>OZ018328.1:155195780-155578280 GCA_963969495.1 Ceratothoa steindachneri
AACTCTCCTTAACAACACCTACCATATAAAACCCCCTACACCATCATACTACCCACCCAATACCTTAAAACTCCATCCAAACTATTATAAACTATAAATCCCCAAATACTTTTATTACAAATAACATTTGAAACTCTCTAAATAACATACCACTAATGGATAAATCTGTATAAGATGCGGCCTAATTCTCCATAAACATTTTGTGACCAAAATACCCTTAGCCAACTATATGAAGTTTAGTCACTGCAGTGTGGTTTGTGGCTAGATGGAGACCCGCTTCGGATCGGATTTGCCGTTGGCAGCCAGGTAGCGACCTGTTGTTCGGATCCCACGTCAAACTTTGTGTCGCTAGTGAGCAAGGCCTTGTAGCCACTTCAACCACATCCGTGTATCCACAGATCACTGGCTGTAGCAAAAAAATCCCTCATGGATTCTATGAATAAGAAATTCGGACAGTATTCTGTTGAATATTTGTCTTACAGATTTATCCCTCACCAAATAATGTGACGAAGCCAATTGCCTTTTATGTATGGCATTACTGTCAAATGAAACAATCTACGCTTCAAAATCATTTATATAAGAAGCACAAAGAAGATAAGAACAAGCCACTTGAGTACTTTCGGAAACTGTGGGGTGATTTTCAAGCAAGAAAAACGCTAGATTAGGTTTTAATCAAAAAATACAAAGGAAGGGTAAAGATTTTCCATTGTAGTTTCAAAAATTTCAGGAGCAATGAATCAAAATCCACATGATATCCTTAATGTCATTCCACTCAGTCATTCATCAGTATCAAAAGTATTGATGAAATGGCTTTGGGTGTTGAAAAACAACTAGTCTCCCAAATTCATAAAACATTTTGCGCCATTAGGCTTGGTGAATCTACTTAAACGGGTAATGAAGCTATACTATTGGCATATGTCAGATTTCTTAATGAAGATCGCTTAAGAGAAGAAATGCTTTTTGCCAGAAGGATTGAAACAGATACTCGGGGCGAAACAATTTTAAAAGTTTTTGTTACCTATTTCGAAGAAAATAATATCTCACTTGGAAATATAGGGGATTCTACTACTGATGGAGCTCGATTTATGATTGGCAAGCACAAAGGCTTTATTGCTTATTTAAGAAAATGCTGTGCCTGATTTATTTTATATACACTTCGTGATCCATCGACAACCTTTATTTGCTAAACATTTGAGTGGACGTCTGCACAACTCCCTTAATAATCTAATAAAAGCTATCAACTATATCAAATCAAGTGATCTTAAGGTGTGCCTTTTGCATGACATTTGTAAAGAAAATGGAGAAGAGTTTAAATGCTTTGTAATGCCTGCAGAGGTTCAATTGCTATCGAAAGGTAATTGTCTTCGTCGTTTTTTAAAACTTTGGAATTCGGTTATTTCGTTTTGAAGTAGTAAGCAACTCGGAGAACAGTTGACTGCTACGAGATGCGACATATTTTACCTATCAGATATATTCGAAAAACTGAATATACTCAATAAGCAGCTACAGGGTGAACAATATGATATGATATTATGCGGAGAGTCTGTTACTGATTTTCTTGCCAAACTCGAGCTATTCAAAATTAATATCGGACGTCGAGCATTAGAACAGTTTCCATGTTTGGACTCAATTAGCAATGAGCTGCATAACGATGCTCTTTCTGTCTATGTTGATGATATGCTATCTCTTATAAAGACTCACTTGAAATGAATATATCGGTCTGGGTAACAATTTTGTTTGAAGTTAATGCTGCTAATATAGATATTATGGGAGGGGGGCTATATTTATATTTCTTATGATAAACTAGAACTGAAGACGTCCCTTCAAACATTGACTCCATTTATCTGACTCTTCGTATTCTTGTAGGCTGAGATTCCTTCTTCTTTAATTTGGCTGGGTTAATTCTTGATCTTCGTAATTCTTTCTTGATGTATCTTCATATTAACTTGCATTTATCTTGGTGTGATGATTCCTTCCAAATTCTTGATCAGGTGATGATTTCTCCTTGAATTCTTGATGCGTTGAGTTAGCCCTTGAAGTCGTTTTCTTTCCGTTTCCTTGACATCGGTTTTCTCTTGAGTCGATTTCTTGAGTTGTCCATAAGGCATTTTCCGTTTTCTTCTAGGATCTTCTCCGTAAATATTTGTGGACTGTGGGATCGATCTCGGGTCTTTGAATCCAGAGGCCAGCACTCTGCCGTCACGCTACGGCCAAGTCCTTCCTGACTTAGTAATTTAATGGGCTATTTATATTCTTGCGTTGGAAGGAATTTTTCTCTCTGATACATCTTCGTACCCCTACAATATTACCTTACAGGAGAGTCTTATGGAAAAAAGCAAAGTTGTATGTTATTGCTTTTCCAACATCCTATCTTGTTGAAGTTGACTTCAGCCGTGCTTTACATTTGCTGTCAAAAGCTCATAACTGGCTTGATATTGTAAAAAAAGGTGATCTTTTTCTGTCATTCACAACATTCGAACCTGATATTAAAAAAAATTGCCTATCAATATCAGGCACAAGAATGTCCTTAAATAAAATATGTTTTCATTTTTGGTATTAACAATATATTGTCAAATATAGAGTGCGATAATGTAATATTTCTTTTTACTGAAATGAAGGTTTATATAATTTAGCTGGTTTGTATATTTAAAACATTAAATTTTGAAATTTATTTTGAAAAATATTTGCTCTGTAAATTCTAAAATGAGCATTGGTGAACGTAAATAGCTATGAGTGGACAACCGAAATAATGATCAATCAAACGGTGGCTATGAATAGAAATTGGTTAAGAACCACTAGTCTAGGGGCACGCTTACTAGAACTGCCGCGCCCCCTTGACTGGTATGCCGACATTACTTCATTCAAAGTTCATTTCGAATAATGGCGCAATTAAGCACTTTTCGTGACCCAAGATCCAGTCATCGACTCCCGACAATTTTCCCTCTTTAAAAATCTAAAAGGTTACCATTTTGCAGTGCAAAAATCATAAAAAGAGCATAACTTCATTTCAATAATATCAAATATGAAGAATCTATAAGAAATCTAAAACAATTTTTAGACAATTTTAGTTTTCATTTCTATATTTCTGATCGCAGGAATATGGTACTAGAAAGAGCCTGGTGTTTCCATCATTTTGTTCAACTTTCTTATATAGGAACACTCAATCTTAATACTATATTTACCCCTCAAGATAGCACTTATGTGCCTAACGCTGTAGTCACTTAAAGAACTCTATGCAACTTATACACCACAAAAACCTAAACAAGTAATATTTAGGTATATCCCTACTAATCAGGTGAAACCCTCCCAACAGGTAAGCAATGCCAAGAAGAAGAGAAAACACTCGAGATTAACTCGGTTCACGCGAAACATTATGGAATTTGAGTGAAGCCTAATTAAATTTAAATTAGCCCATTTTTACAAACAAGAAAAATAGGGAATATATGTAGAAATAAAAGGTTCAATATAATTATAATTTGTACTGCATGTCGCAACTCACTCTTTCCGACAGAAAATTCAGTAGGTTCCATCCTTACCCTGTGCCTAGTACCTGGAATAAGTCTTGGATGAAGTCTGGGAGTGCCAAGGCCGTGGTTCTCCCCTGTGATAAGGCTGTCCCCAACCCAAATAAAAATTGAGGTAAATTTTAGGAATATTATTATTCCTGAATGTGTCCATAGTATAATCGTATTAAGATCGCCATTTCCAAGAAATACCCGCAAGTTAGAGTTGAAACTCTCTTCCGTGGCCACGGAAGTCGCTACCAAATGCTCCCAATTGGATAGCCTAAAAGGTTTGTGCCATGTCATTAAATTAATACGATACACATGAATATTGTACTAGTAACCTATTGTCAACATAATATAAACTTATTATTTATATCAATCGATATATTACTGGTTTTTACCCCAAGTGTATTTGAATAATATTGCATAACTTATTTTGTATAATAAATATTAAAGAATTCGTTTTACGAGTTTAGAAGTCGATCGGGTTGTGTATTCAAATTCTCACATTATTTGTCATCTTGTATGGCTTTCATAACTCGACCCTAAACTTCACAACTCACCTAAACCTCTTAATCATTTCTTGTAATAAAAATCTATAAATGGTAGGTGAAAGGGAAGACTAAATAAAATATATTGAATATTAGTAAAATAATATGATGAAGTCTAATTAATCAACTTTACTTTTTTGTGTGGCATCTTTACTAGAGGGGCTTTGATGATTTTTGAGATGGGCCTTAATCTTTGTGTAAATTAGCAAGTTTTAGTGTTAACTGTACTCTTCTATGTTCAGTTTATTACTCTGGTCTATTAGAAGTGAATTTACATGGCTAAAATCTGACTGAACCATTTAAAAAATTGGGATTAGAAGTAGAAAGTTGAGTACGTGGAGTTGCCAGTTTGTAGATTACACGAGTTTTGCCTTCCGAACGTTAAGTCAATTTCACCAACAGTATTTAATAAAGTCTGTCGTGTTTTGATTCTGATTTGCTTTGGTACCAGCAATTTCTCAGTGACTTATGTTAATGTATTTTTGACTTTGTGGACTTATGCCTTAGAGCCAAAAGGCGGACATTGACTCCATCCGATTCCAACATTTTTTGGACAGAGGAGAAAGCTAATCACATCATCATTAAAATCGAGATAAAGAGAAACCTCTGAATGAAAATTAAACTTGTCTAGTTAATTTATGATGAATTTTTCAAATATGAGTCCAAATTTATTTAAAGATTTCTACAATTATAGATTATATGACACTATATAAGTATATTGCTTCTTTTGTATTCATAAAAAATCAAATTATCCGAGTGTACAGCTTTGTTTTTGAAAGACCTACCAGCCAATATTAGCAATACACAGTTTCGTAAATGCATGTCCAAAGTTTGGAATAACAACTTGTCTTTTTGGAGTCAAATACTGACAGAAAAAGCTTTATTAATGGGTTTTGGCCGCAATTCATTGAATAAACCTAGATTTAGAGACGAAAGATGAAATAGCGGTTTCTATTTCGCTTCCCATAACTGTCCGTGAGTTGGATATTAACCTAACCTAACGTTCTATATTTAGTAGAAAAAAAATAACGTTATAAAATCTGGCCGGGCCAATTGATTCCTCCCCTCCAAAATGGTTTTGTTTTATTGCTATGTGGAAATAACGTACGCCACCTAAATATTTCTTTCCAGTTCACTTTATTTTGACGGATTAAAAAAAAACAAAAAAGATTATCAAACGCAATCTTATATAATTATTCTAAATGAAATTTTATTCAGCTTGAGAGCACAATGGGAAATTTAAGTCCCTATTTCAGAATGGATTATGAAAGATCACTAAATCCTTAATAATTCTCACAAATTACTATAATGAAAAGTTTGTTCTGTGACGATGGAGGAAAGTACCTCTAAAACTACGATCGATAAAGATTTTCCCAGAAATGGCGTCTTTTCTCTCAGTAACTTTCGATAAATTGTTAATAATAATGAAAATAGTTTTAGCGATTTATACAATATTGCATTCCTAAAGATTCCATTAGATCGATAATATAGAGTGTGGAAACACGAAGTGTAAACTTCTTTGTTCAAATGCTTCTAAATGTGTTTAGATTCCATTAATTAATTACTTTCTTGCAATCAAGTACTTGTATAGATACGGGAAGACAACAGGCGATATTTTCAAAAGGTTGAACCCCACTATGACCGGATATGGGGCGTTTAAAGCTATCAAACGGCTTAAAGAGACAAGCTGTTGTGTTCTAAGAGCAAATCGTGTGAATCAAAATTTAAATTAATAGGAAACAACGACCGTATACAATTTTGACTGAAAAAAATTGGAATTAATAGAGTACGTGTATTTGAGCGGGACGATAACTGTCGTAGAATTGCTCATAGTCTAGTCCAATAATTATTCTAGTCTTTGATCTGGACACACCGCTTTTGTTTAAGTCGATGGTATTGAGACCCTATGACTCAATCTACGATCATATATATATATATATATATATATATATATATATATATATATATATAGGCTTTAATTCCTACTGAACGTGCGAAGAGGCGGGTTGTACCGTGGCAAGAATTCTCACTATAAAAGTCCCACTTGTTACTTGGGGGAGGTTTGTGATTGTTAAATTCTAAGAGTGCAAAATACAGGTTGAATAAATTAGCCGAAGGGATTCTTAATTAAAGTCTTGCCACGGGTACGTCAAAAAGGAGGAGCCACAAATAAACACACTACAAAAATAAACTTTACTTTACACCAAAATAATAATTAGTAGCAATAGTTAAACGGGCATTTAGGTAAATAAGGATGAAATATTAAACCGGATTAGTCCGGGTTGACAGCAATTATAAATAATAATAAAAAAGGAGGGGAGGATAACAATGACGTTAAGCGTCTAGATTTATAATTACTCAATGGGAGTATCAATCACTGTTAATTAAATAGGTAATTTAGGAATAGAGGGACACTGAGTTTACAGATTACCATTAATTGTGATGGATTGGAGAGACGACTACTCAGGTCCAGACGGGGTGGTTCAGGGGGCGTTAACACGAGTTCTCGGGGAGAGGGGGGGGGATAAGACGACGGGTTCGGGGCTGCTAACTGCAGTTCCGGTTAGTTCACTCCTAACTGGATGTGACACTAACAAATAGTAACTTCCAGTAACTATTTGGATGTTCCTTTTTCTTTCTCAAGTTACGTTGAGCAACAGAGCGCATTCTTCTAGTCACAGACTCTGCGGGGCGGGATTTGCCTCAGGAACACTTTGAGACAGCGACCAAGTTAACTCAGCGGCGCGTTGGCAGTCGGTACGTTACGGCAACGACTCTCGTTCAACGTGAGGGTTACGTGAGTAGGTTTGGAAAACTTCTCTAGAGGGATGAACGGCGTTGTCATTTATACTGCGGACTGTGTGAAATCGAGAGAGAGATTCCATTTACGACAATTCGCTAATCGCAGCGCCTTCTGGACAATCTCCATGGTTTATAAAGAAGGCAAATAGAATTTAGGCTTCTCTGTGAGATAGGCCTTCTTTCGTCAAACTTCCTGTTGCCTGTTGGGGAAGTTTGTACGGATAACGACTTAGGTCAAGAGGAAGGCGGAGGAGGGCGGTAGAATGTCGGGGGAGGGTGGGGGGAGAGAGAGGAGACGAAGGTCAACTCAAACGACAAATTTCTTTGGTTCCCACGATTGTCTGGCGGCATTCGAGTTATGTACGTTCCATACCCTCACAATAACAGATGATGTATTCAAAATATTATTACTTGGTAATCAGGAAAATTAATCCAGCTCATGAGTGATACCCACATCTTTGATTAACCAGATAGCAACTTCAATCAACCTCACGTAACATCACTGGACACATTCACACAAAGCGATACTTCATACATCAACTCTAGTAAAAGCCCAATGTGAAATGAGTCTCCCGTTCCTTCTGTGTCCCCGTGCTCAGCAACACTCAAAGCAAGGAAACATCGCTCTCAATTACCATGAGGACGGGTATCGAGTTGCATCGACGCACGGCGGTTTGTGTTGTCGGGCATTGTTTGATCTAGGTTATACCTGGCTCTCTAGATTGTTATTGCTAAGATTTGTACATGACTGTAAATACAATGTGGTCACGTCAAATGATGGCCATTGTTGCACTCTATTTTATCATGATATCAAGATTCGTCCCTAAATAAAAAAACGCCCTTGTGCCTTTCCACGATATGAAAAATGGCTGACGGCTATGGTTGATAGTCAATTGTCAGTCAAATCTGTCCAAGACAACAGTATCCTTCAAAATTTGAAGCGATCGCAACTTCAACACTCCTATGGCCCAAATCTATAGGAACTTGAATCCTTATTTCATGCCATCTCAGAAGGGTCAAACAACTCGAAATTAATAATCTTCCCCTGTCGAGATGAGCTTCGACCTCAACATGAGTTCCAGCATGCACCTAAAGCAGTTTCATGCAATTCCCCCACTGACGAGCGGCTGAACCTTAGTTGCAAATTCGATGTCATCCTTGAAGTTGTCAAGAAACTTGATCGGAAATGAAGAACTTCCATTTCATTAAAATTTTCGTTTTCATCCCCATTTCAGATCCTTGGTACCCACTTGCCGCGCCACCAGCGCCACCAGTGCCACCTCGAGAACCTCTTCTGCCAGGAGTAGGTACTGGTATCAATGCATCTTTCAACATCAAGCAAGAAAATATATTTCCTTCTGTAATTCTCGATATCGGGGACACAATCGGTGTGTCTCAGCATTCGTCGTGCGGACAAGGTAGGGTTCGTACCTTTGATTTTTCGTCTGGGAGCCCGCTATAGGCTTCTTAGTTCCTAATAGTTCTACCGTCTCAATCATCCTGGAGTCTAAAGAAGGCAGGAAAAGACCTTCAATCGTCTCGTTACTACAGAATGTATCAAGTGAGAAAATTCAATATCACTACAAAAAAAGTTTCTTCCTCATCCCTGGCCGCACTCTCACTTGGCTATTTATAATAGCAAACGTCTGCCATTCCATCTTTTTTGGCATCATTTCTTCCTCAATTTTGACTTAAAAAGACATATTCTCAAAGACTCGGTGTCAAGATGCCTTATTTATGGCACTCTCATTTTTCATGCTCGGCAAGTCATTTTTTCTAGCAAGTTCAGAAACTGCACTCACCAAGTCCTACGGATAATAATTTAGCTGATCACTCCACAATTAACGCACAATATGCGAGATTACTTACACTCTTCTTTTAAACTAAACTCCCTCCGGGTGTGCAGGCAACCAGAGAAACACTACATAGAAATAAATGGTCCGTCTGTACACCCCCGGCTCCGCCACCTGAAAAAGTAAAGGTTGGCTTAAAACTGACCACTTATAAATGTCAATTATAATTATGTGTGGAAAGGTTCGAATTTCTCGGGAATCGCCTAACAAAACAAAAAATCTCACCCCTTCAAGGAAGGTCAAACTCTGACTACTTATAATTCATTGGAAATTTTTGGACCTTTTAAATTTCTATCAAAAACTGGTCAACGACTCGTCCACAATCTTGAGTCCCTTAAATAAGCTTCTCATGCGTGCACACAAACACAAAAAAATCCTCTCTCAATTTGTCCCATAGTGATAACAAAGCATCCCTTACGGCTAAAACCGCGATCACGAAGGCAAAAGGTATGGGAACCGCTATCGTACAGCTACAAGGCAATATATTGGTTACATTAATTTTGTCTCGAAGAGGTGTACCACTTCACGGAAGATGAAAGCTTATTCTCGTGAAGCAATGACAAAATTATTTTGCCTAATTAAGGTTTAGATGTTACCCTTGCAACTTACTACAAGTTCATAGAACTCTCATTTCGCTCGATCGGCGCAAGGAACCCTGCGTTAATTTCCAGAGAGTTGGACTTCTTCACTCAGTTGTTAACGAAGTAAAATGGTCCAAATGCGTTGCAACTAATGCTCGTTGATATAGTCTCTATCGCTTCGAGAACAGGCAATATTTTCAAAATATTATTATTTGGTAATCATGTCCTGCTCACGAGTGATTCCCAAATCTTTGATAAACCATACATCGACTTCAATCAACCTCAAAAAACATCACTGCATATATCTACACAAAAAAAGATGTTTCATACATTAACTTCAGTAAAACCACAATGTGAACCGAGTCTTCCATTCTTTCTGTGTCCCCACGTTCAGCAAAACTCAAAGCAAGGAATCATTGGTCTCATTTGCCATGAGGAACGGTACCGAGTCTCATCACCGCGCAGAGGTTAGGGTTGTCGGACATGGTTCTGCATGTGGTCTGCAGGTAATTTTTCCTATGATATTTTCATGACTCCTAAAATAAAATGTCGCGTCAAGTGGCGGCCCGCGTTGCACTAAACACGAATTGCTCTTTGAGGAGCCCTGGTCGCTTCTCTTATACATTTCAGGTCCTTACTCTTAATTTCATCGCTTTAACTGTCTCTTATCTATAGTTGATAGATACATTAAATAGATAGAAACAATACTCGTCCGAGATCTATCCACTGTAGAATCCATTTAGGTTATTTTTAATGCATGGATATCTCGGTTTGGAGTGCCTAAAAATCATTACGAAAAATGGAAGTAAATTTCGCTCGAGTATTTTCTCTGACTTTGCCAGATCTCTCAGACAGTCAGCATATCTTTACATCACCCTATAATGCGAATGAAAATTCTAAAGTGGAGTGACGGCTGGCGTGAAAAAGAGGCCGTTGTGAGCAGTTACTACTTCAGAACAATGGTTAATTGCTTACTACGGGTAAGTAAATGCGGTCGAATCTATCTTAACATCCAAAGCCGTTTATGGGTCATCTTGGCAATTACCCTCTACATTTGTATGCCTAATGATGTCTCTATGCCTTAAATTGAATTCGCGAAAGATCTAAAGGTAGGCATGGGAAACCTGAGCACGCTGAGGTACATAAAATTTTCAGACAATCAAGTAAACATCCTGCATTACCTTTGAACATGCACATTTATGTTCGTGAGAAACTTAAGCACTTCGCAAAGTTTAATGAAAAAAATGTGAGACAAAATTCTTTCACTGTCCCAAATTGAGCCAAATTCAGTCTGAACTGTGTATATCCTAAATCTTAAGATTACGTGATTAGCTTTAGGGAGTAATAAAACCTAGATTAAATCTCAATAGAACCCTCAGGAAGAAGCGAGGAGTAGGTTATCTCCTTTCTATTTAAAAAGCAAGTTATTTTCTCTTACGCGAAGAGTGACTCTTGTACGAATTCACATGGCGTTTTAGGTAAATAGATACAAATTGTAAACTTGTAGGGAAAAAAAAACTTGTGTATCAAACGAAGCAATTTATTACAAGTTGAACGATATATATAGTTTCGAAATCATTCAAAATCGCCACTCTTTGCCATCACGACCTTCTCTAGACATGGCTTAAATTGGTTGTATGCCCTGGTTATGGAGTCTTTGCCAATGCATGACATTGCTTCCACAATGTCGTCCCTCAGAGCTCCTAAAGTGATGTGAGCAGCTTTGTTAACATCCTTCTCAGCAACGCCCCACATGGGGAGTTTTAGTCGGGAGAGCTGAGTGACTACAAGTCTGGGGACCAGTGGTGAGGGATGTTGTAGAATAACCACGCCTATGTCTTACTTACCTTGTGTGTGGGAGCAGCTTCATGCTGGAAAACGCAAGGCCTTCCCGCTGCTACTTGGTCCCTTCAAGGCTTGACTACAGTGTCCAACACCTTAATGTAAACGTGCACATAGAACTGAATGTCGTGAAGGAAGATGTAAGGAGTTATAACTTAAATCTAGCTGTTGACCAGACAAATAACATCAAAGAGGTGGGAAATTTGTTATGAATGACCGTATGTACTTTAGATGGGTCTTCACACAGCCAACGATTATTCTGCCGCTTCACTTTCTTGTACTGGACTAAATTTTTCTCGTTGGAGAAGAAAAATGAAGGCCGGCGCCATTGTACTTGACTTCGTTGGTGTGATTGTGCCTCCACTTTACAGCTTTCCTTGGCAGCCTGCGTGGAAGCTGGCGCCTCTTCAACACGTAACAGTGGTAGTCCGGGTCGAGGTGCACTACTCTGTAATGGTGCCTGGCTCACACCCATATTATTGGCAAGTTTGCACATGGACGAGCCAGTCTCCTAGGAGATCTACATGACACTGGTGACGAATTTCTCTTTCCTGGTGGTATCAGAGCGATGTTTGTGGCACTGTCGTTTTACGGAAACTACGTCCTTATTCTCAAAAAATAAAAATCTCCTTCACGCTCTCTCGGCGCGGAGATCCACGAGTATCTGGTCATACCATTTATCGATTTCAGCTGGCATCCTAAGAAGAAACCGCATATGAAGTTACCTGCATGAAAGCTTAACCTACATTGATGTGGTCATTAGCCCTAAGTTCCCCTTCAACTTTGTACGGATTTACCTGAAATACGTTGTATTCACACATTCCTACAAACAGAGAACAAATGGATATTCAGAGTAAATAGAAAGGGTCTCGGTCATGACCACAAACCTTTTCTACCCATATTCTTAACCGGAATTGACCAAAATAAGATCATATTATTGAGGGGAAAAATAAAAAAAACTATAGTCTTTTTCATAACTTTTCATTTTCGTGAGTGTTTAACACGTTCAAGTCGATACTCAATTATGCACCTACCTTTATTAACCCTACATTTTTTAAATTTTATTTAGTTATTGCAATCTGACTTCCCTATCTCTCTCTCTTTCTTGTGATCTTTGCCGTGAGTCAGGATTCAGTTGATTGCTTACACATGACGCTTCCCACTGAGAGCAGCTTCTTGATGATGAGATAAAAGCAATTGGACAACTACCTTCAAAGTGTTCACGCGCTTGTACCAATCTCTCTCTCCGGCAGTGAGCTAAAACACAACTCGTTTCATCTAGACGCGCGTCTATATCCTTTCTATTTCACAATTGGCCTTATACCAAGAGTAGGAACAATTACATATATAAACTTGTAAATAAACGTTATAAAGGACATGGCGTGTTTACATACCTTCGATGAATGAGACGCTGCGTTATCATGGTGACAGAACACTCTTCGACACAGGTTTCTAGGTCTTTTTACCACTGATGTTGCTTTCAATTTTCTAGGAACACAGTCATAATTAGCAATTGTGATCGATCGTTTTCTTCGAGAAAGTCTAGTAAAATTAATATTTCGGAATCAGCCCTAAATTTTATCGATAACCTTTTGTGCCGAACTCTCGGTTTTGAAGTTGATGGGGCAAGCTGATTCCATTGCGAGCCACTGTTTCTATTGGATTTTTGGTCTCTAGGTTGCACTGGTAAATCTAAGTATCTTCTATAGTTAAGCTTTGCATCCCCCCCAAAAAATTCATCCCCCAGGCAAAGAAAGGTCGGAGTTTTTAAGCAAGTTATTCTAGGCGCAACGCTTTTGTCGTCAATCTAGGAGATAGCTTAGTGAAGTTAATATGATCATGCAACCATCGTAGGAACTGAAATTATAGAGATTGCAGCTTCGTAAGCCAACGAATGAATTGTAGCTATGCAGCTTTCTTCCACTATTTTCTTCACTAAGCGAGGTTGAAGGTTTTCAGTGCTTCAAGTTATCTTCGAGGTCTGCTCAACCCTCCTTAAAATTATGAATCCACTTAGGAGGAAACCCGCCGTAAAATTGTGGCAAAGTTTCGAGGACTTGGTCATAATTACCCTAACTCATGTTTTGTTAGAAACTTATGTTCACCCTAATTTAAAAATCCACTATATATATAAAAAAACTCCCTACCCAGACACAAATACAAGTGCAATAAAGAAAATATTTTGTTGCAATTCTGTACATATACCAGACATACTTCTACTCATTTGGGTTTGAATAAATCCGATGTAAAACTTCGTGTAAACCTATCGAATGTTGCTATAAATATATATTCTTTAGGAAGGTACATATTAACAGAAGTGCCAAAGGTTATGAGAGTGGTATTTAATATCGTGTAACACCCACTCTAGCCCGGCGAAGTGGAGTAACTCGACGTGGCATTGATTCCATATGTGAAATGAAGACATCTAGTGTGATGCTAACCTATTTCATCTCGAAATCTGTCTACATTTGTCTGATATTTGCACTTAACGTACCTTGGGTAAGAAAAGACCGACCCGCCATTCTCATAAATTCTCAAATGGCTTGATGTTGGGTAAAAGTAGTGGGGGCTCTCCAAAATGCTTCTCGAACTAATTCTGTACATCTTGGGCCTGAGTACACAGTGCTTTATCGTGCTGGACGATCCAATTTTGTTTGGAGTTCTTGAAGTCCATGAATCCCTAAGTGAACATCCCCCACACCAGTATAGAACCACCGCCAGGCTGCACGGTGCATCGTTGAAAACTGGACTCCATGGCGCAATGGGGTCTGAGGTATGCCCGAAATCTACTATCAGCGAGGAAGAACTGAACCCGTGACTCATTGCACCACGCCACATGTTGTCGCTTATCCAGAGTCTAATTAGCGATGTTACCATTACAGATACGACGCTGTCTTCGGTGTCATAGTGTTAAATAGGGCACACTAGTGGGACCTATGCTCCAATATTCTATGGAAGGTAAAGACCGTTGCACTGACGTGATTGTTATGTTTTTGATACTTCCTGCATGAAAGGTGGATGCGCTTTGAGTCAGTGTTGCTCGTCTCTTACCATGGAAAATTCTAGGCAGACGTAGCAGGTCACGGTGGTAAAGTACCTGTGGTCGGCCACTCCCCTGTCTACGGTAGGCGGCAGATGCTTTCCATGGGGTCACTTCCAGGTACACATATGATACCGAAGATGGAGGGAGGATGAATGTTCACACAATGTTAGAAATGGAATGCCACATCAGTTTGACTCCCACTATCATGTCCCGTTCGAACTCCGATAATTCACTTGACATTGTTATCAACTACCTAGCCGGTGGTCACACTAGCCCACGAGATGTCAGATCAAGAATGCTACAGGCCTGAGAATTTCCATGACTGTGCGCTGCTCATAGTTACTTTTACATAATTGTATCCCATGATTTTTGGCCCTAGTGTATTTATGTGCTATAAATAATTTTATCATTCTTATCTTAACCTTCTGAGACCTATCGCTGACCTGCATTGAGGTTATTAAGATAAACAAAAGATTTATATTATCTTTGTCTTCTAATTTTAAAAATTTGGACTTTAAAAGAAACACGCAAAATTCCATAACATTTATTGATTTGCTGAACATATCTGTTTGGCCTACATATGTATTACGCAATGCCATTTCTTGTACTTATCTATTAAATTAGAATATCAATAAATGACAATTCCAGAAATGTCCTTAAAGATTCGCATAGACGACGAGAGACATTAAGAAGCAAGACACGTAGCTTGTAATTTTGGTCAGCACAGTTGAAGTGCTCCGGGGACAATAACACTGCAAAGACAATGAAATAACCGCGGAAAAGTTATTGATTTTTTACTAACATAAAATCTTATCACAGTAAACATCGAAAAAACACTAGAAACCGTAGAACATTGACAAATTCGCAGGAAGATTGCAAAAGGGACGAATCACTTTTTTTCTCCTACCAACTAACACTTTATTTTCAATGGTGTAGAGTTTGTATAAATTATGAGATATTTAAATAAAAAAATATCATTAAAATTAATAAAAATGAGGGCGTTAATGGGTTAACATGTCATATTTTTCAATTATCACGTTAACTGTGAATTAGGCAAGATATTTTCTTTAGTTTGCCATTTAATTAGACGCTATCTTGATTTAGAATACGGGGTAAATTTCAATAGGTTTCATTTCTTAATTCGACAAACAATTAAGATATGAAGCCTATTTAAACAAGGGGGACCGTGTTTTGTTGTCACCCTGTATTATAGAAATAAATCGAGCTCTCTTCATGATAACAGGAATTGTGGGGGTATTTATTAAAGACTCTTGGCCAAGAAACTCTATAACTTATGAATTAAAATTTAAGGGAAAAGTTGCGGATGATGAATATATTGCGCTTTTTAGTCGCGCTTTTTTTTACTATGGCGGTCCGTAGGTTGGTCGGTCGGCTGGTAACCATTTTACTTTCCAATAAGTTTTTGTCATTAACATCGTAACTGTTCGGTCTATTTTACCAAAATTTAAAACCCTTATGTTGTTTTGCAGTCTCCTTCGAATGGTATAGTTGCCAAGGTCGTCCCAAGATTAGTCCAGGAACTATTACAAGAAAACTAATTATGGGTCGGATTGCCCCATTTTTTGACAGTTTTGGCACATAAGTCAGAATAATTAGTTAGATCTGTCGACTTTGTTTTTTGTATGGTAGAGAAAAAGGTATATTAAGCATAGGGCGAATAAGTAACCATTCCTATGAAGCATCACGTGACACGGGATGGGAGTGTACAAAGTCGCAATGGTATTTGAAATCATTTTGCCTCTACCCGATTCAGTTCCTTCATTACCAGGCGGGACCTACAGAGACAAAATAAAAATACAAAGCCAAAACAAAAGGAATTAGTAGACTCGTGAAAATAAGTAGGCCAAGGATTAACCAATTTTGACCTGATTATTCTCATAATTAATGCATTTTCCCCAGCAGCCATCATTAGATCGTTTTCTCTATTGTTTTATAATAATAAAATAATAACGATGACGTTTTAGCGTTAACGTGCACTAGATTTTTAACGGATTAAAGGATTGACGATTAACTGTCCCACCTTCCTTGAAGAATGCGTAGGAAAGAAACCTTGAACATATTTGTAGCACGAAGCGAATGTACAGGGTGCTCCGAAAGTCTTGTCACCCTCTATAAATATTCTTTTAATTTTATATTTCAAATAATTCTAATTTTCTATTTGAAATATTGTTTTAATTTTCTATTTCAAATATTATTTTAATCTTCTATTTCAAATCTTGTTTTAATTTTCTATTTTAAATCTTGTTTTAATTTTTTATTTCAAATCTTGTTTTAATTTTCTATTTAAAATATTGTTTCAATATTCTATTTTAAATCTTGTTTTAATTTTCTATTTCAAATATTATTTTAATCTTCTATTTCAAATCTTGTTTTAATTTTCTATTTTAAATCTTGTTTTAATTTTTTATTTCAATTCTTGTTTTAATTTTCTATTTAAAATATTGTTTCAATATTCTATTTTAAATCTTGTTTTAATTTTCTATTTCAAAACTTGTTTTATTTTCTTTTTCAAATATTGTTTTAATTTTCTATCTCAAATATTGTTTTAATTATCTTTTTCAAATCTTGTTTTAATTTTCTTTTTCAGATGGCCAACACGAGCTCCTTGATTTACGGTTCAATTTTGTTTAATTGTTTCTCAAAGATTTGAAGGGAATTCACCCAAACGACTTTATGGAATTTTGCGGAAATATTGTTGCTCTGTGAGTGACATCTCTTCATTAGATCTACAGGTTGATTCAATAGCCCCCTCTCACTTCAAATAATCCCATTCGTACCACACGTGGTACACACTAGTGTACACGTTGTTACCCCTCAACGGAAGATACCTTGTTTACGGAATTTAAGCAGGTTAATGCGTGGCGCAACCTGCAGCTTCCTAAACCTCCCAAGGAGTGTCAGATCTACCAAGGGCAACCATGCTGCAGCTGACTTCTGGAGGACGGCGTGCCATCCGGGCACTAACGTCGCTTCTTATCACACATGGCAGTCGACTACAGCGGGGCACTTTCCACTTATCTTTACTTCTCCTTATTTTACCACTTTTCGCACTAAAATTTTCCTCGTTAGTCATCGACTTTGTTTTATCCATCCGAAGCGATTAATAGATTGAGCGAAGTGCCCCATCGCTTTGAGGGGGGCATTCGGGGTGGCTTATATTGATGTTGATGTGCGCCGACAACACATTGTAGGAAGGAAAGTGGAAGTTGAGATTGAATTTTCCTGCACTGCCTGCCTGGTTTCAGTCATTCCCTCTATGGTTGCTTCAATTATCGATTCCAACGTTGTGACATATTGATGAGAGTTGCGTGCGTTTCCGATCCAGAGTGCTCCAAGTAGTCTCCCTTTTAGGCTCGTCGGCTTAAGTAGTTTCCACACATTCTCACATTTCACTAAATTCATCACACTTTTATGTATGAAGGTCTTTTTTTACTACATGGGTATTATCTAGTTGTAGCGAGTTTTAAATAGATAATAAATACCCTTTTGACCTTAAATAATCCCGTTTGAGCCACATGTGGTACATTATGATGGGTAAGGGGAACTTGTCTAAGAATTTGAGGTGTCCATAAAATAAATGACCCCCAAATTAATTAAATAATTTTGAAAGATTTGGTCGTCTATAAAATAATTACATACATATATCAGCAAAATGAGGCAAATTTTAAAATTATTATAATTTAAATTTATTTATGCTCTAAATAGAAAATCTCGAGTAGATTAATTGCGAACCGACCATAAAAATCGATCGAACTTAAAGATTTATCGGGAGAGGAAGACAATAAAGGGTAATTTAACATATTAAGATTTCTCTTTTCTGCATCCTAAAAAGGTCTTCGGCAAAATAACATCTTTGCATCTTATTGAAATTTATTTTGTGTCCTATTTATTGGAATTTTTTTTTATCTAAAATTCATACGTTTATAAGTTTTATTATTTTACTAGGAATTAAATGTTTTGATTTATAATTTGCGTACTTTGTCTTGATAAAAATAGTAGCATATTTTAATTAAATTTTAAAATAAGTATTTTCATATTTCGACCAAGTTCTTTGATGGAGTTTTTCATGTCTTGTCAGATACGAAATATTATAGAACATACATTTGAGTATTAAAGTCAATTTAATAAAATCTCATATATATATATATATATATATATATATATATATATATATATATATATATATATATATATATATATATATATATATATATATCGGATTAAGGCTTTCTTACTATTGCCTTTATATAACCATATATATATATATAAATATATATATTATATACTGATGGGTACGATGAGTAGCTAAAATAAATATTTTCTTATACAATATTTTAAAAAATTACAATAATATGAAATTAATCTACTGTATAAAATTACATTAGATATCGTAAATCCTGGCGACGTATCTCTGACACCTTATAACTTCCCTATTCGTTTGTAATTTAGATAAATATTTTATACATCGATCCAAAGAATATTTGTGCTAATAAAAATATTATTTAGAATATTTAAAACATACGTGTACAAAATTGATTTAAATCGGTAAACAATTAGTGAAGCTATAAGTAATTATAAGTATCAGAGATAGATGGACCCTTGGTGTTCCATATACATCATAAGGAATTATATGTAGTACATTTAGAAGCAATCTTTGATTTGATTTGAGGGGTCAAAGTGATATGCATTAGAATATTTATTAAAATATCAACTTCAATATATAAATATTATTTTCATAGTGTATTATATGAAGTGGACGGGTAAGTAATGATATTAATTTTAAATTGGTTGAATTTTAAAATTTGATTTAGTAATCTGTTACCAATTGAGTTTCTTACTCTGTTATCTCCCTTATCAATCTATTTTTATAATAGGTTAATTTCACAGGTACTTGCTTCAATGAGGTAATTATATGGGTTTCTTTGATTATTATTTATGGTGTATATTGGTTTTAAATTTTCCTTCTAACATTTCCTTCTAACAATACCTTCTAACCATACCAGGTTGAGATAAGCAAAGTAATTATTATGTTAACATAAATCACATTCCCAAACATTAAGAGTGACATGAAAACATCCGAATACACTTAAGTACATTAAAAAATATTATTATACATATACCAATCATACACCCATGCATGAATCTCCAAATATTTAATATAAATATTTTAATACTTAATCAAATAATTTGAGGTCTCTTTCAAAGAAGCTTACCACAAGAAAACTCGTAGGAATCAAATTTGGCTAGAAATCGAAGGAGCATTTTATATGCAAAATAATTTGCTATGAAAACCAAAGTTCCATCTTAAGCTTATTTTAATGTAATATAATTTAGTACATAGAAATCTTTAGCAATGCGATCGCTGCTAAACTTTTCATACTTATAGTTTATATGACTTAGTCATTGGTAAGTTACATAACGAACATTTTTGTTGGCGTTATTTGATCAAATTTGTGTCATGCCTGTTTTTATTGTGCAACAGATACACATACTTACAACAGACAAGTGGGACGGTTGGAGAGTATAATGAAAATAAAAAGTATGCTATGGAAGTAAAATCACTCTTGCTTAATAATTTTGAACAACACCTATTATTATTTACCACATATGCCTTTCAGTAGACTTTATTTTACGCGTTTTCATCTAAATATATTTGGAACAACAAAAACGTAACCGATTATAATTAAATGATTCGAACATTTTTTTCAAAAGGTTTTTCGATATTGGTTACAAGTGTTCGTTATTGTCTTATTTAAATCAAACAAATTTGCCTGCAACTTTTTTTTAATTTGGAGATTTCTGATCATTTTTAATTTAATTCAAGATAGTAGGAATACTTTTTAAAGATATTTTTGTATAGAACGATATATAATTATATAATTCTCTATTTAGGAGACAGGTCTCGGAAGTGACTGGAATCATTCAACATTCCAAGAATAAATGAGATTCGTTCATGCTCAGATTCCATTGATTAAGAGAAAAATGTCTTATCTCTTCCAACAATTTCAAAGATTTGTCTTTTATGTTTTGCTTTGTCTTTTATTTCTTTGGAATCAAGGATTAAATTAAAGTTTACTCACATTGGCTAAAAAGCGGTTAAGGAATTAAAAAAAATATATCAAAATTTCAAAAGGATAGGGAATCGAAAATTCATAATAAGAGGTAAAAAAAAAAACAGGGGCCTATTTTAGGTTATTGGTTTGTTTTTAACGATAAACCTAACTTTGTCATTTCGAGATTTAGTTCTATTTATTCCAGCTACTTTACAATTTCTAAAAAGAATTAATGGAATAATTAAACTAACCTCTACTTTTTAATACGAAAAAATTCCAGTTAACCCTAGTTAGGTAGACCCGGGGTCTCGTAGACCAGTGGTTTTCTTCTATTTGGTTTTAGTAACTTATCAAGGCCACAAATCCCCCAAACTTTGCAGTATGACGTCATTGTACGAGGGAGTAGATGGAGGGAGGCCGTTTAATCCCTGCTCTGTTATTGGTGGCCGACAAAATCGGGTCTGACAGACCTGCCTCTATCGTTAAACGGTGCACTGTCGGGCTCGACAAGCCCACGTCTACCTCTTAAGTGTTTTTTCTTGTGTTGGAGGCCTACTTCTACCTTTTTTGAGAATATCCCACGAATTGACATTAATTTAGGGGGGATGGGGCAGTGAGATCCACGTTTACCTTGCGTGGAATTTTATGTGATGTCTAACCTGTCTAAAGTTAATAATTTAATTTAGATGACTTGTAATAGAAAAAATCCTACACATGTTATTTACATATCCTAAAAAAAAATTTGAAAAGAAATATAAATAAGGAAAAGAACCTGACTTTTTATAAGTACCAAAAAAAATGAGTAAATAAATAGAAAGAGGAACATTTTGCGAGATATAAAAAGCAAAACTGACAAAAATTACCCGCGGAGACATTTATGATTCGATCTGCTTTATGATTACTGAATATTTTGAACTGGGTTTCTAATTACAAACATTGCGAATAAATATTAGGTAATTTTCTTTGTATAAATATTATAGGAATAAATATTAGCTTGAAGTACAATAATTTTTGGTTTGGAATGTTCAGCAGAAAACATTTTGTTGCTATCAAAAGGGATTAATCGCCCATACATACAGTGATTTCTCAAAATCCACTTTTAAATATTTTTTTAATATTGTAGTTTTAAAACTGTCTTATTAATGATAGGTTGGAAGTGTTGTATCTAAAGTAGTGAATATTAATTATTGTCAGAATATTATTTAATTTGGCAGTGAATTCTTTGAAGTTGAGCACATTTTTTATAAATTTATACCCAGTACGAATGTATCTAAAGATGAAAACACTTTTAAACTTTATTATAAATAATAATTAGCATATACTTGTCATTCAATTCGTAATTTTATGGTTAAATAACTATTATAATCCCATTTTTATTTACAGAAATTTTCTGTTTAGAAATAAATTAAAGAAATATTAAGAAATGACTTTGAACTCATTCAAATTAAATCTGTATTTTTATTTCTTCGTTACTAATTACTTCATTTTATATGTGAATTAATCTTAGATACATTTGAAATTATAATACTTCTAATTTATTTATTTTGTTAAATTCTGCTCTTCTCTTGTATCTGATTTTTCATGTTAGAAAGATATATTTAATGTAATTAAATCTTAAATTGATAATAAAGAGGAATAATAATTTAAAAAAATAATATTATTCTACTTTTTGAGATATCTGTGAATAAATCAAACATGAAAGAGAAAATTGAAAAACGCGCTTTTTTACAAGATTGTTTAATTAAAAAATTGTAAAAAAAGTATTCTGCTATTCAATAATATATTGAGTAACAGGGGAATATGTTTTACAAGATTTGTAATTTAACAATTTAATATAAGTACATAAAATTTAAAACCTAATTTACTTAAATTAAACGATATCTGCCGTTATTTCTGTAAACACGACTTTAAACAAACGCATTTGGCATTGAAATTTTTATTTGGGAAAAGAGGAACTAAATTTCAAAGAATACAAATGACTAGATTTGGAATTATTGAATATTAACTACTTGCTTCCATAAAAAGAAATATTCGTTGTGTCCTGCAGTCAATTTTCTCAAAGAGTTTGATATTGACTTTTTAGGTGTTTTTTTTCTATTTTGATTTTTGTAGTCTCGGATTGGTTGATTTTACCTACGGTTATTGTTCGTTCCGAGATTTCTTCCTCATCGGTAATTGTCTATTTTGGGGGTGTTTAGTTTATTTATTTCTTTTTACTTCTGATTATGACCATTTAGAAGGTATTCATTCTAATTTTCTCTTTAAGCTGTACCAGAGATTTAGAGTTTAACGAGAGCGATGCTCATATCGCTTTTGAACGACTCCCTTCCGTGCTTCTTCATTTTTATAGCTCCATCTTCCTTCCCTAAATATCCTCCAAATTCTTTTTTTTTCACCTCATCATGGGGGAGCTTTCCCATTTCGCAAAAACCATACACCATTCCAAAAGTACCATTGGAAATGTGCTCATACACAAATACGAGTAAAGACATTCGGTATTCGGGAAATTTGGGAAGTGGACATAATATGGCAATTAAAAATGGGATTGAAGCTTATACAAAAGACTCTTTATGAAGTTTTGGCTTGGAGACAGTGATTTCAAAAGCTGTGCTTCGAATTAATCTACTGGAACCTGAGGAAGAAGAGTTACTCAGATTTCGGAAACGCCTCGGCTTTTTCGCGTTCCTCTTTAAAGACCGGACACTTTCTGTCGCTGTACCACTACTTGTAAAGAAAGAACTTCTTTTAGTTTTATTTACTTTTATCTTCGTCCGCATTTGGATGCATAACAAAACCTTGTGAAATTCACTCCGAAATCGAGTGGACATAAACGCATAAAGAATCGGATTTACGCACGAATTTAAGTAATACATAACTCTGCAGAAATACACGAGATTATAATACCCCTCGACGCCCATTCTTTGTATCTCCTCTTGGGGAACCAGCAAAATCCATAGGAATAAAACCCGAAGGGGAAGGAGACAGATGAAGAAGGACAGCACCACCATAGCTAACATCACCACAACTTGGCGACGCGCCTTCATTTGCGGGTGGTTTCTTTCCGGATTCAGCCTAAGGGGGTCTTTGAGGAGTTGCCGAGTGATGATGGAGTAGACGGTAACGAGCAGGAGTAGAGGCAGGAAGAAGAAGACGACGGATGCGCCGTAGATGAAGGCATAGGCCCAATCGGACACGACGGTTGTCATACAAACAGGCTGTCGCGAACCGTCATGGTACGTCACGATTTCATACGATTGTATCCACAACATAGGCCTGATAGAGAGAAAATAAAGATATTTAATTCATAAATTATATTTAGGGGAGGAGTGGAACATTTAAAAGTAATGGATGTTGTTGTAGCTCAATTTAATGATGGTTCTACAAAGGAGTTTCCAAATTTGTACTTTGGATTATCTTAACTTTATACGAGTTTGTGTTCTTGGGGTGTCGAATGCAATATAAGTTTAATGGTTTGGTTGCTTTTAATTTGATTTTTTATTCTTTTCTTCCTGTTATATCTTTTCTCCACTCATTTCTTTACCATGATCCGACCAAAAAATAAAAAATAACTTTAAACTCTTAAAACTATCAATTATACCAGTACAAAGCAATCAAGCTCTCCATGAAACTACATCAGAAAACTCGTGCTCTGGTGAAAAGCAAACAAAGATCACGTAACCATGGAGGAAAAATAGAAAAAGGTTTTTTGCTGGAATTAGAGATCCTATTTGATAGAGAATTTCCAGATGTAAGCTTGGAAATACAGAACAACAGAGTGTTATCCAGGAAGAAGGTTCTATGAAAACCACAAGACTGAAAGGAAAGGTGATATGTATGATTATGGCAAGATTTTCGATACAGGATCTCTACAGCAAGCAGCGAGGAATAAAAGACTGCAGCATAGGCAAGAACAAGATCAAACTAATTACCTTGAATGTCCTAAAAAGTTTTAGGTTTTATGCCATTGTAATATTTATCATGTAATTAACAATTACTGTCCTAACATGAGGATAAAATTATCTAGGGGGACTCAACTGACAATGCAGCTAAAACATAAGACATTGATTACCATCAGCCTTTTCCTGGATGTTCTTATTATTATTAAGACACTGTGACTAGTGTGACCTTGACGTTTCCAAGGAAGGTCATGGAATGTGATGTCATCTACAATCCAGCTGCTCTTATTGGTAAATCAAACAATCAATTTCCTGCCATTGTTTCTTTCCCCTTTTAAAGCTGGAAGTTTAATTTGGATAACTTCGTCATCTCAACCTCAACAACACGTTCAAATAGAATGGGTAGAAAGTTTCTCAAAGATGTCTTGGACAGTAAACCTAAAGTACCACAAAGACTTTAGCCGTGCTAGTATCTGGTCCACCTTCAAATACTTGAGTAAAGTTAATGCAAGTCCCTGTCATCGAAAATTCTTCTTGCACAGCTCAGGCTGAGGCTTCAATGGATTTACTGGGGACATGTGAACTTACGGATAATATCAAGGCCCCTTTTTTGATACTCAATCCAGTAAAAGTGGAGTTAACAGAATAGCAGTTAAACTGTTAGCGGTGTTTAATCTGGTCTGTCGACATCACATCCTGAAAATCTTAGTAGGAGCAGTTCGGGAGAAACTGTTTGGGAAGATGAAGGGGTCAGATAGTCGCTGGATTTAGCATCTAAAAGATGTTTGGACGGACTTGTTCAAGGAAAACACAAATATTCTGGCTATCAAAGGCAGACGGCTGAAGGAAAAGAAGAAGAACGGTGAAAAAATAATCCAAGTCATTTTAAGAGAAGAAAGACTTACAAGGGCCGACTACACGCAAATGGCTGAACTGACAGTCATTCTTCTTGTACGAACGCCCCCTCGAGGTATTAACTCAAGTCGACCAGCCACCATTCATCAGGTCAGATGGATGGCCAGAAGAAACCTGTACTTCAAGCAAATGCTGATGTTTGCAGATCACCCGAGTACGACGAAACTCTATCAACTCTGTGAAGACCCAACACCTTCCATGCGCTGTTTTGCACTCAAGTATGGATGATGTCAACGTTGCGAAAAGCTACAAATGGTATATGAAGCATGAAGCCGACATTGCTGCCCAGTTACATGCAACTGAGAAGGCAGATATCTTCAGAACAGGAAGGCCTCTATTCTAGAGAGTCACAGCTAAGACCACTGTGGTTGATTTCATTGACCCAGAATAATTTTATGCTCGACACACGGAAAATTAGATCCGAATGGCTTCTGGAACCTTTTACGTCTTGACCACCGTAAGAGGACTTCAGAAAAGCGGTGCACTATGTTAATCTTAAAGCGGTTAATTACCTTGCTGAACGTGGTAAAAAGATCATGAATGACGTTTCAAATGCCGTAATAACATATGCGAAGCGAAGGGACTATCTCCTGCAAGCTGCGGAGTTGTACTGACGCCGCTTTGTAGGCTTCAAGAAATCAACTCTAAACAACTGTCGGTGTAAATGTCATTATGAAATTAATCATCATGTAATACTTTTACTTTTTGATTGATTAGATTTGTGACAAAATGTTAATCTCAAATTTTTATCATCAATAGGGCGATTTGTCAACCTTGAGTTTGAGGAAACGAATTTTGTGATATTTTTGAAAAATTTGTATGTACCAAAGTGCCATTTCTGTTACCAATACTATCATAATTGTATAAGTTAGAAAAGGATTAAAACAATTTAATTTGGTCCATATTTTGTTGCCCTACCTTAGTTAGATAAAAAGTTATAATGTAAAACATAATTCAAGGGTTTCCGGAACTGATGCTTTTGACCGATTTCAAGGCAAAAAATTTAAAGCTCCATGCATCAATGCTTCTCTACAACCTAGGTCAAAATATATGTGATTTTCGGCTTTTTCAGATTAAAAAATACTGTGAACTTATGAAAATAAAAAAAGATTTTTGAGCAAGCCTAAATGACACAATTTTACCATTATTTGGTTGTTTAAAGTAGACAGCTACAAATCTCTCAATCTCACTTTATTTTCACACAGAACTTTTCAACTTATTATATGTATTATTATCTCCATAAAATCACCGACCAATGTTTTTAAATGAATTCATTTTTACACATAAATAAGCAAAAAAAGAGATAAAAACAATAAATGCATATGAATAGAAGTACTAAGAATTAGTAAAAACATTTTCAATGTAATAAAAAAAAGTGTACTTCGAATCAGAAGAAAACCCTGTAAAAGGTCTTTTTCATTCGCAAGCCTCATTTTCAAATGTAAGTTCTTTTAGACTACATTTAAAATTCAAGTCTTTTGGAGGTTTTTTATCTTTCAACTAATATAAAAAAAATAAACATAAGCCAAAGCTAAGCTGAACAAATTAATGCCTCTGAGGTATATTTAGGAAGAAAGCATCAACGGATTTACCTGAAGCTACCAAGTGCTACAACTAATTAAGGCCTAGAGTTATATTGAGAAAGGAAGTATCCATGGATTTACCTAGGGCGAAAAAGAGCAGCAACTAATTAGCAAAATATAAAGTTGAGTCAAAAAACAAAAAAGTCTAAACTAAAATTTAGGCCTCAGAGGTACTTTTATCAAGAAAGGAATAATTGCGCAGAGCTGGGAACTAATTAGCAAACATATATAGATGAGTAAAAAAGAAAAGTCTAAGCTAAATTAATTAATCCCTGATAAAGAAGGGAAACATCAATAGATTTTCCTAAATCTACCAAGAACTACAACTAATTAGCCAAAAGATAAAGATGAGTTGAAAAGAAAAAGTCTAAGCTAGAATAATTAAGGCCTTAGAGGTATATTAAAAAGGAGGCATCAATAGATTTAGTAGAGGAATAACTAATTATCAAAAAAATAAAGATGAGGAGGAAAGAAAAGTCTAAGCTAGACGAATGGATTTACCTAGAGTCTATAGCAACAACTAAGTACCAAAAAGTAAAGGTCTAAGCTAACGAATTTTCCTTGAGGCTATAGCAATAACTAAGTACCAAAAAAACGGTCTGAGCTAATAAATTTGCTTAGAGTCTATAGCAATAACTAAGTACCAAAAAGAAAAGGTCTAAGCTAATGAATTTCCCTAGAGTCTATAGCAACAACTAAGTACCAAAAAGAAAAGTTCTTAGCTAATAAATTTCCCTAGAGTCTATAGCAATAACTAAGTACCAAAAAGAAAAGGTCTAAGCTAATGAATTTCCATAAAGTCTATAGCAACAACTTAGTACAAAAAAGAAAAGTTCTAAGCTGATGAATTTCCCTAGAGTCTATAGCAATAACTAAGTACCAATAAGAAAAGGTCTAAGCTAATGAATTTCCCTAGAGTCTATAGCAACAACTAATTACCCCCCAAAAGTCTAAGCTAATGAATTTCCCTAGAGCCTATAGCAATAACTTAGTAGCAAAAAGAAAAGGTCTAAGCTAATTAATTTCCCTAGAGTCTATAGCAACAACTAATTACCAAGAAAAGTCTAAGCTCATGAATTTCCCTAGAGTCTATAGCAATAACTAAGTACCAAAAAGAAAAGGTCTAAGCTAATGAATTTACCTAGAGTCTATAGCAACGACTAAGTACCAAAATGAAAAGGTCTAAGCTAATCAATTTCCCTAGTGTCTATTGCAATAACTAAGTACCAAAAAGATAAGGTCTAAGCTAATGAATTTCCCTAGAGTATATAGCAATAACGAAGTACCAAAAAGAAAAGGTCTAGGATAATGAATTTCTCTGGAGAATAGCAAAAACTAAGTCCTAAAAAAAAAGGTCTAAGCTAAAGAATTTTCCTAAAGTCTATAGCAACAACTAAATACCAAAAAAAGGTCTATCTAATGAATTTCTCTACAGTCTATAGCAATATCTAAGTAATAAAAAGAAAAGGTCCAAGCTAATGAATTTCCCTAGAGTCTATAGCAATAACTAACTACCAAAATGAAAAGGTCTAAGCTAATAAATTCCCTAGAGTCTATAGCAACAACTAAGTACTGAAAAAAGGTCTAAGCTAATGAATTTATCTAGAGTCTATAGCAATAACTAAGTACCAAAGAGAAAAGGTCTAAGCTAATGAATTTCTTCACAGTCTATAGAAATAACTAAGTAATAAAAAGAAAAGGTCTAAGCTAATGAATTTCCCTAGAGTCTCTAGCAATAACTAACTACCAAAATGAAAAGGTCTAAGCTAATGAATTTCCCTAGAGTCTATAGCAACAACTAAGTACCAAAAAAAGTTCTAAGCTAATGAATTTATCTAGAGTCTATAGCAATAACTAAGTACCAAGGAGAAAAGGTCTAAGCTAATGAAATTCTTCACAGTCTATAGCAATAACTAAGTAATAAAAAGAAAAGGTCAAAGCTAATGAATTTCTCTAGAGTCTATAGCAATAACTAAGTACAAAAAAGAAAAGGTTTAAGCTAATGAAATATCTAGAGTCTATAGCAATAACTAAGTACCAAAAAGAAAAGGTCTAAGCTAATGAATTTCCCTAGAGTCTATAGAAATAACTAAGTACAAAAGAAAAAAGGTCTAAGCTAATGAATTTCCCTAGAGTCTATAGCAATAACTAAGTACTAAAAAAAGGTCTAAGCTAATGATTTTCCCTAGAGTCTATAGCAATAACTAAGTACCAGAAAGGAAAGGTCTAGGATAATGAATTTCCCTAGAGGCTATAGCAACAACTAAGTATTAAAAAAAGTCTAAGCTAATGAATTTCCAGAGAGTCTATAGCAACAACTAAGTACCAAAAATGGTCTTAGCTAATGAATTTATCTAGAGTCTATACCAACAACTAAGTACCAAAAAGAAAAGGTCTAAGCTAATGAATTTATCTAGAGTCTACATATATCAATAACTAAGTACCAAAAAGAAAAGGTCTAAGCTAATGAATTTCCTCAGAGCTACAACTAATAAGCAAAATTAAAAATAGGTAATAAAAGAAAACGTCCAAGCTAAAAATAATTAAGGTCTCAAAGGTAAATTAAGAAAGGAAGCATCAATTGATTTATGCAGAGTTACTAAGAGGAAATGAGAGAAAATATTTAAAAATGATTCTTAGACCATTTAACTCTTCGATTTTAAGGAAAACATTATCTACTAGGTTGTAAAGAAATTAATGTCGTTAATGGAGGATTTATAAAAAAAAGGCTTCTTGGATTTATTCAAATCGTTTCAAATTTGCTGCAAGCTGTTGGAATTTGAAAGCTACAAAAATGGTGTTTGTATGTCAATTGACTATGTGAAAAGACAACTTTTGCGTTTACATGGAAATATTGCTTCGTCTCCACTAGCTCGAAATGACTGTGAGCCATTTCTGGGCAGAATTCTTACTGGAAACGAAAAGTGACTTTTTTACTGCAATATTAAGTGAAAAAAACAATTGCTTCACTGCAAACAAAACCCTATTTCTATTCCTAAACGTGGTCTCTAACAGCAGAATCCTATGTCTTGCATTTGGTGGGATATGAAATGAGTTATTCATTATGATCTCTTCACAAATAAGATCACAGTTAGTGCAAACCTAAGTGTTCAACAGTTCAAACCTTTGAATAAAGTTTTGAGCAAATCTGTCCTTCCCTGATTAACCGAAAGTGTCTTCCCACTTCATTACAATACACGTCGACACATGGAACGTTTGACCCCCAAAAGATTAGTGCGTTTGGTTGAAAAGTTCTTCCTCCTCGCACATATTCACCAAACTTCGCACCATTTGATCACCATTTATTAACATCATTACAACATCACCCTAAATGACAAATTTTACCATGCCATGGAGGTGGAAAATGATATCAAATAATATATTTCATCAAAGCCGAATAAAATGCATAAAGGTATCCGCTACTTTGCTAAATAAATGTATTTTTCGCATTCTAATGATATTACTTTCTTTAAAAATAAACGATATTGATTGCTTGGCAACTAGATATATATAAAGGTGCTAGAAAAACCAGATTGATGATGGCACCGATATGCAAGTGGTATTAGGAGAGCGTAGAACTGAAGACATTGCAATGGTGGTGCTAGAAACAAGAATAAAGCCGTCATTTATATAACTGTAACTGTAGTGATGCAATAATAATCGTGTTATCCGTACCGCGTAAGCTGGAGTTGTTGACAATATAAGTTCTTTTCTAGCTCAATCAAACCTCTTTCCTATCACTACACTTCCACATGAGACTGGGTTGTGGTACTTACGATGCTGACGCTAGGGCTGTAACCCAGATGACGAAGATTATATGGTTTGCTCGTGTCTTGGTACATAGATAGCTGACCTGGAGTGGACGGCAGACGACATAGTATCTCTCCAGAGAAATGGCTACTAGGGAGAGGACCGACCCGTGAACTACCGTATACTCGACGTATCTGACGGCTTTACCTGTGGAAAGACAAACCCATACATTAACTTCTAGCTTGCTACCAGTAAACTCAAGCTACGAAAGATCTAAGAAAGGAAACTAAGGTATATTGTTATATAGGTGTGTATGTGGGAGAGGTGTGTGTGTGAATGATGCGATTAGGGGCATTATGACAAAGAATGAACCATACGTGGACGATGTATTGCAACACATAGCACTCTAACGCTATGAAAAGTCAATATGGCGTGGGGAAAAATGATAGGAATACATCGGTGGGTTGGGGTAGATTTTAATGGAATTGATGCTCCCAGAACACCCATTGTGTGGAGTGGTTGATAATAAGGAATGAAGGAGAGAAATTGGTATAACCAATGACCTTATTTTCATCCAGCAGAGAAAGAATGAATAACAAATAGACACAAATAAAAGGTAGCTAAATAGAATGTTATAACCCTTAAAATTCCAAAAGCAAGTCTTGTAATCCATCAAAAGCGGCCACAAGAGAGAATATTATAAATATATTTCAATAAGTTTGTACAATGAGCAAAGGTACTTCAAAGTACGAATTTGTACTCTTATTGGAAGGATAAGGGAAGGTTGTAGATGGTTTGATGTAAAATGATTCAACCATGACCAAGAAATATTAATTTTCTTCTGAACTAAAATCTTGACATTACTTATCTATCATTTGACGCACACAGCGCATTTAGTGGCTTCTCGAAGCGGGTCAATATTATAGAAATAATCACATATATATATATATATATATAATATTGCTATAAAAATAATATCAGCTCAATGAAACCACCCGATATGATTACCTCGCCGCCCCAAATCTCCTAGAGATTATTTTAGACCTACTATAAGAACTGACTTTTTGTCCTACCATAAGAACTGAGTATTTTTAGTTCTACCGTAAAAACTAACTCCTTTAGTACTACCATAAGCAACAACCTTTTTAGTCCTACCATAAGAACTGATTTTCTTAGTTCTGCAATAAGAATTGACCCTTATAGTCGTATAATGTGAACTAAGTGTTTTTGTGCTACCATAAAAAATGACTTTTTTAGTCCTTCCATAAGAACTGAATTTTTAGGACTACCATAAGAACTGACCCTTTTAGTTGTACCATGAGAACTATCTTTATTTCTACCGTAAAAACTGACTTTTTAGTCCTACAATAAGAACTGACTTTTTAGTCCTACCGTAAGAACTGTTTTTTTAAAGTCCTAGCCTAAAAACTGACTTTTTTAGTCTTACCATATAGGAACTGACTTCCTTTAGTCCTAACATAAGAACTGGCATTTTTAGTCCTACTATAGGAACCGACTCTTTTTAGTCCTATCGTAAGAACTGACCTTTTAGTACTTCCATATGAGCTGAATTTTTATTCCTAAAATAAGACCTGACTTTTTTTAATCCTATCATAAAACTTAGCTTTTTAGATTTACCATAAAGACATATTTGTCCTACCATAATAACTGACTTTTTAGTCTTACCGTAATAACCTAGTCTTTTTATTCCTACTATAAGAACTGACTTTTTTAGTCCTATCATGAAAATTCCCTTTTTCTCAGCTTGGTGTCTCTCAGCTGCTACATGCTCATGTAAAATGTTTCCTTGCATACTGCCAACATGCATGTAGGTCATTATATCTAAAGATATCGGTGACTTATTTAAATAACTTTCGTGTTTTCCTTGATTATATAGCTGAAAGGGGGGGTCACATAGGCTCTAAAACTATTTATGTACTCAAAATAACAATGAATTCCTTATGATGTCTTTATCGAATAAATCATTAACATAATTAGATGCTCAGATGGGGCATTGGACTGATCTAGTGGAGCGTAGATAGGAAATTTTAAAGCATTTTATTAATTGTGAGGGAGTTTGCTAATCGGAGAGGAAGAAAGTTCCGCAAAGCGATAAAATCCAGCATCTCTCAAACCTTTCCGTTTATACCACTCTAGAATTTATATATGTACGGGTAAAATATATATTTAAAAATAATTAACTACATTTTATTTAATTGAAATGTTAATAAATAACACCTTCAATGTGATTTCGACCATTTGTGATTCAGATAGGTAGACTCGATGCATTAACTCCAAATTTAAGTCAATTTAATTAAACATATTCATTTATGATGCGCTGTTCGCTCAGGTGCCTCGTGTCTTTAATTTCTATTGCGTACACCTTCATAGGAAATATCATTGTGATATTTCCTATATGTTCAGACTTTAGGGACACCCTGTATAAAAGACTAGGGCGAGATTCATCCTATAACCTGTTGAGACTTTAGGGACACCCTGTATAAAAGACTAGGGCGAGATTCACCCTATAACCTATGCATTAACTCCAAATATCCATCAAGTTGAGCACATTCATTTATGAAGCGCTGTGCCTTCAGGTGCCTCGTATCTTTAATTTTCATTAAGGACACCTTTTCTTTTAGGATACCCCCAGGAAAAGAAGCCAAGGGGGCTATGTAAGGTCTGGTGAACGAGGAGACCTCTATGATATTTCCTATGTGTCCCTTGATCTACAGCGGTAGATCAAGGGGCTACCAATGTCTGGCGCATCTTTAACTATGCTAATATCTAACTGTAAAAATCAAGAGCCTCTTCCCTCATGCCGACTGAAGCCTTAAAAGCAACCAGTAGGAAACACGGCATTATTTTCTCTTCGAATTTAAAGCGCAATAACAGCGAGGATGACTCGGGGCAGAAAATAAGGAGAGGACTGTAAAGAGAGTGGTAAAGATGGGGAAAGTGAAAATATTGATAAGATATATAATCGCAAGTTCTTATGCAGGCATATGGGCCTGGAGGGCACACAATCCTCTAGATGTCAGTTGCTGCAAGGTTGCCTACGGTATACATGACGGTAAAATTTCGGAAAGTGACCGTCTCTGATTTTTGTGGGCGTTTTGTTATAAATATATTGATTTTTAAATACGCAGAGGATATATAGTGTATATCGGAATTGGGGGGGGGGTACGTCACTCATACCCCATTTTGATTGTGGGAGGGTGGGGTTGTACCCCTACCGCCCCGCTATTTTTAATCATCTAGTAGTACTCACAATTCGAAAGTCTAGCATTAGATTCGAACCCAAAGGCGATTGCCAGACGTTGTTAAGCGCTCTAATGTACATTTTTTCTATGCCGTGTTTTTTGACTTCGGGCATAAAAGTCCCGTCCTCGAATTCTATTTAAAACAATCATATTTTCTTTAATATTGATTAATATAGATGTCCATATCATACTTTAATTCATAAAAAAATCCCTTCAAAATGATATATAATACAATATGATGCAATTCAATCTAACGATGTGGCTGCCAATCTATTTATCGCTGATATACACTACATAGCATTTGCGTATTTTATAATAATTTAGATATTTATAACAAACCGCCCACGAAAACGAGGACCGACACTTTGCGAAATTTAACCAGCATGACGATGAATTCTTCAACTACGAGAAAAAGAGTTGGGGAATAGTGATAAAGGAGAGCACTCGTCATTCTTCACCCGGATCTGTCGTTTGCTTTGTAGAAAAGACCTGAAATTTTCACACCAATGCGTCAAGTATGAGTCATCCATGCAGACAGCTCTTGCCACATTTGTCACCACACGCATAGCCAATCACAACGCCGAAGTCTCTCTTACCCCCTCCCCTTCATTTGATTCACTTCAAGCCAGAAGAGGCTCACAACGCTCTTTCTGCACATTTGCTCTAATAAGAACCACATCTCGGGTGTCTTCGTTCTTGCCAACAATTGTCATTCTGTTCTTTATGCTAATTTCATTATTTCCAGTCGGAGGATGGTGCCCACGATTGAGAAGTGACGCGGGGCGCAAATAGCTAAGATGTCTTCTGGATGGGAGGCCTAATGAAAACAGATAGCGTCTAGCCTACTGGGGACTCGAGGCAGAGCAAGAGGTCTTTTTTTCCGATGCGCTTAAATGAGAGACTGATGATCTTAATAATTATAGACAATCGTTTACAGAAAGCCCCAGGTGGGTTCCCCGATTCAAAAGGTGTCATAATTTTCAGCAAATTCAGAATTAAATTGTTTTCGCCATACACCATCTTATGATGAGTTTATAGGAACCTAACCTCATTGCAAATAGAAGAACATCTGTGTGATATAATGTAACCTGCGTACTCTTATAGCCAAAAATAAAAACATTAAAAAATACTCTTATTATTATTACTTCCTTGGTAATTCTAAATAGTATAATCGAATTTCAGAACATCGTGGCGCAGCGTGGCAACCTCATGCTATTCGTGGCCTATTAAATCTTGCGCTCTGGGAAGAGGCAGATTTTTAAAATTCTCGCTCGGCTGACAACATCGTTCCACGCTAATTGCCAGTGTTCGCAACAACCTCCAATAAAGCTCACCATCTACGCGAGTTGCAAGATCACTGACTTGAGACAACATAGAAGAATTCTCGTTGTAGACCTCAATAAAGACAAATGGTGAGCGTCTTTACCTAACAAACCGTTCCAATTGCATATTAAAATGTAATTCACTTTTATATGGAAGTCGATTTTGCCAAAGCTGACAAAGGAAGTGGGGCTGTTCTTTATTTATATTTAATTATTTTCCTTATTTCATATAGATAATCCCCCTTTATAACTATAATTACAAACACCATATATTGTGATGAATACATAGGCAAAAGCTTAGTTAGCTGCTATCATTAGGCAGTGAGCCACACATACACACATACTTCTAAAAGCCGTTAATTAACGTTCAGATTGGCCGGGAAACAGAGGAATATCTCCGCGAACATTACATATCTGCGAGTTAACCAACGCACGCTCTCAGTCATTTATACGCACAAGATCTCTCTCAATACGAAAATTGAAATTTCACTCGTATAATACTCCATCCCTCGCTGCCAGATATATTTGATGTTGGTATACTAAATTAACCCTCCCTTGCTTTACTAGTAATTAAGTCCAGGATGAACTCTTGTCATAGATGATTGATACTTAGGTTATATCATCACGTCAAATGAACCTTTCAAAATAAAGGCAATAGCAATGAAATTTAAAACTACTCAGTTATTTAATAAATGATAAAGTTCCTTTTAATAACACAGCAGTTCTATTTCTCCTCTGAACCATGGTTTAAAATGAAAAATGGTTAATTACAATTTCGAAAGGCATTGATGGAAAATTAAACGTGATCACCAATGCCAATCAAACGGAATATTATTTTCTAGGATGAAACAGACGAACTCAGCCCCACTAATGTTGTGTATGTGTGTGGGGGGGGAGGGGGGGCTGTCACACGCTTGATAGATACAAGTATCTGTCAAACTAAGCACGAGAGACACTAGTCTAGATCACATTGTTCTCAATTCCTCTCTCATTTCTCAATACTTCTTCAATAAAGTCTTCCGCTGAACTGCCTCTTATTTGCTCTTATAAGAAGGTCTATACCGAGTGGATGACTTATAACAACGGCGTTGTTCCTTGTTTACCGTTAACAGTGACGTATATTTGAGTGATGCCGTAGATTGCGGTTTCTTTGTGTGTGCTTATCATTTTATTTTGGATATCTAAAACACAAACATTCACAATTATAAAAAAAATACCATGAATCCCACGATCTGTCTCAGCACTACTCTATTTTAACAGTTCGTAAGTTGCAACATGACAGCATGGTAGCCACATGGCAGGAGAGAAAAAAATATTTAGGTCAGTCAAAGAACGCAGTGTCAATGAATAAGGAAATTGAAGGTTGCAAATACACATTACCCTCCTTTTTATTAGAGTGTGTGTGGGGGGCGGGTGGGGGGACCCCATTAATTGTAATTTTTTAGCGTGCTTTTCACTGCAAGGTCGCTATCTTCCTTTTTTTTGCAATCATGATGGCGCCATTATTATTAGCTTTGATTTATGATATTTATATCACCTGCGCCGACTTGAGGACACAGGTGGACCTATTTATAACCTCAGCTCAGTCCGGTTAAAGTAATAATAATAATTCAGTTTATCTTTAACCACTTTGCCACAAAGTGGTATCGGCGCACATCAAAGCCAGTATAAACTGCCCAGCTCTCGCACGATTTTGTGCCCTATTAAACACAAAGCCACCCATCCTTTTTAGTCGTGGGCACGCGACTCTAAGTTACTATGTCGGTCCGTAGGGCGGTCGGTCGGATGGTAGCCATTTTACTTTTCAATGAATCTTTTGGCAATGACATTGTGACTATTCCGGTGATTCTAACGGAATTTGAAACTGTTATGTTGTTTTACCTTATCTTTCGAATGGCATAATTGCCAAAGTCCTCCCAAGGTTAGCCGGGGAATTATTTGGCAATAACATCATAACTATTCGGCCGATTCTAACGCAATTTAAAACCCTTATGTTGTTGTACATTATCTTTCGAATGGCATAATTGCCAAAGTCCTCCAAAGGTTAGCCGGGAAATTATTTGGCAATAACATCGTAACTATTCGGCCGATTCTAACGCAATTTGAAACCCTTATGTCGTTAGTTCGAGAATTATTGAAAGTTTTGAAGGTCATAAGTCAATAATTGAGAGCACGCGACTTAGATATGTTGACCTTGTTTTCCCACTAATTTGGAATAGCGATGAGTTGGGGGGATGGGGGGTACATACTGCAGCATCTCACACCCAGTCAGGCTTCACTCATGGACCTAAGGCTCCAAGTACGGCCCCTCAGAAACACTCCCCCCGATACACACCTATTATACATATCATCTACTCGCTCCTCACTCAACCCTTTCACTCTTCAACACTCAGTCACATAATCAACCTAACTTTTACTCTCTCTTCCAACCCTTTAGCCCAACCTTACACTCATCTCGTATATTCACTTCACGAGTATATTTCCATTCAATCTTCTTACATGTCTATAACACCTCAGAACACCCCGTCACCCCTTCGTCCAAACAGCTCTTCACACCATAAACCTCTACTTTCACTCGTTCCTCACTTTATCTACCATTTGCGATCCCTCTGATCTCACTCGAGATATTTCCTTCTTCCATACCAGTTTCACTCCTAAACACCAACATTAACAGAGCATTCTCTCATACAGCTTCCTGGCACACTTCACACTTAAATCCTTAGCATTCACTCACGCTTCAATCGCCCCTGGCAATTCAAAACCTCGCGGTCACGATCTGATTCATCAACACCACCCTCATTCACGACACACCACACATACTTTATAATTCTTACTTGTTCAAAAGGAACATCACGGTCTCTAATATCCTATCACACCCCATCTTTTCTGCATTTTATTTTAGCCACCACCTTACACTCTGTCAAATCAAATTCCTCTCACTCTCACCCACTCACACCATCAGGTCATCAAAAGCAGAGATAGAACACACCCTTCGCCATTTTCACCATTCTTACCTCCCTTTTCCTCATTCTTATTTGTACTAATCTCAGTACTCCATTCATAAACATAAACAACATTGCATTACGTTGCCACTTAAATCAAACCACTCCCAGCTATCTCTCACCCGAACGCAACTTAACTACCAACATACTTTTCACACTATACAATAGTCTACTACACACTCCATACATCCCTAGAGTTACCAAAATACTTTTCTATCAACACAGATCCATATTCATGAATCCAACATGTGAAAATTAGTTGGTGTATGGATGAGTAGATGTAAGGAAGGTGGTTGGTAAAAAAGAAACAAAAGTAAAAGGCCTTTGAATCAAGGAGAGAAGGAAGAATACGTGAGAATGTTTGGGAGCAAATTTAAGGACATAATATAGGTCAGTGCAAGGCTGTGTTTCGGGTGTGCGGGAGAACGAAATTGGTCGAGGTTGTATCACGGATCTGCACTCATTTAAGATGATTTTATTTATTTTTTATTTAATGGAGCTCCGAACCGTGACTCCATCCGATGATTAACCAGACTCGATTTAGCTTAACTTCACTGTAATCGGAAAAGGTGTTTTCCCTCGACTAAGCAATAACACTCAAAAGGAGAAAGTTTTGTGCGAACAATGTACAAATTTACTCAATGGATAAAACAAATGAATGGCGAAAAAGACCAATAACAACAAAGAGGAATAATAAGAGAGGAATAATAACAAATACGAATACTACCAAAGACGAATAATAACAGAGAAATAATAACAAAGAGGAGAAATAACAAATAGGAATACTAACAAAGAAGAATAGCAACCAAGAGGAACAAAAAAGAAGGATAACAAAAGCTAACAAAAAGAAGGATATAAAGAAATAGTGAAATACGAATAATAAAATGATGACGATTCCGCAGGAACGTGTTTCGTATAAAAAACTACCTAGTTTCTTTACCGCCACCCCTTCACGGGGAGAGTAAAGGAACTAGAATATACTTCGACCCCCCATAGAGTCGAATTGTGGAGCAATGCGAATGTGCGATGGAAAAAATCATTGCTTTTTACATTGGACAAAAAGGCTTTTCTGTCCACGATGCTGCGAAATGGCTGAGGGAGAAAAGATTTATTTCCGATCGCTTTCCATCCATTAGCCGATGCAGGCGTACGAATGGAGGGGTTCCTTATTGAATTATAGAATCAAGACTAAGAAAGACCCTTAGATCTGATTTAGTGTGTTTTTTTATCGTAAAGGAAGTATTTAGAGGGTCTTTAGAGTAGAAAGCAATTATCACGTTAATTATTGGCTAGTATTACACGTGCTTTAATAGAGGCATTTTAATAATTAAATAGGTGGGTTTTTTTTATTTATCTTTAAAGACGTTAATTAGCGGACTTTGTCATATATCAGCTGGAAGAAGGTTCCAAGTTGGAACTATTTTCTCAGAGAAAATTTGCCTACTACATATTTTCTTTTGATAAAGTTTTAATTTAGATTTATGACCATTGCAGAAGTTTGTATACTTCTATTAATTTCTATTGGGATGTGTTATCCATATTAGTTCTACGTGAAAGTTAAGCACGCCTGGTTTGAAGGACCAAGGCACATCCTCTTTCAGTTAGACTATCTCAAATCACAGTTAGGTACCGGACGTTGTGATACTAACTGAGGAGATCTGTTCGATATGCCTGCAATAAAGCCATCATCCAAACACTCCTGTTTTCTGATGATTATGCGAAGATTGAGGGATACCAGAGGAGACGGGGAGTCTCATACTCGGCTGGGGAAAAGGATACTTGATATCCTTTGTGATGCTTCCAGTATTGGTGACTTAATCAACTGGTCAAAAAATGTATCAGAATCGATAATATCCTGCTCTCTAAACACCTTCGACGTCCAGTAATATAAATGGCGTTCACTTTTTAAATAATCTAGAAATTTGATTTGCCTCTGTCAATATACATGATGTGTCTTATACAATCGAATTTAGTTAAAGGGTCAAGAAAGGAAAAATAGGACAATTTAGAAATACAAAATTATGTAGGTTAGAGATATACTATACAAAAGGTAAGCTCATACTTGGATTCAATATATAAAACCGATGTTTATATATCCCTTGGAGTAGGATTTATATAATATTCACGTTGCCACCTAAGTATGAACTACTCTATTATGACGTCTGGCAGTGCTTCGAATGCAGGGAAGTGAACAGAATTTGGGCAAATAAATAAAACAGTTTTGTATTACAAAATTAAAGCCATCGTTTTCTCACTCTATAAACCATTAGTACGATTACGTGTCATTAAATGCACTAATCGAAATTTGCATGTGGTTTTTACTGCCTTTCGAATCCTTTGTAATTATATTATTATAGTAGAAGATATTTCGATCTTGCCTAAATTTACAATTCCTGCGGCACATAGGGAATTTAATAACTCGCGGGATTATACTGTGAACTCTCTATATTTCTAAGACCAGGATATCATCCTCAAAGACCACGTATTATTTGGTATTGCGAGTTACAAAAACCACCTCACCCCCTTCTAATATACCAACTGAAGACACAGCCATGCGTAAACCGTCCTAAATATATGGAAGTATGTTATTAGTTAAGCAGTCAAAAGATTCATGCGCAGATCGTCTGCAGATATAACATAGCATGCTATTGGCTAACTAGTCAGGCCAAAAGTAGGACAAAAGTTGAAGTAAATAAGGCTAATGGTGCCGAAAGATTCCCATTTAGCCAAAAAATAACATATTTCTCAGAGTGAATAACTCGATTATTATTAAGTTCCAGAAGGTGAAAATAACATCAGTAAACATAATTTTAAGAATTAAGAACATTTATGTCTTTGAAAATATAAAAACCTTTGATGTCTTAAAACGAATATTATCCTATATTTTCGTTATCTTAGCCTCTTGCATAAGAAGGCTGTAACAAATATCTTGGCAATATATCTTATTTAATGTCTGTACAGACATAAAATAAGGTATATTTTCCCTGGACTTTGTGACTAAACTATAATTGTTTCCGAAGGTTTTAAAATGCGTGATCACAAAAACATAGACTAAGGCTAAGATTCCTGCATCTGTTTCCTTTGTGCCATTCCTGAATTTCTTTTTATTTCTAGTGAGATTTTGAACTTTCACCTTGCTAGTCCCCAGTTGCTAGTCCTAAAAAAAATATGGTTTACAGGGGGGTGGGGGAGGTCGAAAGTCTTTCTCCCTTACCGAAAAGTAATAAGAACAAGCGAGGAACAATACAATAATGTCAAACACATGTACTAGTTTTAGTGTGTTCGCTTTCATTGACACTGTCACACATCGAGAAGGTCAGCTGAAGTATGAAATTAAAACAATATTTGAAATATAAAATTAAAACAATATTTGAAATAGAAAACTAAAACATTATTTGAAATAGAAAATAAAACAATATTTGAAATATAAAATTGAAACAATATTTGAAAAATAAAAAAAACAACATTTGAAATATAAAATTAAATCAATATTGAAATATAAAATTAAAATAATATTTGAAATATAAAATTAAAACGAAATTAACAGTGGGTGACAAGACTTTTGGTCATCTGAAATATAAAATTAAAACAATATTTGAAATAGAAAACTAAAACAAAATTTAAAATATAAAATAAAACAATATTTGAAATAGAAAATTAAAACCATATTTGGAATAGAAAATTAAAACAATATTTGAAATATAAAATAAACAATATTTGAAAAATAAAATTAAAACAATATTTGAAATATAAAACTCAAACATTATTTGAAATATAAAATAGAAAAATATTTGAAATATAAAATTTAAACAATATTTAAAAAATAAAATTAAAACTACATAGTCAAAGATAACTAGAGTAGGAAAAGAAACGAAAAGTTAAATAGATAGAAAATTATACCAGTTTTTAGTAAGAATATTAATAACAGTTTGAACATCTACTACAAATAAACATACAGGATGCCCCCTGAAAGAAATTGGACCGTTTTTGCGGAGCAATATCTCAACAATCATTGCAGCTAAGGACATGAAATAAAAACGTATGAAAGATGAATCCTTTATTTATAAATACTTATTGTTTGCAATTGACTCATTAAATGACTTTAGTCATTTAATGAGTTAATTAACTTTATAAATAAATAATGTAAAAAAACATGTTTTTATCGAAATTGAACCATTAAAAAGTTTAAAATTTTGAACTAAATTTAAGTTTTAATGAATGGTTCAATATGCCTGTAGTCTTGACTTCCATTTTGAAATTGCCTTTATAATTTTGTTCTTTCTTTCCGCTTCTTAGCGCATCAATAAAAACAAAGAAACATGTTTTTTACTTTATTCTATTTAAAGGCTAATTGGCTCATTAATTGACATTAAGACGATTTTTACTACGAAATAAGTATTTATACACAACGGATTCATCTTTTATATGCTTTTTATTTCCTGTCCCTAGCTACAATGTTATTGAGATATTGCTCCTCAAAAACGGTACACTTTGGGAGGTCACCAGGTTTATACTAACAAATATAAAAATATATTCATTATTAGAACAAAATTACAAATCTTATATATATATATATATATTGTTATATATATATATATATATATATATATATATATATATATATTATATATATATATATATATATATATATATATATATATATATATATATATATATATATATATATACACATATATATATATATATTTATATATATATATATATATATATATAATAATAATAATAATAATAAAATAAAATACAATGCAAAACGAAAGCGTTTACCAGGCAACCTGGCACAATTCACTATATCATTATCATGTTCACCAAATCATCGCCATATATCACCTGACACTCATAGCCATCTCATAAACACACACACACACACACTACACAATATCTATACCTTTCTATCTCTCTCCTACACCTTCACCTCTTATATGATCCCAATCCCACTCTCGACAGAATTCCGTGATTTTCACGCGTAACGCCATTTTCACTTTACAATGCCAACTATAACTACTTACAATGGACAGATATAAGCCTGATCTCAAGGCAAAATGGAATCCCTTTGTAAATCTATTCCTTCCTTCAAATTTCAGCATCTTTCCGCTCACTCATCAGACTCACGGTGCACACATGTGACAGGGGTCACGAAATATCCATTAATAGAATAGTTAACATGCTATACATCCTTATTATGTGTATCTTTGGTGACTAAATGTTATGTGCTGTACATATATGTGGTAATGTATATTCAGTCAAAGTAATGTAAACCAAAGGTAAATTATTGAAGGTTGATCTTTATTAGAGTTCACAGCGAGTGCATATAAATTTGGCGACATTTTATGTCAACTTCAGTAAATCGTCGAGTAAATTCGAGTGTAATCTGATTATCCGAGTGTTATATGGGCTAATTAGAATCTTAAAGAGAGTTTGAACTTTTAAATGTAGTAATTAATGGAGAAAATACTTGTATCGTTGCAATGACCTTCGAATAAAAGATCAATAAGAGAAAATTAACTTTAGAATTATTGCTTTTTATATTTTGAGAGAAATGGAGGTGGTTTTTAACTAAGAAAATTGCTTGACGTTATAAGTTTACTGATCTTTGTGTGTTTTTCATACCTATTGATGGAATATGGGGCGTGTGAAATAAACTGGCTACATTCATAATAAAATGATTACTGTATAGTTTATTTTTATCAGGTCTTTTGATTGGGACGAATTAAACATTTTAGTTCATTTTCAAGTTTGAGTGCAACGCTTTTTCTTGATTCAAGGAGGGAAAGTTACCTTACTACTACTATTTATGATAGTATTGAAGCCAAAATAGAAATTAATATAAAATTGCTCTGTGTACTTTGTTTTCGAACTATCCTGTTTATTTTGGGCTGTTTGTTTCTGCTAGATTCATTTTATTATTTCTGTTATTTCAACATTTTAAATCGACTTTATGTTTACTCTCATACGGCGAATATAGCTTATTTAGCCAAAGAAATCATATCGTTTTTAGTCGCGTGGTCTCTATAAATTACCATTTCGGTCCGTAGGTTGTCGGTCGGTTGGTAATCATTTTACTTTTCAATGAGTTCTTTGGCATTAACATCGTAACTATTCGGCCGATTCTAACGAAATTTAAAAACCTTACGTTGCCTTACATTATCTTTCGAATGACATATTTACCAATATCCTCCCAAGATTAGTTCTGGAATTACTTAATGAAAACTAACTATGGGCCGGATTGTCCCACTTATTGAAAGTCGTATGGTAATAAGGTCATGAATCAGAATAATTGAGAGCACGCGACTTAGGTCTGTTGACCTTGTGGCCAACAGGGATTTAAACGATGAAATTTGACTCTGTGAACTATGAAGCTGAACTAGTGTTGTCAGATATCGCATGGCTTAAAGTCCAAAAGGATGTTAGGTACCTATGTGATGACCGAATAGCTAAGTAGTGTATCAGGTTTGAGTAAAGATGTGAATGAAATTATGGCCGAGAATATTTTGAGGTCTTATGGGAGTATAAGTATAATGGAGGAGACTAGAATTGTATAAAGATGTGAGGGAGTCTGGTTGTGTGGGAGAGGTAAGAAGACCGCGCAAGATCTGACATGAATCTATGAGAATGCTTGTCTAAAAAAAGTATAAGAGAGATTCCAAGAATTAGGTGAACAAATACTTCACTACCATCCTTTTGTCAATAAATAATCGCCTTAAATGCGTTAAAGTATGCAAGCCTCTCAAAAAAGTGTGATAATTGTAGGCTTGGAAGGGCCTTTCAAACATCAATAATTAATAGATCAATGCAAATACCAGGAAAAGTAAAGTTCGTCCATTTTATCTACACCGTATTTAATTTCCATTGATTTACATATGTACTACCCCATTGAGGAACGAAAATAAGAGACTCAGGTTATTCTCAAAGCAATTAACAATAAAATAGATGTGGAGATTACCATCTCCTACTCAGGGATCAAAGAGGCACAGCAGAGGTGGTAAAGATAAGCCACCCAAAGATAGGAGTATGTCTATAAGTAGAGATAAAGAAAATTGGTATCATCCCAATTTGAGGCACCCAGAAACCTACACCTGAAGACAAGCCACTTAATCATTTTTACTGGAGGATATGCGACCCTAACTTTTAGCATCTAAAGAAGATAAGACACCATAACCATTTTCACCTGTAGACAAGCTACCCCAACTTTTTTTCACCTGAAGACACGCCAACCTTACTTTTTTACCTGTAGATAAGTCACCTCATTTTTTTCACCTGAAGATAAGCCAGCTCAGCTCTTTTTTATCTAAAAACAATCTACCACATTCTTTTTTCATCCGAAGACAAACCACTCTAATTTTTTTACCTGTAGATAAGTCACTTCATTTTACTCACCTGAAGATTAGCCAGCTCAGCTCTTTTTCATCTAAAAACAATCTACCACATTCTTTTTCATCCGAAGACAAACCACTCTAAATTTTTTACCTGTAGATAAGTCACCTCATTTTTCTCACCTGAAGATTAGCCAGCTCAGCTCTTTTTCATCTAAAAACAATCTACCACATTCTTTTTCATCCGAAGACAAACCACTCTAAATTTTTACCTGTAGATAAGTCACCTCATTTTACTCACCTGAAGATTAGCCAGCTCAGCTCTTTTTCATCTAAAAACAATCTACCACATTCTTTTTCATCCGAAGACAAACCACTCTAAATTTTTTACCTGTAGATAAGTCACCTCATTTTACTCACCTGAAGATTAGCCAGCTAAGCTCTTTTTCATCTGAAAAACAGCTACCACATTTCTTTTCACCTGAAGACAAGCCACCCTAACTTTTATCATCTAAAGAAGAGCACTGCATCTTTTTTCACCTGAAGATAAACCACCTCGCTTTTTTTCACTCGAAGACAAGCCATCTTATTCTTTCACCTGAAGACAAGCCACTCCATCTTTTTTTATCTAGAGATAAACTACCACAGTGTTTTCACCTAAAGATAAGCCACCTCAGCTTTTTTTAACCTGAAAACAAACCACTCCATCTTTTCTTCACCTGAAGATAAGCGACCTCTGCTTTTTTCACCTAAAGAAAAGCCAGCCCATCTTTTTGCACTTGAGGATAAACCATCATAACTTTTTCACCTGAAGAAAAGGCCCCTCAGCATTTTTTTACCTGAAGACAAGCCACCCCATATTTTTTACCAGAGGATAAGCTACCTCAGCTCTTTTTAACGTTAAAACAAACAACTCCATCCTTTTCACCCGAAGATAAAAGCTTTAGGGGGCTAACGCTTTTAACCGAAGACAAGCACTATATTTTCTTACACTCGAAGATAAGCCACCTCTGTTTTTTTCACCCGAATAAAAGCCACCCATATTTTTGCACCTGAAGATAAACCATCATAACTTTTTCACCTGAAGATAAGGCCCCTCAGCATTTTTTTCACCTGAAGACAAGCCACCCCATATTTTTTCACCGGAGGATAAGCTACCTCAGCTCTTTTTAACGTCAAAACAAACAACTCCATCCTTTTCACCCGAAGATAAAAGCGTTAGGGGGCTAACGCTTTTAACCGAAGACAAGCACTATATCTTCTTACATCCGAAGATAAGCCACCTCTGTTTTTTTTACCCGAATAAAAGCCACCCATATTTTTGCACCTGAAGATAAACCATCATAACTTTTTCACCTGAAGATAAGGCCCCTCAGCATTTTTTTCACCTGAAGACAAGCCACCCCATATTTTTTCACCCGAGGATAAGCTACCTCAGCTCTTTTTAACGTTAAAATAAACAACTCCATCTTTTTCACCTAAAGATAAGCCTCCCCTAACGTTTTTAACCGAAGACAAGCACTATATCTTCTTACACCCGAAGATAAGCCACCTCTGTTTTTTTTCACCCCAATAAAGGCCACCCATATTTTTGCACCTGAAGATAAACCAGACTAACTTTTTCACCCATTTTTTTTACCTGAAGACAAGACCTCCCCCCCCAATTTTCTGATCCGAGGTTTCTGTTGTTTCCTCGGTTAGGTCAAGTTGTTTCAGTTTATTGGTTTTATTGAAAGATAAAGAATGCTCTTAAGCGTTTCTTGGGTTAGGTTATTTAATTTGGGTTATATGTTTTATCAGACAATTTATAATTGTTCTTTATAGGTTTCGTTAGGTTGTGTGGGTGTAGGAATATTAAAAGACGATCATGGGGTGTCTGTTTTATTGATGAGTATGTTTTTTGTTAATATTTTGAGGTTTGAAGATGGTTATGTTTTGTTTTTTGACCCAACCTAACTCACCCACCATAAGGGTTAGGGCAAGATCGAAGCAATTCTGAGGATAAGCTACCATACGAAATTTGATTAAGTGAATACAACCTATATTTAAACAAGCAAAAAAAAGAAAATGATCATAAAAGAACAGTACTAAAATACAACTTTTTAACAAATTTAGGTCAAATAATTCTGAGCAGCAATTTTCCCACAGAAAGCATGGAGAATCACTTATTTCCTTATCTCTTCATAAACTAATGGACTTTACACGAGGATCAATAATTTCATCCACTTTATAGCTGGCGGAGTCTCTTCACTTATAAGTGGTTGAATGACATCTTGGGAGGCGGAGAGATATATAATTTCTATCCAAACAAAGAGAAGTGGAGAAATTATCATTAAATTTATATACTTTACATCAAATTAATAAGTTTCTATGACCATTACGAAGCTAAATTATTTTAAGCTTCTGACTCAAACTGTAAATACAACAACACAAAAAATATACTAGTTAACATTAACTACCACAGTTACTAAACTTTACAACGTCCAATAAATTGCTATTTATTTTGCAAAAGCTCCGTGTAGAAATATTGCCTTTGAATTACTTATAATACCAGCATATATATATATCTATATATATATATATATATATATATATATATATATATATATATATATATACATATATAAATATATATATATATATATATATATATATATATATATATATATATATATATATATATATATATATATATATATATATATATATATATATATGAAAAACTCAAAAAGTATCACGTGAGGGTAGCAAATAAATGCAATGTCCCGCAGGAAAAAATGAAATGGTGTTTCCGAGTACTTTCAAACCTTATAAAGTTCCTTATCAAGGATAACTACCAGAAATAATATTATATTAGAGCTATATATACGAAAGAAAAGTATAAAAGACCACCTCAAAAACAAGAAATCACCAATGAGGAAGACGGAAGGGGCAAGGTGAAGATCCACATAGAGAATGACAAGAAGCAGGTAGTAAGGTTAAACTGAGAAGACGAAAGGGTAACAGATTACAAGAAATGGAGATAGCCTAACGAGGGAGATTATCAGACACGAGGAGCGAAAGAGTGGGGAAAATACAATGTACATAACAGAGCAGTGACATAATAAAAAAAACAACAAAATGGGTCCACATAACTAAAGATTGTATATAAAACTAAAGACAAAAGTCAGAACTAATTTCTTTAAGTATTAGTTTTTTAATTATAGCATCTATTTTATATAAGTTAGGGGAAAGGTTAAAATTATCACATTGGCTTATAAAAGCACATTCAATGATATTCTTTTTTATAGGGTCATTGGAACGATAAATAAATTTTGCCGAGTTCCAGTTAATTAGATGGTCCTTATCTGACATGCAGACAAAGAAAGCACTGTTATCTTCCCCTCTTCGGACATTATATTTATGTTGATTTATGCGAAAAGAAAGTTGCTTACTTGTTTGTCCATAATATTTACTAAGGCAACCAGAACACTCATACGAGGGGCGGTCAATAAGTTTTGCGAATCGGTTGGACAAAACAGAGGAAGGCGGATGGCTGTTTGTGGGGGTATTAGGACAAGTTATGTCAAGTCAGGACCTGCAGCCGCACGCTTCTGCCTCGTCTATTCAAGAAGCAGTAGCTGATCGCAGATCGTCAGTCACAAATTTTTCAACAATGGAGAAGGTTGAGCACCGCACAGTGATCTAAATTTTGACCAAGGAAGGCAAGAATGCAAAAGAAATCCATGAACGCATGGTTGCAGTGTACACCGACAATGCCCCTTCCTATGCAACCATTGCTCGCTGGAATAGGGAGTTCCGCCATGGTCGTGAGTCCCTTGAAGATGACCCCCGTCCAGAACGCCCGTCAGACGTGACCATCGAGGACAATGTGATCCGTGTAGAGAGGATCATCCTTGAAAATCGACGGGTGAAGGTCGAAGAAATCGAACGAGAACATAGAATATCACATGGAAGTGTTATCAACATCATCCACGACAATTTGGCCATGACCAAGGTCTCTGCCCGTTGGGTCCCTAGAAACCTCACGCCCCGTGATCGACTTCAGCGTCGTCAAAGTCCACAAGTCCAGAGTTGCACAAGCTGCCCTGCGCGAGGGCGGATTCGAGGAGCTCAACAATCCCCCTACAGTCTAGATCTGGCGCCTAGCGACTACCTTTTATTCCGCCAGCTCAAGGCTGCACTGCGTCGACGCCGGTTTGGGGACGATGATGATGTCCCGCTCGCCGTCCAGGAGTGGATTGAACAGCAGTCGGGAGATTTCTGGTTGTCTGGAATTCGAAGCCTCAGGGACAAGTGGCGCAAGTGCATTGAAGTCGAGGGTAGTATATTGAAAAGAATAAAACACTTTTCCTCATATCTCGTTTCCCTATATCCGAATTGCAAAACTTATTGACCGCCCCTCGTAAGTGCCCGGCAAAGCCAGAAAAGGGACTTAGAAGAAGCTCATCCTAACCCAGTTCCTGGTGATCACACCAAACTTTTAGTTAACTTGGTTTGAGACGCAAGTTCAACTAACTCTCATCAGAGAAGCACCCCTGTCCTGGTGTATCCCAGAACTCAGAAATAGTCATCGCCCTTGAGGAATACTTCAAAGTGAACTCCCTCAAGCACTCCCCTGCGTCAAAGGATTCACGCTTTAGCTCATCGCTTGCCATTACGAATTATTCCCAGAGTAACCCGAAAATAAAAAGAAACATTGTTTCCTTGTCCCATGGTGAGATCATTTCATCCAGAAGACGTGCGTAGCCCCATCTCCCACACGCCCTGAATTAATCTATGGCTTTAAAACATTTTCCCCCTCAGAACATATCTGTAACCGCTGACCCACGCATCGGCCCAGAAACAACATTCTTGAGGTGTCACATAACAATTGAGTCCAAGGTCAGACTCAAACCAGATTCTCGTAGTAATCTCGAAAGGTATTTAAACCCCGGTATCTGTTTCGTTGAAGGTCAGTTTGCATTTAATATTAAAGTGAGCTGTGGGTCAACCATTACTGTAAATTCTATTGTGTAATTTAGTAAGCCTCACTCAAATTTGTTTAATTCATTTCTGTGTAGTTTGTGTGTTAAATTTCAATCTTGGTCTATGTTTTTAATTAAAGGTCTAGTTTTCTTAGAAACATTTTTTTTATTTAGTCCTCGAAACGCTGAGCAAGGCACTAAAAACCCTCAAAGATTAAAGTTATAATAATCATAATAAATATAGCACTCTTAGAGAGAAAACTTAATCACGGAGTTTTGTAGTACGTAACCAACCCATACGTACGAAAACCATCACTCGATCCTTCCTATATCACGACAAAGTTATTGTTTGCATAACTTTTATCCCCCGCGCCTTCAATATTTGCTTTAACTGAAACTTATTCCATTTGGAAATGGAAACACTTTCAACTTTTTTTTCATAAATTGATTTACGGATTTAAAAAAATAATTTATTTTATGTTCCACGCAAAAAATGATATATTTCTTTTCCCTTTTGGGGATACCAGACTATTGCTTTTAGGAAAGAATTGTTGAATATTTTAAAAAATTCTATCCACATTTTAAAATCTAACACCAATCTTTGTAAATCATTTAAAAATTGGTTCCTATTTCACTGTAAAAGATCCTGCCGCTGTCATCATGCGTTTGAGAATATATGAATTTGCTTGTCCCAAATGTTCTCTGGGAACGTAAATTGGATTTACAGAACGCCTTCTCAAAGTTTCCATTGATGCTCATCAGGGAATCAGCTACAGGACAGGAATAGATCTATCTTTAATGGAAATGAACTTTCATCCGATCTCTTTCCCATTCATGTAAAATCCCTATAGATTATAATCAATTTAAAACATTATATTCCTAAAAATCTAAATCTGACCTCCTCATAATTAAGTCCCTATTAATTATACACAATTAGCCTCAGTTAAATAAGGACTCTACTTCCACACCGTTATACATTGCTTAATTTAAAATGAAGAAACTATTATTTAACTACTTGCCATTAATTACCTACAAAACAACCAACTAACTGAGACTAATTTTTTTTCTACAACCCAATTACAGAGAATAAAAGAATAACTAAAACTAAATCAAAGCTTTCCTAGGGACAAATTTTAAAATTCCGTTTAGTCAGCTCATCTTTGAATCAGGTAATATTTGATATCGAATTTATTGCGTTTACCTTTTCTTTCACTTTTACCCCAGATTAATGTCATTTGAATTGATTTTTCTGTTTGTATTTTAATATTTTACTCAAACTACTGAAATTTGTCCTTCATATTGAATTTTTTTATTTTTTGCATTTCTTTGTATTTTTTGTATTGTTAAATTATGTATATTATTCTCCACATTTGCACCTTTAGGCCCGGATTGCCTGTTATTGTTCTCTCTATTGTAATTTTCGTATTGTTCTAACCCAGAAGATGGGTCAAGAGCCCGAAACGTTGGCTAATATATGTTATATTCAGCTCTTGGTCTCCTTTTCCTGCTGAAGATCCGGCTTGCTAAAAGCATAAAGTCTCACTTCATGTATAAACACACACACACACACACACTCATATATATATATATATATATATATATATATATATATATATATATATATATATATATATATATATATATATATATATATATATATATATATATATATATATGAATGCAATGTCCGGCAGGAAAAATGAAAAGGTGCTTCCAAGTACTTTCAAACTTTATTAGTTCATTCTCAAGGATAACTATCTTTCGAAAGTACTTGGAAGCACCTTTTCATTTTTCCTGCGTGGCATTCCATTTCATCATGGTGATCACTTTCTCATTCAGAATCTTCAGTCGGGCTGCTGTCACCCGAGGGTCCACTCAAGTGGTGCTTAGGTGGAGTGTGAGGTGCAGCATTCGAGGAAATGACTGACTTCTCTATTTAAGTCGAGAGTTTAGGTCAATAGATGTGGCCGTAGAGCTAAAGTCCTTTCTTCCGAGTTTTAACTTAATGGGACGACTCCTCTTGCAGATTTGTGGAAGCGTGCCAAAAGAATTCGGATTAAGTTTAACTCTGACCTCCCGCCTTTTCCCTCCGGCAGGAAGGTGGGACTATCACCTTGAACCCTGTTTCAGTGGCCTAATCTTTCGCGGCCGTATTCTCTACATCATCTAATCGAGATGCAGCTCTTCCAGTATTCCAAGTGCGTCTCTCAGTGGTTGAAGTCTACCGACTGGACTTCACCTCCAGAAGTGGGGAACCTTTCAACTACCTGTTTTCGTTGAACGAATTCTGTTCCGCTCTCATTTCATTCGCGCACACCCCCCCTGGTCCGGAAAATATCCCGTACTCAAATATTTGACACGTAGGCAATGAAGCTTCGCCTTTTGGTAGATTTGTTCAACAGGATTTTTTGGAGTGTATCTTTCTAAGTTCCTAAGGGAATGGCTACTTTGCATGATTTTTTACAAGCCAGGGAGGGTTTACTCCACCTCGATGGGTTGCCGTCTAATTTGTCTCAATTCTTTTGTATGAAATTTCATAGATAAATTAGTAAATGTTATGTTAGTATATTTCCTGGGCACGGGAAGTCTTCTGTGTAGTGCAAAGTGAGGCTGGCGTAACTTGTGATCCATATAAGATGCTTTGCTCCGGTTGGAGAGTGCTTTCTGTAAGGTCTTCTTTCAAGGCTCGATTTTGTCATGATATTCGTTGATTTGTAGAAGGCCTATGATACTGCGTTGGGATGTTGTACCATGGAAACCTTCATACTTTGAGGACGAGAGGATGTATACTGATTTTTATCTATGAGTTTCTTGAAGGGACACTGTGACGCAGGGTTATGATCTCAGTGCACTCTCTTTGCTATGCACATCAACAATATCACCTCGATGCTGCCAAATGATGTTCTTGCTTACTTACCCTAATGTCTCTTTTGATCTGTTTTGGCGGGGCTTAAATGCCTATCTTGGAGCACCTACTCCAACAGGCTCGGAACCACTTTTCTTGTTTTGCAAATTGCCCAGGTGTCGGTTTTTGTTTGCCCAAGCCTAAGATGGTGTCTCGGAGTTGCTCCTAAATGGAGCTCTCTTGGACCTAGTAGACTCATATCATCTCGTTAGTCTTGATTTCGACAGACGAATCACCTCGGAGGCGCACATTTGCAGCCTTAGTGTCTCTTGTACCAGCGCCATTGATCTTCTTCGCTCTTTGGTGTTCCTCACTTGGGATACTGATATGACTACCTATGTTTATTTTATCGCTCTTTTGTTCGTTCTAAGCTAGTTTAGTGTAAAAGGTGGATTTGATCCATCACGCAGGTCTCCGTTTGGCTACCAGCACCTTCCACACATCACTCATAGAGAGACTCTTTTTCGATAGAGAGAGGTGTTGTTACTCACTTTAAGTCATGCATTATGCACTATGTGCTTGTATGCGCAGGTTTAGTGTCTTTCCCATTCTCCAAAGGCTCTCATTTCGTCCGTGGCGAATCATGACGGTGCCTATGCCTATGCAAGACGCCAATCATGTACTAAACCTTTCGGGTTATGGTAGAAAACTCATTGGAGACTCATTGGAAGTTGTGTCCAAAAAGCAAGTCTGTAGGATACCAATCCTCTGTTCACAAAGATTGTAGGGCACCGCGAGTATTTTGTTCGTATTTATTGAAGCACATATCGTGCCGCACTTGAGTTGTCTTTACGTACGCTAATGGTTCTAAGTCTGAAGGGAGAGTTAGCTACCATGATCCATGCTATTTCTCTTCCATTAGAACCAGGTGGGGATCTAGCGTGCAATGCGTCTATCTTCACATAAAGAGATGGTTGCAATACACCGATCGCTAAGGAAGATTACCCGTCAAGGGTGGTTAGAACAGGGACTTATAATGCATAACGTCTAAGTGCTTTTGGGGCAATGGAATCTTTGTATTAGCTAATTTCCAGTAGCTGTGACGCATGGTTTGTTGACATGTATATTGTAGGGATTGTATGAAATGAGCACGCTGACGAGGGTACCATTATGTCACCACAGACTGAACGACCGGTCCGGCATTTTACTCTTTCTGACTACATGGCAGGAATCAGATCAGCCCATTGGGCTGCATGACAAAGAAGATAGGCGATAGAGAACGGGTACCTAAAGTTTCATGCCACTGCACTCCGACTATTCCAGTGGAACTCCTCCCATATCTTGCAATTTTTTGTCACTCCCAAAATAGGACACGCGCGCGCGTCGCGGCGTCAATTGAGGGAGCGTTCCCTTGAATCTGTTAAGATTACTTGATCTTGATCCCCCAGAGGTTGAAACACCTTTAGGTTGGATATCCTAGTTAGGGGTGGTCATCTTGACTGGTACCTATCCCGGTATCGCTACAGGAGGTTCGCTCCTGCCTGTCCCGTATCCTTAGGAGGGACTCGTGCAGACTGGATGGTGATGTGATCGAATTCTTGGAAAAGGCGTGGAAATGAGAGGAGGGGATCCTCTATGTTTTTATGCACGCTCAGGCTCCTGATGGAGGCGTCCTTTGTATATGTATATTTGTTGTTGTCTTTTTAGCATTTTATTTTAACTTGTCGTGAGGCGTCTCTGGCGACCGTCAGTTCAGAGCTTTAAAAATCGCCCATCAAGCACTAAGGGTTGTCATGTGTAGCATGAGTAACCTTGCCTCAGCTGAGATGAAGAAGATTGTGTGCCCTTCCTACCTCAACACCGACACAAATGCCTGCAGTAGGATTTACGGTTCTATATCTTCCACCCATTTTCACTTCCTCTATTTTCGCCACTTTATTTACAGATCTCTCCTTATACGTCCTCGTTGATATTGCGCTTTAAATACGAGAGGAAAATCCTGCCGCATTCAGATTCAAGGTGTTCTACCTTATGGTCAAGGAACTCCTGTATCCTTCCTTCCTTTGCCACTTTCCTCCTTATCTATTTGCGTCTCTCGCCCAGAACACTCGCCCTGTTCCTTTCCAACGGTTCCAGGTTCTCATTTGATAATCTTTTCTGCTTCACAACCACACGCTTTCTCTCTCACATAGCTGTAGATGAAATGCGAAGTGCCAACCTTCGATAAAATTATTGGCGCGAGAGATTCCGGCTAAAGTATTTTCTCTTAAATTCCACGTTGATATAACAACTTGCGAGCGTCCTCGCCTTCGCCTATCGAAGGATCTTGCATTTTATTAAAAAAGGGGCAAAGTCGATACAAGAAAATAAAACGTTCGGCGGCGAGATGTCCGGCTACGAAACATCAGGCGAACAAACTTCCGCTCACGTTTCATTCTCACCATCTCCTTTATTTACTATCTTAACTCAGTGATTCTTAACCTTAATTTTCCATGAAGGGCAAATTATAATACACTGACTATAAATGAACCATATTAAAGATAAAAAATGAAATATTAAATTTGTTAATTTAATTTAATGTGCAATATTAAATATAGTATGGTGTGTGGGATTGTATTTGTAGAAGAAATAGAGATCTGATAATCTGTGAGCGCAATTTCTACCCTTGAAACCATAAATCTTTCACACTCTCTTCCTATTGGGGGATTCCACCCCGGTATAAGAGCCCTAAATTAACTCGTCTGCCTGAACGACACGCAATAGTGTCATGAAGGGTCAGTATTTTCACCATTAAATAATAGGATCACTTCACTCTTAATGGTCTCCTCGTCTATTGGGATTTTAGACGCTTATATCCTATGTTACAGGATACTTAACCATTTAAGCGCCGCGCGGACCAAAGGATCCCGAGCGGCCGGCAAATGTATTTTCACTCATGACCTGCCTCCATATTAGTTTTATTTATATTGCCTTTATCATGGGACTTTTGATGTTTTTTAACCTCTTTATTTGCGGCGCTGACGGGTCCTCCATTTTCTTGTCGTGGCGTGTTAAAGGCGAGATCAAGCTATGTTATGTTAGGTCACTAGGGATAAACACTAAATAAGACTGTGAGGGAACGAACCCTAAGGTCCACCCTGAGCCCTTTCCACCCTTCAAGCAGAGACCACGTGTGTCTATCTTCTAATTCTTGCTCTCTTTTCCTTTCTTCCATTTTTATTTTTTCTGCTCTTTCGTTTCTTTCTTTTTGTTGGATATAGGACAATAAACGCAAGGAGAGAGAACTATTCTAGCGGAGGAAAACTTCAAAGCAGCTAGTGACACTTGTGTTTGATCAGTCGGCCTATCCCCCGCTGAAACGCATTTTTCAGACCCCTCCCCGCCTGGAGGCCAGGGTTGACCCGAGAAGCTTCCTCGCTCGTCTTATCTCGTCTGGGCGTACAGTGACAGGCGCCAATGGTTACTCCCAAGAGAATGCCATTCCTAGAGGCTTTCTAACGAGGAAGTCAGCAGGGTATTTAACCTAAGGTCAACCGTTACTCGTCAGAGAGTACCGCCCGCCCTTTCGCGAAGATACAACCCCTTGTCTCGAGTCGAACCTCGGAATTAGGTATCATCGGCTAGACAGATTGTCGTGAGTTTCGCCACAGTCAATCGTCAAATTCGTGAAACGACTTTTTATTTGGAGAATTGCACTAACCACTCTTCTCATCCCGTCAAGAAAACCTCGCCCCCTCGTCTGAGGCTACTCATCACAATTCGAGAGTGTCTCACTCAGCCTGGAATTTACCTTACTCGTGCCCTAGGTAAATCCGACCGCTCCGTCAAGAGTACAACGCCCCTCGAACCGCAAGACCAGCTCGCTTCGTAAGAATCGCTCCTCTCACCAAGAGGCAAGCCGTCAAGGTAAAAACCTTTTACCTCCTTTCGAGGATAATCCCCCTTTTTCTCCTCGCTACCTGATATCCTCCTCCTGACCCTTTAATTGGACTCCCCAGTGTTTACTAACATTTTTCCTGTCTGATTAAGTCCAATATTTTGATCCCCGTTAAACTGATTAGTATTTGATTTATTATTTCATTGGAAGCGACATTATTCTCTTATTCATTTGCCTTTGTAGACAACACATAATTATCATTATTAGTGTTATTAAAGTTTATTTTAGCTTTTAATCTTCCAATAACCTTGAATGAAATCTGGTATTTAAATCTTACCTTTGGCTAACTATTAATCTCCTCACGCACTCACAATTTATTAACCCTGTGCAGCTGGTCTATCTATCTGACCACCTGCAACGTAAATAGACTGCGTTCTTTGCAGCGAAAGTATCCGCTCACGAATACCACGACAAAGACTAACCTACGTAAATAAACCCAACCTACTTAAAAAAACAAAAACCTAACTAAATAAACCCCACCTATCTGAATAAACCCAACCTACCTAAATAAAACAAACCTACCTGAATAAACACAACCTACCTAAATAAACGCCACCTACATGAATAAACCCACCCTACCTAAATAAACTCAACCTACCCGAATAAACTTATCTTACCTAAATAAACCCAACCTACATGAATAAACCCAACTTACCTAAATATGCTCAACCTACCAAAAGAAACCCTACTTACCTAAATAAACCGTACCTACCTAAATAAACCATACCTCCCTAAATCAACCGTACCTACTTGAATAACTTCAACCTACTTAAAGAAACCCCACCTACCTAAATAAGCTCAACTAAATAAATAAACCCAACCTACCTGATTAAACCCAACTTACCTGAATAAACTCAACCAACCTAAATAAACCAACCTACCTGAATAAACCCAACTTATCTAAATAAACCTACCTACATAAATAAACTAAACCTACATAAATAAATCCCACCTACTTAAATATACCTAACCTACCTAAATAAACCCCACCTACCTAAATAAAACACACCGATCTGAATTAATCCATCCTACATAAATAAACCCAAACTACATAAGTAAACCAACTACATAAATAAACCCAACCTACCTAAATGAACCCGACCTACCTAAATATACCCTACCTACCTAAATAAACCCCACCTACATAAATAAAACACACATACCTGAATTAATCCATCCTACCTAAATAAACCCAACCAACTTAAATATACCTAACGTACATAAATGAACCCAAATTGCTGGAATAAATCAAACCTACCTAAATAAAACCAACTTACCTGAATAAACGCAACCAAACTAATTACAGCCCAAATACTAAATAAACATAAACTACCTAAATAAACCAAATCCACCTAAATTACCCAACCTACATAAATAAACACAACCTAGCTAAATAATCCCAATCTACCTAAATAAGCCCAACCTACTTAAATAAACCTACCTACCTAAATAAACCATACCTATATAAATAAACCTTACTCTTTTAAATAAACCATACCTACCTAAATCAAACCGACTTTACTAAATAAACTTACCTAGCTAAATAAGGTTTACCTACCTAAATAAACCCTGACTACTTAAATAAACCCTACCTACCTAAATAAGTCCGACTTAACTAAATAAACCCTACCTACCTAAATAAACACTTCTTACATAAGTAAATCAAACCTACCTAAATAAACCAAATCTACATGAATAAGTCATACCTACCTACGAGGGACGGTCAATAAGTTTTGCGAATCGGTAGGCCAAAACAGAGAAAGGGGGATGGCTGTTTGTGGGGGTGTTAGGACAAGTTATGACAAGTCAGGACCTGCAGCCACACGCTCCTGCCTCATCTATTTAAGAAGCAGTAGCTGATCGCAGATCGTCAGTCACAAATTTTTCAAAAATGGAGAGGGTGAGCACCGCGCAGTGATCAAATTTTTGACCAAGGAAGGCAAGAATGCAAAAGAGATCCATGAACGCATGGTTGCATTGAAGTCGAGGGTAGTTATATTGAAAAATAATAAAACACTTTTCCTCATATCTCGTTTCCTTATATCCGAATTGCAAAACTTATTGACCGCCCCTCGTAAATAAATCAAACCTAGCAAAATAAATAAAACCTACCTAAATAGACCTATCCTACCTAAAATAAATACAATTAAATTAAATAAGCACAACCTATCTGAATAATCCCAAGGTACCTAAATAAATCCAACCTACCTAAATAAATCTAACCTACCTAAATAAAGCGAACCTACCTAAATAAACCCAACCCAACTAAAAAAATAACCTACCTAAATAAACACAACCTACCTGAATAAATTCACTCTACCTAAATAAGCCCAACCTACCTACATTAGCCCAACCTACCTAAAGAAAAATAAACTACCTAAATAAACCAAAATTACCTGAATAAACCCACCCTAACTGAATAAACCCAACCTATCTACATAAGCCCAACCTACCTAAAGAAATCCAAACTACCAAAATAAACTTAAACTACCTGAATAAATCCAACCTACCTGAATAAACCCAACCTACCTAAATAATTCCAACATACCTAAATATACCCAACATACCTAAATAAATCCAACCTAGCTAAATAAATCTAACCTAATAAATGAAACCAAATTACCTAAATAAACCCTACCTACCAAAATAAACCCCCTGACATTTCGGTAGCAAGCAATATTGGAGATATTAATACCTCTAATATAACACAGATCGTACTTATTCAGTCTTATATTTATTAATCTGAAATTTTATACGGAACCTGGCAATCTCATGTCATCCGTGGCCTATTAATTCTCGCGCCGTCAAGAGAGGCACCGTATTGACTGATCAGCTTCTGCCGGATCTGCATCGATGCATTTGAGCTCTCGCAGTCAGAGGAAATTTTCAAGCAATTTATTTTTCCCCCGAGACTTGTATCGAAGAGAGAGTAGACAAAAAGGAAAAACTCTCAATTGGAAGGCCAAGTGAACGCATTTAAAAGCCATTCGACCTCACTCCTTTCTCTATTCACACTTCCTCATTTATCCTGACCCTACAGGAGACTAAAAAAAGATATTTTTTTTGCCAAATTGCTGTCATTAATATTACAGCTGCCTAAACTCATCATTTTATCACCCACTGCCTCCTAGCGCTTAGCTGAGTGAGATGCAAATCAGAGCCTTGTTCGAACTATGCCCGTCACTTGATACTGCATAATTTTAGGCTGTGGGAAGAGCAGGTTTGTGTAATAAGATACTACCGAACGCATCGTCATAGCTGCAAACCTTGGGTAAGAGAATAAATACTCTATCCTTAAGGAACAAACCGGAAAGTGGGCTTCGCATGGGCCAAAATGCACGATTGTGAAAGTACAAAGCGGGTTCCTCTTCGTGTCCTTGCAGGAAAGGAAATTTCAAACAGAAAAAGATCCTAAGACAATATATTTGGATATGGACATGATTCTGCTTAAGTTAAAAGAGCAATACAACAAAAATGTCACAATCTGCGATGCGTAAAAAGACGGATCTGCTATTAAGCGAGGAAGGATGCAAGACACTAGCAAAGATCGGCCTTGAACCCCGAAAACCACCAAATGTCATTAATAAAAGAATTATCATCTGCAGGAGCCCAGACCCTTAGGTAAAAGCGCACACGGCACAAGAAATCGAGAACGAAATAGAGAAGCAGCAAAAAATGGGCTACTGTTGAAGATATCATTAAATTCAAACCCAAAACAGAGAAAAACACACTCTTCAGAGCTACCGAAACAAGTGGCAAAGAAAGCAACGGAACAAGGCCGCCCTTGCGTTCTATACGAAGATATCACTAGATCAAATAGAATGAAAAAACGTTAGTCTTAGTCAAGGTGTGCTTCACATACTACGCCCTGAACAAACACACAACTAAGGAATGTACCGACAAAGGGAAAGTGTGTTCTGAATGTGCAGTTCAAAACACAGGTGGAAAGAGTGCAGAAGTACAACTAAGAAATGTATCAACTGCGGAAATGCACTTCGAACTCTTGCGATGTCATGTCCAATGAGGAAACAAATAATTATATATAAGAAAGTCGAAATAAATAAAGAAAGAGAAAAAAAGAACACGTCATACGCAGCAGTAGGATGGACAACTAAGGCTCCTGTGCCAGAAAACAGTCGTGAACATCAAGGGGAGCATGCAACCAATATTGATCCTCTGCAATATAGACGCTCATTCTGTGAATATCGAGAAACCTTGCTCATACGCAACGAAACTAAATAAAATACTAGAAAAGTACGGCATATCAAGTGTGTTTCCATGAGAACTCACTCTCAAGTGAAATTTAAAAAAAAAAAATGACACCCAATCTTGAAAAAGAAAAATATCAGATGGAAGTAAGCCAACAAGAGAATAAAACCGACCAGATCACCTAACAAGAGTCAACAGATGGAGACGCAGAAATAATCTAGCTACAAGGTAAATAACATAAAAAAAAATGAAAAGGTAAGAGAAAGTAGCCCCCAAACCAAACACGCAACAACTCATCATAAAAATATGCGGACATCCCTTTTATTAGAATCTTCCGCCATCCGGTATCGTCGATGATGTGTGGTGACCTTAACATCAAGCACAGTGAAGCAGGTTACACATGCAACCCAAACAAGCTGAAAGAACCCTCCAACTACCAATGCAAAAGAATCTTGTCAAAAGAGAAGGACCAGACTTCCTAACATTCCTCACAAATAGATCATCAAACATCCCTTATATTGTCTTGACGAACCAACATTTCAACTTCAATCACATCATAGAACCAGGACCCGAGACCCCACCTGACTACTCATGTCCAATAACTATAGTATCCACATCTCCCATAAAAATTAAGATTCCACAAAGAAGGCCCTCAGCATGACAAAGTTGATCAAAGTTTTGACCAAGGAAGGTAAGAATGCAAAAAGAGATCCATGAACGCATGGTTGCAGTGTAGACCGAAACCGCCCCTTCCTATGCAACCATTGCTCGCTGGAATAGGGAGTTCCGCCATGTTCCTGAGTCCCTTGAAGATGACCCCCGTCCAGGACGCCCGTCAGACGTGACCAACGAGAACAATGTGGCCCGTGTGGAGAGGATCATCCTCGAAAATCGACGGGTGAAGGTCGAAGAAATCAAGCGAGAACTTGGAATATCACATGGGAGTGTTATCAACATCATCCACGACAATTTGGCCATGACCAAGGTCTCTGCCCGTTGGGTCCCTAGAAACCTCACGCCCCATGATCGACTTCAACGTCGTCAAAGTCCACAAGTCCAGAGTTGAACAAGCTGCCCTGCGCGAGGGCGGATTCGAGGAGCTCAACCATCCCCCCTACAGTCCAGATCTGGCGCCTAGCGACTACTTTTTATTCCGCCAGCTCAAGGCTGCACTGCGTCGACGCCGGTTTGGGGACGATGATGATGTCCAGCTCGCCGTCCAGGAGTGGATTAAACAGCAGTCGGGAGATTTCTGGTTGTCGGGAATTCGAAGCCTCAGGGACAAGTGGCGCAAGTGCATTGAAGTCGAGGGTAGTTATATTGAAAAATAATAAAACACTTTTCCTCATATCTCGTTTCCTTATATTCGAATTGCAAAACTTATTGACCGCACCTCGTACCTAGACGACGAAAGAAAAGCCAAATTGTATATAAATAGGCACACGGGAGAGGCATTCGAATTGCACGAGAGGGTACCTCAAGGCGTATGTTTGAGCCCACCTATCCACATCATGTACGCCAGCGACCTACCTCAATCGGCACGCAGATGATATCATCCAGATAATTACAAGCGATAACCCCTTCTGAGATATTTCATAAAGAGCAGCACGAGACATAAAAAACAACATAAACAAATATGAAAGGAGGAACAAAAAAAATACAAACAAGAACAATATCAGAATAATTATTACAAACTGTAGATATACTACTTCAGTAAGAATAGATTGACAGGCATATCCATACAGTACGGAAGGGCTAGTTCTAGGACTCAAACTGATGACAATTGGATACACCCCTCACCTAACACGGAAAATAACGGAAACAAAAACTACAAAGACAACACTTTACATATTCAGAAACCTATCAAGCGAAAACAAGAGGAAACTCTACATTGCCCTCGTCCCTCCAAATTGACATACCTAATTTTCCCTACTCAAACGTTAAACACAACACAAATAAAAAAATCCCAGAGCATCCAAAAATGAGCTACCAAATTAATTTCAAACAAAAGAAGGAATGATAGATTAGCCTCAATAGAAATACATAGGACAACATCGAAAACTTTAAACTAGATACTTCACGAACGTACAGCAAAAATCTGGCACAAGATTTATGAAATATACCCGAAGATGAAATTAATCAAATAATCATACCTGGCCAAGAAATCCATCAAATACGTTATAAACGACGATTTGACAGAAGCCGAAAAGGAACACTGCGGAATATTAATCCAATACACCGCTAAAACCGATATAGATAACTGATAAGACAGAGAACCCGAACAAACAAAATTGATAATGATGAGATAGCCGAAGGAGAAAAATATAAAATAATAAAGGCAAAATGTGCGAGAAAAAATTTACAAAATGTACCAAATAAAACAGAAGCAAAGGATACGAACGCTCAAATGAGCAAATGAAAACAAAGGCTCGAATGTTAAAATACAAATTAATACATACCAAATGAAATAAAAATAAAATAATACAAAACCAAAGCGTTTGCCAGGCAACCTGACACAAATTCATTATCATCTTCATCCAAATCAATCTCATAATCATCCATATCATCAACAATACTTATTCTAGCTATACATATTTTCTACCTACCTTATCTTAATCCCAAACGTTTTTACCACTTTTGCTATCCAAATCTCAGGCACCGTATTGTTATTGACACAACTCTCTCGCTCAGCTGCCATCATCGCTCCACGCCAATTACCAGCCTTCACATCATCCTGAGAGGAGGGGATGGTGGGGGTCACCCTCTCCTTTAGTTCCGCTTCTGGTGGCAATTTTTAACATGCCTGTATTGTTTACACTTTTCTCCTACCCCCCCCCCCTAAAATTTATTTTCCTTATATATTAGTTTACACAACCAGAAAGGGATGTCAGGCCTAGTATGAAAAACCTTCTGTAACTGACATCTGGACTATTCTGTGCCCTCGCGGCCCTTATGCCTGCAAGAAGATCTGTGGCTATATATATTTTCACTTCCTTTAACATCACCACTTTATCTAAAGATTTCCTTACAAATCTTTGCAGAGGATGGCATCGTTGTTATTTAACTTTAAATTTGAGTGATAAAAAAAGGCAGATGTAATTAAGGGTTGCTATTTTTTTTAATTTGTTTGAGAATTGACAAATGAATTTCATCTCCATTGCCTACATAAAGATTGATAACAAAAAGAAGTTGATTTGAAATTTCACTTTACGAAAAAGTTGACCTATAAAGTTGACTTTAATAGACCTACCATCTTTTAGTGCATTTATCCTCATTTTTAACCTAAATTTAAATGTTTCAAACAGAGGTAACTCTAAAGAAAAAGAGAAGGCTTTATTGCCCTTTGATCGACCTAGTTAAAATACGATTATGTCAAGCTATTACATCTTTAAACACAATAAGACTTAGGTCAACGACCGTTATCTCCAAGGAAAACGCCCTAGTTTAGTATAATTTATATACATTTTCTGTTCTATTTTTGAGTCAAATTTGGATTGAATTGGAGTCACAAATTGGTAAATATTTCTTCCTTTGAGACAGGAGATTTCAATCTCAGATAAATGAATGTTGAAGATCCTCGATGACATTAGACTTTGATACAATATCAATTTCTTCACGTCGGTAGGGTAAAAAGAAATGTCTCCAAATAGACAACCCAATTGCTTGATTGCCTCTAGGTTTATTGTTCAGTAGAGAGCTTGTAAGAAAGCTTTAACAGAAAGGTTTTCTTGAAAAGTATCTTTGAATGTTCTCTGACCTGATCCCCAAAGTAGGGACATTAGAAAAGCTCCATAGTTTTCCCTTGGAATGTCCTTTTTCCGAACCAAGTTTTCCATTTTTCGTATAATTTATCACCCCTCAAAATTGGTTGTTTTCTCCACCTCTATAAATATCTACCCAGGGCCTCTTTACTTATAGAAAACAATTCATTCTATTTATTTGCGTATTTAACGCTCAAAATGGCTTTTTCCCTTTATTCGGAAAAGCCTAGATTTGTTAAAATTTTAGTCAAAATCCACATGTTTCTCAAAGTTCTCTTGTGTTCAAACCTACATTAAAATAATATTTCTCATTATTCTTGCATTTTGAGCGTTCTCCGGTACTGTATATTTGTAAACACAAATAAAGTTATGCGTTTTGCAACTCAATCTAATGCTGCCTAAATAAATATGAATTAGGAAAGTTTATAGGTATGTTTTTATGTGTCTGTCATGGGAGTACCTGGTACCAGAAGATACTGTAGTGCACTGAATGGGTTTCCTCAAGTATATGCAGTTATACCACTAAAAATATTGATAAAATAAAAAAGTATCTAAATTTCACTGAAAATAGTCAATTGCCATTGCATGAAAGGCATTTTAAAATCCGTGCTCTTATTGATAGGCTAAAGAATTTTGTCAAAAGACTCCAATGGAGCAAAGTTTATGTGTGGAGAATATGTTATTCATTCCAAGAGCCGTTGTAGTTTGAAACAATATAATAAAAAAATCACGACAAAATGTGGGTAGAATTTTTATATTTTGCAGGGGCTTCTGGCATAGTTCATGATTTTGAGGTTTATGCTGGATCATTTGAGCAGCATCAGCATCTGCCAGATATTGGTCAAAGTGAAAATGTTGTGCTTCGCCTGGCTAATCTCATACCTTCAAATAAAAGGTACTGGTTAAGTTTTGATAATTGGTGTTTTTGATTGAACTTTAGAAGAAAAAGAATTATTGTGTGGGATCAGTGCTTCATATTAGGATTCCAAGTTGTCTCATGTCAAAAGAAAGAGGAATGAAAGCATTTGGTCGAGGCAGATCGGTTAAAAAAAAACTGCTTGTTGATAGAATTCAAGTGAATATGGTAGAGTGGTAGGATAACAGGCCAGTAACCATTCATAGCTCATATGTTGAAAAGATTCTAGTAATCAGTGATGAGAGTTTTGAGAGAAAGAAAACAGGTAAGATTTAAATTCCTTGCTCCCAAATAATAAAAACAACTATAACATGCCTACGAGTATGGGTGGTGTTTATAAACTTGACAGATATATTTATCAAACTTTCATTTGAAAGAATTAAAGGATTGTAATGTTTATGTAAATTAAAGCAAATTTCGTCGGCCGCAACACGGTTTACAGGCTTCTTTAGAACCTATGCAGGCCTTTCCAACGGTCCCCCTGTTTAACTGGGTGAAAACTGTGCTGATCTTAGACGTAGACTCCATTTTGGTGATACACGGATATTTGGTAACCTCTCTCTCAACGACACCCCACACATAATAAACCAAGGGTTTACAGTCTGGGGAGGATAGACCTTTAGAGTGATGTCGTCAAAGAAATTAACAGACGAGGCTGGTTCTTCCTGCTTGTGTTGCATGTTGCAGAGTCCTGCTGCAACACGTACGGTGTTCCAAGGGCTACCTGCGGTTTCCAGGGCAACACCAACTTCCCCAGTCATTTTATCTAACACCAACTCTCCAGGTCATTTTTTGTAGCTCTACAGGAAGATAAACAGAGGTATAACTTAGCCCTCGCTACTGACAATCCCAAACATCATGATGTGGACCGGGAACTTGGTATTCATGACTTTTGGTTTGGGGGACACGGCAAGCCAGCGGTTGTTTCGCGAGTTTACCACTTGATCCTGGCAGCAGTTATCGTTTAAGAAGAACCAACGCATACTAAGCATGTGGAGGATGATTCAGTTCGTTCATAAGCTTCGCAGCACATTCCCTCCATATGACGCTCAACTTCTGCGACAGAAGCTGGCCTTTTCTCATCTTGTATGAGTAGTAGAGGATGTCCTCATTCACTAACTACCTCATAAAAAACTCTGACACTCACTTGTCCATGGCTATGAACTCATTGCCTTGCTGGTATCGTTGTCAAGGATGGCCTGGATCAGAACCATTAGAGTGAGGTTTCAAAGCGTTCGTACACTAATATTCCCAAGAGTGTGGTGTAGGAAAAAAACATATACTTAGCCTATATGATTTCAAGTCCATTTTAGCGCAGTATTTATGTCGGACAAATTAAGCACGAAAGTTTAAATATAAGAGCTTAAAGTCTATTTAAAGATGTTCATTTAGATGGCAGGTGGATTAATGCTGCCATATGCGCCCCGTAAAAGGATATTTCTTCTTTGTCGAACAGAGTTATTTTTAGGAGAGTCGTGTGGCCGTTATAAGATATCATGTACTTGGTCTATGTACATCTATAAATTTACTTTTTCCCTAAATATGCTCATCACCCCTTTATCTTTTAAAGGTAAATAAATATAATTTTAGGAGAGCCATTAAAATTCCACCCACGAAGGATTTTACATTTCATGCATGGAATATACTTTTGGAAAACTATATATTATAAAAGACAAAATGTTTAGCTTTGCAGTTATTTCATAAAATATATTTGTTGGAGTGAAATTTCTAAAAAGACTAGGTAAGGTAATTCGGTTTCTGAAAGTACACTCCATGCATAAAATATAAAATTTTATGTGGGTGGAATTTTCTTGGAGGATTTATTCATGGGTCAAATTTGGATAGAAACAATTTACATGAAAAAATACTTCACGTTGTCAAAAGAAACATAAATCGCTTCGAGAAATGTAGAGGAAACGTTCCTTCTGGTTAAAACGTGACTTTGCCTTGATTTTCCTCAAATAATAATAACGAGCAATTAAAAATCTTTACCACAAAACAACTTGCTTCCAGATTTGATCAAGCGAATATTGCTCTAAGAATTTGGAGTAGCCTTCCTGCTGATCTCTGATCGTCCACATTCCTATGATACCTTTCGTCAGTTCATATTTCTGTCCTTTCAGTTAAGGCTGCTAAAACTGGGGTTTTCTACCCAGATCTGGGGTTTTCAGTGCCCTGCTGGGTTTAAAGGTTTAAAATTTTGTAAATATAATGAAATTTGTTTTTGTTTTTTAATTTAATAAGCAAAATGAGTTTAAATATGGGACAAATCAACTTTATGCATTAGGTTAACATGTTAGAATAATATGTTTTAACATCGAAACAAATTCTTTAAAAAAAATACGTTTTAATTTGTGCACGGGGGCGTAAAAAACAAGTATTAAACATATAGTACCCAGGGTGCTCACCCCTGAGTGTCATTATCTTTACTCGGTGGTCTACGAGAAGTCCTAACACTGAGGGGGCTCATACACAAAACGCCTAATTATTATCAATGATTCTCCAGGTTTGGAATACTATTATTGCGGTATACCCTGGGACACCTGTATGCTCTGTTAAAGGGAATTTATATTATTATTGGATTCATAAAATATATAATTTTTCTTGAAATTTGTTAATTTTTATATTAGGGTTGAATTGTGCTTGTTAATGAATGTTATTGTGATATAAGAGTGCATTCAAAGTTTTGTCCTAATAATATTTCATTCAAGAAAACTGAACAAAATCGAGATTCATTGGTAGAAGGTGCAGTGCTTAGCCTAAGCATAGCGTTGAATGAATCAAACGGTTTCCCATTGCTATAGAGACAACATAGCCAAGGCATAGCGTTGAATGAATTAACCGAATTTCCGTTGCCATAGAGACAACATAGCCTAGGCATAGCGTTGAATGAATTAACCGAATTTCCGTTGCCATAGAGACAACATAGCCTAGGCATAGCGTTGAATGAATTAACCGAATTTCCGTTGCCATAGAGACAACATAGCCAAGGCATAGCGTTGAATGAATTAACTGAATTTCCGTTGCCATAGAGACAACATAGCCAAGGCATAGCGTTGAATGAATTAACCGAATTTCCGTTGCCATAGAGACAACATAGCCTAGGCATAGCGTTGAATGAATTAACCGAATTTCCGTTGCCATAGAGACAACATAGCCAAGGCATAGCGTTGAATGAATTAACCGAATTTCCGTTGCCATAGAGACAACATAGCCTAGGCATAGCGTTGAATGAATTAACCGAATTTCCGTTGCCATAGAGACAACATAGCCTAGGCATAGCGTTGAATGAATCATTCGGATTCCCGTTGCCATAGAGACAACATAGCCTAGGTATAGCTTTGAATGAATCAATCGGATTCCCGTTGCCATAGAGACAACATAGCCTAGGTATAGCGTTGAATGAATTAATCGGATTCCCGTTGCCATAGAGACAACATATCCTAGGTATAGCGTTGAATGAATCAATCGGATTCCCATTGCCATAGAGACAACATAGCTTAGGTATAGCGTTGAATGAATCAATTGAATTCCCGTTGTCATAGAGACAACATAGCCTAGGCATAGCGTTGAATGATTTAACCGAATTTCCGTTGCCATAGAGACTACATAGCCTAGGCATAGCGTTGAATGAATTAACCAAATTTCCGTTGCCATAGAGACAACATAGCCTAGGCATAGCGTTGAATGAATTAACCGAATTTCCGTTGCCATAGAGACAACATAGCCTAGGCATAGCGTTGAATGAATCAATCGGATTCCCGTTGCCATAGAGACAACATAGCTAAGGCATAGCGTTGAATGAATCAATCGGATTCCCGTTGCCATAGAGACAACATAACCTAGGTATAGCGTTGAATGAATCAATCGGATTCCTGTTGCCATAGAGACAACATAGCCTAGGCATAGCGTTGAATGAATCAATCGGATTCCTGTTGGAATAGAGACAAAATAGCCAAGGCATAGCGTTGAATGAATCAATTGGATTCCCGTTGCCATAGAGACAACATAGCTAAGGCATAGCGTTGAATGAATTAACCAAATTTCCGTTGCCATATAGACTACATAGCCTAGACATAGCGTTGAATAAATAAATCGGATTCCCGTTGCCATAGAGACAACATAGCCTAGGTATAGCGTTGAATGAATCAATCGGATTCCCGTTGCCATAGAGACAACATAGCCTAGGTATAGCGTTGAATGAATCAATCGGATTCCCATTGCCATAGAGACAACATAGCTTAGGTATAGCGTTGAATGAATCAATTAAATTCCCGTTCTCATAGAGACAACATAGCCTAGGCATAGCGTTGAATGATTTAACCGAATTTCCGTTGCCATAGAGACTACATAGCCTAGGCATAGCGTTGAATGAATTAACCGAATTTCCATTGCCATAGAGACAACATAGCCTAGGCATAGCGTTGAATGAATTAACCGAATTTCCGTTGCCATAGAGACAACATAGCCTAGGCATAGCGTTGAATGAATCAATCGGATTCCCGTTGCCATAGAGACTACATAGCCTAGGCATAGCGTTGAATAATTTAACCGAATTTCCGTTGCCATAGAGACTACATAGCCTAGGCATAGCGTTGAATGAATTAACTGAATTTCCGTTGCCTTAGGTCAAGGCAGCATTCAAAGAGAAGTTGAAATGAAACCAATGAACAAAATAATTGAGGAAAGAGCAAAGTAATTAGAAAAACAAACAAAGGAAATATGAGATGAATCATAAGAGTGATAGCCCAGAGGAGGGAGGGGAGATCACCTCGCCTCTTCCACACTTACACATCAAAGATCGACCAGGAAGAGGAATAAATAGACTCAGGAAACGTATAAAAATCAGTAAAAAGAAGCGGCAGGTAATCGGAAAAAATCGGCAGAAAAGAGATAACTTTTGTTTTGCCGATTTTTGTTCCGTTGGAGAAATCAGGTTTTCCTTTGCGTCATTTCAGAAATCTTGGGGAAATCCGCGCATTCGATTGGTCTCATCCATGGGACCACTAGAGCCAAAAAAGGTTCTGATAATTATCCGTTGAATGGAGACCAAAGAGAAGAAGTCTCTAACTTGAATGGTTTAACCGCGAGGATTTTGGGAATCTCTTTTTTAATTCCAGATTTGATAATTGGTTTATTTTTTGAGGTTGAGACTACCCCCACCACCAATACTATTACAACAATCCTACCCCCACTACTACTACTACACTAACTCCACCACCACTACCGCTACTATTACGCCACTACCACTACTACTATACCACCACCAACACCACTACTACTACACAACCACCACAATTACTCTACATCAACACCTCTTCTATTACACCACCAACACCACCACTTATATTACACCACTAACACCACAACTTCTATTACATCACCAACACCACCACTTCTACTAAACCAACACTACTACTACACAACCATCCCTACTACAACTACTATGACACCACCATCACCCGCCAAACAATTACTACTACACCCCCACTACCACTTCTACTACACCACCACCACCATTACTGCTACACCACCACTACTACTACTTCACCACTTCCACCTCCACCACCACTTCTATTATACCAACACTACTACTACTTTTGCTACACCACAAATACTACTACTACCACTATTACTACTTAACCACTTCCACCACCACTATTACTACACAACCACCACCACCACTATTCCTATTATGCCGATTTTTCACACGGCCACAACAGCCACTTTATTGTATAACCAATTTTAACTGTTACTTAAAAATGTACAATTCACGACATGGTTACAAAAATAGACTAGAAAAAAAGGAGTTACGAGAAAGATAAATAAATCAAAGGTAGAAAGAATACAAACAATGATTTGAACCCCTCAAAACAACATATTATAGAAACATGAAATAACGATACTCAGGCAACAACACACTAATCTATCTATTCTTTAAATTATACTATGCTACAAAAGAGAAAGAGATTAGCATGACCTCTATGCAACCTAATATTCATTTGCTAACCAACTACTACCTTCCTCTTCTCCCTACACTTTTTATTCTATCTTTCAAACCTTAACGGCTGAACACTTTATTTGTAGAACAGGGGAACTATAGTAAATGATGAATAGGCAAGGATGTAATATACACCGTGGTTCGGAGTCCACGCGAAGCTGTATGTCCAACAACCACCTTGGACACCTGTCAAATCTACTATATTTCCAGTTTTGCTATCTTTACTCTTCCTCCTCCCTCTCTGTACCCTAGCCTCTTCGCTGCTCCTTCCGAGGCCCGTTTATGGTTCTAGATGGAGCGGAGAGGAGGTTGAGGGGGGGGGGGGGCAGGTCTCCCGCCCTCTCCCCCCATCCGCCAATCCTAAGATGGACGGAGATGGAGGGAGGGAGAAGTGAAACTTTCATTTCTCTCAATCTAATCTTTTCTTTCACGCACTGCGCTCAGCAAAGCTACTGAGTGTTAAAGGAGGCATTAACAAGCACAAGAGAGCAGAAAAACGCAAATTTTTCACGGCAAACCGACGAACTGATTTTTCAAGAAAGAAGAAAGATATGCGTTCACTGAACTGATAGTAAATTCCTCTTATTTCCAGTGGACGAGGTAGCCCCCCTTAAAGGAGAACTTGCTTTAGATTATTCGCCTAAATTTATGCTTTTCTTTCACATACTTCAAGCGCTAAAAGCTATATAACTCGATCAATCCTCGCTCAGAAATACTCTAGAGTATGATATAGTGAACCCCGGAAGAAAGGCCTTTTAAAGGGGGACCCTCGTGGTCCTTACGACCACAAGCCCGAGAATTAGTCGAGGCGCCTAATACTAATAGGAGTAATTAGGTAAGGTGGTCGAGGAATGACATTGTCATTGTCAATAGGAAGGCAATTAGTGACCCATAGGTCGTTTAACAGAGCAAGACCTCTCTATCTATCTCTCTTTTTCAGATTTATTTGAGGAATGAGCTAGCAGATACCAAATATGAGAGCACACAAAGAAGAAAAAAAGCACCCTGGGCGCTGGATAAGAGGATGGCGGGGATACCACTCTAAAATGGGAAAAGAGGCAGGCTCGAATGCTTCCTCCTAGTACTACTAAAGAACATCGAGCAAGAATCACCAGGACCGGAGAAAGGAAAATTGGGTGAGGAAATCTACAGACACCTGAAGGTTGCCCTAATAAGAATCATAGACCTCGCAAATGGATACGTTGTCATTTGAAATACAGAAAATGACTCAGAAAAGTTAGTCTCCATCGAAGGAGTCGGGACATTACGCAAATAGGACTAACCCCAAGAATCCTACCGCAGATTACTTTAAACAGAAATCTTGTATGCTGGAAGGTCTACCTATGGGTAGGTTCACATACTAAAGAGAAAATTAAATCAGAAATTTAGAAGAACCATCAAGGAACCAAAATTACGTAAGTAATAAAATTCGGAAGTCACAAAGATGTCTTCAAGATAGTGTGTGCAACATTAAAATGACCAACAAATTGCACAGAATGGACTCTTATTTTCCCAGACCAAACAAACACCAACGCAACAGAAAAAAAACCAAAATGAGCAACTTTGTGAGTTGTTCACATATATATATATATATATATATATATATATATATATATATATATATATATATATATATATACACCCAGACAATGTCAAAAGTTTGGAGACTAATCTAGATATTAAATACTAGTCCATTCCTTCGCTGAATCCAAAATCTCTCTCTGGCCCAGTTCCTATAGGAAGTGAGTTTTATTCTCTGGAGCTTTGCTATTCCATTAAAAGGGTAAAAGGATGACAAATATGGTATAAATGAATCATGTGTAATTATAATCTATTTTGCAAAATTATTGTAAAAATTTAGGTTTTAATTTTAAATTCCAGAAATGGTTCTTTCCATATAAAAGAGTGCAACCATTGTTGCTCTGCACCAAAATGACCTTAAATTCAAGGAGATAGTAGTTAAGGGTATTGTATCAAGGAGCACCATCTTTAGGATTATTACTGGCTTTAAAAGTATTTGGATACACCTGCGTAAAGAAGTCTTTTAAATGGCCAAGGGCTTCGAATGAAGCCCCAAATCTCCTCTTGGTAAGGTCCTAGCTCAAGGATCGGCTTGTCTCCAGCGCCAGGCTTGCTCATGATTAGAAAGAAGCAGGTGTGCACGCTTCAGCCCGCACTGTGAGGTGGAAAGTTTTCGACAAAGGTCTCAAGTTAAGAAAGGTTGGAATGTAGCTCTATCTTACCAATAAGTACCTTGCGAATGGGCTCCACCTTGGTTGGAAATATAAAGAATGAAGTGATGATGAACGGGGCTAAGTGATATTCTCTGATAAAGCTCCCTTTCGCTTGTTTGAAGCTTCGGGAAGATTCCTCGTTAGAAGAAAAATAGAGGTGCTTTCACGAGTCCTGTGTCGTGCTTAATTGTCGGACACAATTCATGTCTTGAGCTGCTTCTAATATAAGGGAACTAGAACTCTTAAAACTTTGCCCAAGAACACTGACCTGAACTCAAATGATAAAACCTGCTTCATCCGCACCTTTTCCCAACAGTTCAAGACCAATTTGGAGATGATAGTTGTACTTTTCAGCATGATGGCGCAGTATTTCACAAAGCAAAAGCAATAACAAAGTTATTGGCTGAAAATAACTTGACCCGGGAATTCGCCAGATTTGAACCCAATAAAGAATTAGTGTGCAATAATAAAACTCGCAGTTGATAACACAAGCCATCCAATTGTGAACAGTTTACGGTTGCTTATTGGACAAAAATGGAACAGTATCTGTTAAGATATGTTCACAAATTTGGTCTCCAGCAGGCCGAAATAAATTGAAGCAGTCATAATAAAGTCCAAGGGGTATTCATTGTAAATATTGAACTCGCGCTTCGATTGACTGTATTTATTAATAAAATGAGTTTGTACTCTAATTATTTTATATTTCATTTTCCCATTATTAAACAAACATACTAAAACAAAATGCAAGTTTGATTAGTTGTTTTAGTTTTCTTATAATTGAAAAATATAGTTGTATCCATGACTATATATTATTGTACACATAAATCCGGCTTCACAAGCGAGCCCTAATACTGTAATCAAACAGATTAGCCCCGGGAGTGGTAATGGTAGAAATACTCTAAAATAACATTGGTATTAATCCTGGTTCGGATTTGGTCGTCAGAAAACTAAGATACCCTGCACCGTCGTATCTATCAGGTTGTAAAGTTGATGAAGTACCCATGTACAGAGACCCTATGGGGCCTAGTAACTCATAGTGGTTTAAACTTATTCCAATAGGAAACTATTTCCCTGGAGATGTTAACACAGTGAATTAAAGACCCGAAAAATAATCCATAAAAGTTGATCCTCTCGATGAAATACCGTTTTGCCACAAACACAAACACTAAATGAGCCAATTCTTATCCAGTTAAGGCAAAACAAGACCCTAAAAGCTTACAATAATTAAAAGCTTACAATAACTAAAGGCTTAAAACCTAAACTTTAATTTACAGAAATAGTTATTCGTAAATTTAAATTACAAGTCTTCGATACGAAATAAATACAAGTCATTTAACAGAAAATTGCTTTGGCCCAGTGTTGTCAAAGAACAAAGACCCTTGGAGCTTACCTTAACCAGAACGATGAAAGCGTCAACTAGAGATTAATTATTTATTCTTAGTTAAATTAATCTCAAAATCACCGAAGGGAGTTAATACTATCAGAGTACTAAATCCTACAAAGCGAAATATTAAGTTGGAAACAAAGTTCCCGTACACTCTTTTTCTTAAAGTATATTCATTTATAATGTATTTAAAAGTTTATTTATTTATAGATTCAGACAAGGTGTATAACTAGTTAATGTGTCAGTACACATTAACTAGTCATACACCCTGTATAAATCTATAAATAAATATACTTTTAAATACATTACAAATGAATATACTTTGAAAAAAAGGTGTAGAGTGACCTAGAGCCTAGGTAGACTAGGTCACTATGCACTTTCAAGCAAGGCCTATGAGAGTTGGAAGCCCTATATTATTTCTAGCTTCAAAAATTACCCATCTAATGACTCTCTTTCTCTCGTGAACCGCAACGTACTAAATACTGCCCAATCTCAACGTCATATCGACCAAGCATTTAGAGAAGACTCAATAGGTCGTCGCACAGACTATAATTGGTTTAAGAAGTTTCAGCGTGGCCTATTAGATCTCCAAGATCAACCAAGAAGTGGTCCACCCTCACTTATTGACAATGACCGTTTGTGCGCCTGTGTCAAAGCTGATCCACATCTGACATCGCGAGAGCTGGCTGAAATGTTTAGCGTCAGCCATACAACCATTTTGCATCATTTAGAGGAAATGGGCAAAGTCAGCAACCTCTATGTATGGATTCCACGTAAACTGACTGACTACGACCCTCAGCGCCGTATAGACGACTGCATGACACCACGGTCCAAGAAACATCGTTTTGATTCGCTGAACAAAGTGGTTACTCTAGATGAGAAATGGTGTCTACACTTGAGCATGGTACGCAAAAGAAGCTGGACAGACATAGGTGCACATGCACAACTTTAGGCAAAGGCCGACCGATACCCAAAGTAGCTTATGATTTGCGTCTGGTGGGATGGGAAGGGAATGATTTACTAGCGATGTTGGAACGCAATCTCAAATTATACGCTCAATTATTCAGTTAACAACTGCACCAGGTGACAGATGCAATTTCGCAAAAACGACCAGAGTTGACTAATGTTGTTTCTTCATGTTAACGCCCGACTACACGTTAAAAATCATATCCGTGCCATGGCGTCTCGTAGCTAATATTATTGGAGGTGCTGCATCAGAAAATTTTCAGCATTATTTTAATGTTGTGTAAAAGGAAATAAACCTATAAAAAAGTTATAGATAAACTTGATAAAATCCTAAACAAAACAAAATAAAACATTTTTACTTACTAATAGCCTAAAGTGTTAGAGTTCAAGCTGTGTAAGGAAATAGAATTCTAAGAGGAATGTCCCCTTAATTTGCTCCTTAAATTTCTTCCCCTCAATCCGTTCTAAAAATCTAACTCGACGTGTAGTAACGCGAGAGCCCAAAGAAATGGAGAAGAAGGAAAAAATTGGAATATCCGCCAGCTGCCTCGCAGGTGCAGTTAATTAAGTCGAGCGCGCTAAAAGCTTTAATCCCATCGTGAAAACGCTAATCTCCATATTCTGGAGGCTGCTCGCCGAGTCTCCCGCCCACATCGCTGGAGGCCATTAAGACCTGGGTCGGGCGACAAACGCTAATCCCTCTAAGCGCCATAAGTCTTCTGCCAGATGTCTGTTCCTTCCAGTTAATCAGCATCAAAAATGGCCGTCATATGAATACCCTGGGTTTTCGAGTCTCTAGTTAGATTGAGAACCCATCGCCGTCGGTTGAGATCATTGTGTCAGTTTTCTCAAGTTTCCCAGTATTCGGTTGTACCTCGAGATCGGATCTCACCAGGTAGACCCATCTCTTTTGTGAAGCCTTACTCTGTTCAGAGTAAGCCTCGAATCATGTTCGTCCCCGATGAATTGGCCGGGATTCCTCTCGTCTCATCTTGCCCCCCTCCTCAAACCCCAAGATCTCCAGTTTCTCGCGTGAGACTTCATGCCGAGCCACTGTAGAGTCTCGATTTGGAGGTTGTACTTCTCTGGAGCAGAGGTGCCATCGTCCGTCTTCAAGAAGGATCATAAATTCGTCTTCTGCCCCCTTCCTTTCATCGTCACCGTCAGGATATTCGATCTGGGGCCACGTCCACTGGCCTTCTACCTTCCTCGAGCTCACCCCATTAAAGGTAAAACGATCATTTGCTTTAATCTTACGATAATCGACTCTCTTTTCGACATTTAAATATTCCCTCTGTACAACTGGTTTGTAATATTACATTAAAAAAGCTGATTAACGAATAATTGACGTTCCTCGATTGTCCATTAATCTGTATTCTGTCAGAGTTGTCCTTTATTTACATTACCTATATTTCCCATATGTATATATATGTTAACTAGTGACTCATTAAAAATTATATTTTTGGTTTCATTCTTATTTCCTTGATCTTTATCGCTTTCCTTCCAGCCATTAGCTACAAATATATATATATATATATATATATATATATATATATATATATATATATATATATATATATATATATATATATATATATTCTAGTGAGGTGACCTATTCCTTGACAAGCTTGATCCATTCATTTTAAAATAAAATCTATTCTTCTTGTTTTAATTTGCACGGAAAGATTAATCATTTTCTCCTTGATCTCTGAGTGACTACTGAGGAATTATTTCTCCATTGAAAGCACTGCAAGTGTATTTATTCTTTCAGAATTCATTTTGCTCCTTAGAATATTTTTTATTCTTTTCAGTGTTGAAAAGCAGCGTTCTGCTCTAATGTAGTCATGGGAATTGTCAAGAGGATTTTTATCAGTTTCGTAATTTCACTAAGAACATCATCTAGATTATTTTTCAAGATAAATCTGCAGCTCAATTAATTGATTAATTAATTAATAAAAGACGCGAAAAAATATGAATTAAATTCTACACTTTATCACATTCAAGAATATAAACACGTTTTGAAGCACAACACACGCGGAGTAAAAAAGAAACACTAACTTCCACCAGCACACCAGGGTTGGCACTGCGTGAGCCATAGTGATATCTATCCCTAGCGTGCAGCTTCCTATCTTGCACATGTGAGCATGCGCATAACAGTTATACACCACGTCATTAGAACTGTGAAGCGCGCAGTTCTATATAAGGATTTTGTATTTTTTCATAGACTAGGGGATGGCTACTGACATTAAGCTTAAGGATTATATAATGTGAAAGTATACAGAACGAATTAAAGAAACAAGGTTTGCTGACCAAAAAGTCGCATGCCCTCACTTATTCTGATTTATGACCTTACAACCTTCAAGACTTTCAATAATTCCTGTAGTAACTTTGGGAGGACCTTAGCAACTCTATCATTCGAAAGAAGATGTAAACACCTTAAGGGTTTCAAATTTCGTTAGAATCGGGCGAATAGTTATTGTCGTAGAATGACCCTTGGTTTTGATCCCTCTACTCTTTGACACCCTTTTAGTAGCGGTATGCTTTAAGGGGCGTGAGTTACTTCTATGATGAAGTAGGCTTTGTTCTAAGAGTGCTATTTTACTGGTTTAGTTCTTAAGGAAGAGCTATTTTTAAACACATAAGGATAAGAGGAAACACCAGAATCTACCAAAATAAACATGTATTTTAAATTAAATATTACAAACCAACAGTAAACACATTTCTATCTTTGGCCTCAAAGATCTTTCAATGACAAAACATAAACAAGTAGGCTTCCAGTAAACATACCAATTGCCAATTAGTATGTTTATCACGACCCTATTTGATTAGCATAAAACATTAAATTAACGTACTCTCATCTACAAACACATATGACCTAGGTTCAAGAATAATGGTTTCTACTCTCCTTTAAAATGTTGGACGTACTAAACTTCTACTATCGCAATAGAGATATAAATGTTATTGTTAACTTACAGGTAGGTATTAGGGATTGCCGGATGTCGCTGGATGACTTATCTCTCGCTTTGAAGTGTGGTGGTCGCTAGTGGAATTTTCGTCGCCTGTGACGGGGGCTGATTCTTCAACGTAATTAAAGAACGGGAGCTCGTTGGGGCAGGGTTCTTCTCCTCTCACTCTTACGGTGCTTGAGATGTGAGAATCACTCGAGTGTGAGCGGCTTTGCTTTTCTTCAGTCGGACTTCTTTGCAAACTGAAAAGGCTTCTTCGGTATGGCACCGATATAAAACTTGACTATTTAGGTTAATACGGCCCTGAAAGGGGGGATCGATTTTCTCAATCTGATCCTCTCGTTTCTCACTGAAATAGTCTTGTATGGCTGAAGGATCGATCTTCACGAACTACCCTTCTTCTGGCGTATCGACTTCTAATATTCTTGTCTGACTGAAAGATCGATCTTTACGAACTAATCTTTCTTCTGGCGAATCGACTACTAATAATCTTCTTGTCTGGCCGACGGATCGATCTTCACGAACTAATCCACCTCTGGCGTATCGACTTCTGATAATCCTCTTCTCTTTCTTTGCGGGGCTTATTTATAGGCGGATTGCCGCCCCATCTAAAGGGGGAAGTGACCAGGCCACAGAGGCAAAAGATGGGGGGGGAGCGAATGGTGAGTTAGCATCTGGGGAGAGCGAGAATTCCTGAGGTGGCACTGGGGTGCCCAAGTCAGCTCGCAAATTATAGGCTCGCAACCGCACCGCTACTTGGCGTGCCTTCTGACTCGCACCGCTTTTTTTCCATAACCACGGGTTTATGGGTCTCGTAGGTAATTCGATCGTTAGAGCGTCGTTTAAGGACCTTAGGTGGTCGCCTTCAAACAGATGTTAGCTCCAACTGCCCACAGCGGCGGGGAGATCACACATGGTAAGCATTTTCGCCGGCTACCTTTCCCACGCTTCTCCTCATGAGGGAGGGGGGGCTTGAATGTACCTATACTCCTCCAGGATGCTTAATGTAGCCATTTCTCCACAGTTATGATGTGATTACCAAAACAAAATAATTCCCGTGCTAACCTTGAGAGGACTTTGGGAATTATATTATTTGAAAGACAATGTAAAACATTATAAGATTTTCAAATATCGTTAGAATCAGCTGAATAGTCATGATGTTATTGCCTCATAAAAATAATTCTCGGGTTGTTTTTTAATCAATGAAATTTGAAGATGTGGTTGGTATTTTTAATGTCACTTCATAAATTCAATCCTTTCCATCTTGAGCATCAGCTCTTTGTTCTTCATTTTCTTCAGGAGAGAAAATTATTTCACTTGATGACATTGAAACATTAGTCTACTTAAAGTAAGCAACTCTTCTTTCTTCACACTCTTGTCTCTTTTACTTATTGACTTGTCTATTTTACTTAAGTTAATCTCTAAAGAAGTAATCATTTCTCTCTGACCTTTAATGAAAGCAATTTCCTTCACAGAGATCTTCATCTCCATAGGAGATTTAAGTTAATTTGAGTTTCTTTTTTGCAACCAAGGCAACCAAATTCATAGCAAAAAACATTTTTACATTTGCGCCTGAGGATATCAACAGGTTGTCTAGTTTTGTAATGAAAGTGTCTTAGGTCTATAGCTCTCCACTCCCAAGGGATATGTTTTTGGCCTGCTCTCAGTTCTTTTGGATCTGTTTAACATTGTGACTCTTGAATTTACAACGGGGGCTAGAAAAGAACTGTTCACTCGTTCCCACTTTTCAAGCACTTTAAGGTAAATATCCTTTGCATGATTGGCTGCTGGGTAGTTTCTCACATCCACATTCCAGAACGTCAACCAGAGTTTGGAATTGAGATGGCAACAACTCTGCTATTTTCAATTTAGGTGTTCAAATGTGTGAATGTCGCCAGTCTTGTCCTAAAAGCAATTGTAGGTCAAATCCCACTGGTAGGATGGTAATACTGAAGGCCACGTAATCTTCAGTACACTGATGAATATGTTTCAAACGGTGAAATAAGAAATCAAAGTGAAATAGATATAATTATTAATATAATAATAGTCATTTAATTCCCCAAGATGACAAAAATAAGTCAAAACTTTTAAGTAGTTAACCAAATAGAACTAAAATTATATTAAAATAAAAATAAACAACTTTAGAATTGTTAAGTAGGGTTGAAATCTTTGAGCACCCCTCATTTATGTAATTAGAACGTTGAAAAGTTTGATACTATAACAAAGTATTCTATAGTATAGCATAATATACCATAGCAGATTAAAGCATATTATATTATAGAATATTATTGCATATCATACTATAGTATAGCACAACATTGCATAATATAGCACAACATAGAATAACATAGCATAATATATTATAGTATATTACCGCATAGCAGAGGACAGAATAGTATACCAGAGTATAATCAAGCCAAGCCTAAAATAATATGGTATAGCTACATACTTTAGCATAGCATAGTAGAGAATAGCCTAGCCTAACATACCATAGTATTGTCTGGCATAGCCTAGTATAGCCTAGCCTAACATACCATAGTATTGTCTAGCATAGCCTAGTATAGCCTAGCCTAACATACCATAGTATTGTCTGGCATAGCCTAGTATAGCCTAGCCTAAAATTGCCTAGTATAGCATAGCATATCATAGTATAGCCTACCATATTTTAGCCTAGTATAGACAAACCTAGCGAAACATAAGATAGCTGAGCCTTAAATAGAATAGCCTGGTTGTGCCGGGCTTAACCTAGCCTAGTTTAGTATAATTTAGCTAACCTAGTATGACCTAGCATAGTATAGAGTACTTTATCCTATCTTAGCTTAGTATACCCTAGCCTATCGTATCCCAGTATAGCCTAGCCTAGCTTAATAGACCCTGGTGTAACCTAGCATATTATAGTATAGCCTAGCTTAGTCTAGCCTAGTATAGCCTTGCCTAGCGTAGCATTGCCAAGTGTAGCCTAGCTTACTATAGCATAGCCTAGCCTAACCTAACCTAACCTAACCAGGTATGGCGTAGCATTTCATGCCAGAGTCTAGCCTAGCGTCGCTTAGAGTAGCCTAGCCTAGTAAAGCCAAGCTAGAATAGGTTACTATAGCCTATCCAATATATCCTTGCATAGGATAACCTTGCCTAGCATAGCATACTATAGGCTAGCTTGATATAGCATGTCCTAGCATAACCACACCTAACATAATCTAGCCAAGCGTATCATATTATAGCCTAGCCTAGTATATCCTAGACTAGTATAGCATACCATACCCTAGACTAGAATAACCTTGCATAACTTAGTTTATTATAGCCTAGGTTAGTTAGCCTATCGTAGCCTAACATAGTATTACTTACCATAGTCTAACATAGCTTAACATAGCAGAGCATAGCCCTCCCTAGCCTCTTATACTTTAGCCTACCCTAACGTAGCATATTACCCTGTCTAGCCTATTATAACTTAGCTTAGCCTTGCCTAGCATAGTATAACCTAGCCTAGCATTAACTATCCTAGACAAGTATAGCCTATCCTATCCTATTATACCCAAGTCAAGCATAACTTAGTATTGTCTAGCCTAACATACTATATGTTATCAGAGCATAGCATTTTATAGCCTAAATTAGCATAGTATGTATATCTTACCCTTGTACATTATATTTTAAGCATAGCTTAGTATAGTATAGCCTAGCATATAATATTCTAGCATAGTATAGCTTATTCTAGGCTTGCCTAGCAGATTATAGCATATTATAGCTTAGTTTAGTCTAGCAGAGTATCGGACGAATAGTTATGATGTTATTTCAAAAACAAAATAATTCCCAGGCTAACATTGGGAAGACTTTGCCAATTATATCATTCGAAAGAGAATGTAAAACAACATAAGGGTTTCAAATTTCGTTAGCTCCGAATTGTGAGTAGAGCTCTCCGAAGAGGAGACTAGTAAAGCACGCCAAAATTGAATTACGAAGGAAGCCTTCGTAATTCATTGAGCATCCTTCAAATTGAATTACACTTGGAGGGGGTGACAACGTGATTCCTTGAGGAAACTTTACAAAGAGACTGATATTAAACAATACATAAACCTAATTAAATGTCTAAATGAATTATGCAATATCCTACAGGTCAATCATTCCCAACTGGATATGACACGACCACTCCACATGGATGCCATCATTTAGCATAGTACAGCCATGGACAGCCATAAACCAAGAGAAATTTGACACCTTAGAAAATTATCCTCAAGATCAGAAAGATGAGATGGTGAAATTTTTTAAAAAACTGATTGAAGAAAAGCAGATTCGAGATGATTACAAGGAACTCTTGGAGTTGACAATTATAATACTGGGATAAACTCCCTCTAGTGGTGTGAAATTCAAGAAACCTGGAGCATACCACAGAGCTAGATGGATGGCAAAACTGAAATACTCCATGAAAACTTTCATGTTTAAAAGCCAATTTAAAATTAGCAGGATACCATCTCAATTGATTTGATTTCACGTAAAGACATTATAGCGAAAATTTTGAGGGAAATAAATGATGTTTCAAGGTAGCGCCCGGCGCTTGAATATTTCAGATTTAGTGAAATTCGAGATAAACTCAAGATCATCATACTTCTTGATTTGTTAAATATCTAATAATTCTCATTGATAATATTGTTCTTGCATTACAGATATATTTAGGAGTAATATTATGCGTGTACCAATAATTTAGATTCCAATAGAATATAAATTTGTGTACATTTTGACTAATAAAATAGACGGTCAACAATTGGTGACAGAGGTTGGGGGAAGGCAAAATGTGTATATGTGTATATCTCAAATATGACTCAGTGCACAAACTTTAGTCTCTGAGTCAGTGTGCTGCTTGCAGTCAGAGGAAGTTGTTGTGTCATGCTGTGGACCTAATCCTGATGACACTTAGAAGTTAAAGTGAAGTTTGGTTGATTGGTCAACCAATAACATACCTGAGCCATAGCAAGTTACCTTCAAAGAAAGAAGTTCTCTGATGAATCATAGGAGTAATAAACAAGAGAAAGAAGCTTTTAATGTAACTATGAGTGATGTGTTAGATACGTAGCAAAAAGCTGGGATACCAACCACTCAAATATGTAATGCAATAAAGAAACTTAAGAGATTATATGAAGAATGGAAACAACTCAGAAAGGGCAAAGAGAAAAAATCTTTGCATGCAAGAGAAAAGGAAAAGAAATGGAAGGAAAGTCAACATGAACTATTTGATATTGCGCATGTTGATATAAATGAAATAATGACCAATGAAGAAGATAAAGAGTTTCTTCGTCTACAGAGAGAAGGAAGGAAAGGAATAAAGATTGGCATAGATAAAAAGGAACAACAACATGAACTTGAAAAATAACTGCAACAAGAGAAGATAGAGTTAGCAAAGAAACGGAAGACAGCTTCGTTTGATGAAACAGTGGTTCTTGCGAGCTCTAGTTCCAGCAATGCTTCAAGTGGAACTGAAGTAGAAATATTCCATGATTCGGAACCCTCAACATCAAAAGTTTCACCGAAGAAAAAGGATAAAATATTGAATGGAAATCTTCTTTCCTCTTTGGATGTTGCAAAGATAAGTGATCGCTCAGCCTCTCTTGTTATTATTCCTACAATTAAGAGTGTAGGGAAGAACCATGAAGACTATAATGTCAGCTACTATACCGTCCGTCGAGTTCGATAGAAATCAAGAAAGAAATTCAGTGAGAAGTTAAAAAAACACTTTGAAACAGGAAGCCTTTAATAGTTCACTGTGATGGAAACGTCTTGAAAATATATCAGGAGAAGAATTCGTAGATGGACTGGCAAATCACATATAAAGTGAAAAGTATGCGTTTTGACACACCGCTTCAAATACAGGTCTTAGAGAAGGAGCTTGCATAAAATTGAACAAAGATTAGAGAGAGAGACTTATTGTGGCTTCCCTGTCGACATCACATACTTGAAATTGTTTTAGAAGCACTTGTAGCACCTGTTCTTTCAGATTCTTCTGGTCCTGATATCCTCTTATTCAAAAGGTTAAAAAAATCATAGACAACCATAAACCAAGAGAAATTTGACACCTTAGAAAATTATCCTCAAGATCAGAAAGATGAGATGGTGAAATTTTGTAAAAAACTGATTGAAGAAAAGCAGATTCGAGATGATTACAAGGAACTCTTGGAGTTGACAATTATAATACTGGGATAAACTCCCTCTAGTGGTGTGAAATTCAAGAAACCTGGAGCATACCACAGAGCTAGATGGATGGCAAAACTCATATATTCCATGAAAACATTCATGTTTAAAAGCCAATTTAAAGTTTCATCAAAGGATGTAAAAGGTTTTGAAGATATATGCAAATTTGCCACTTCAATCTATTTAAAGCACTGGTTTTCTGTACCAAAGGCAGAAAGTGCTCCACGGAATGATTTATTGCCTCCTGAGGAACTTCTTTCCTACAAAGAAACAAATGAAAAGATTGCCAACACCGCCTTGAATAAATTTCAAAACCATCTCTGGTATCTCTCACAAGAATTAACTGCATTGGCTTTCTTTGATGATTTTGTCTCGTTTGAGACAAGGACAAAATGAAAGATGAGTTGAAGACTCTAGCAGATGCAGATCCACTCAAGAAAACCAAAATAGACCAAGAAAATTACGTCAAGAAACAGCTTTGGGACTTTGTGACAACAAACACAGTCTTCTTCTTCCATACGCTTGGGCTATCTTTCACTTTTTTAGACACATCTGTTGATGACTGGCCACCAGCAGAAAGATTTTGTATTGCTAAAAGTGTTGTTAATGATCTTAAAGTTGTTAATGACATTGCTGAAAGAGGAGTCAAGCTAATGGAGGACTATAACAAATTGCTAACCAATGACGAGGAGTAAAAAGAGTATTAGTTGAAGATTGTGTCACACTACAGAAAAAAATGTCACTGACAAATCAAAAAATAGATAATCCCTTTTTTCCAATAAAAAGAAAATAGGAAGTGGTATGGTAAGCCTATTGGGGAACTTCCACTATAAAAAAGTAACGTGGTGCTTGCTATACCTCCCGGGTGCCATGGAAATGAGCAATATTCAATTACTGGGCGCCACCTCTAAATATGATTTTTTCTTCCGGAAAAAATAGCAAAATAGTTTTTAGACCAAAAGGAATCAATTAAGATGGTACCTCACTAGAATTTCACTAAAAAAATGTTACCCCCTGTTTTGCATCACCCTAATATATATATATATATATATATATATATATATATATAATACAAGAGAAAGAGAAATTGGACTATATTGTTATATAGTCTGTAATACAAAGTTTCTGCATCCTTCTTTCTTTCTTCAAAATTGTTTTGAAAGGCAGAAAATATAAATATAGCGAAACCCCTGTGGTGGTTGTTATCACCCACAGAACTTGTATTTGCTCTTTCTTTATATATGTATATATTTCCTACTAACGCCGATACATATATAATATATGTCAACCTATTCATACTCAGGTTGGACAGATATCATGGTTCGATAATGTACAAATAAACCACTTTGTGATCAACCTTTGCGATGTGAAATTCATACAAACTAATAAATAGGTGCAATTATACTTTTCATCCCAGATGTATATAACTATACGTGTGATATTATAAAATTGAATTCTCTGAAGATGTCACAAGGTAATTAATATATAAAGATGTCATAAAGTAATAACGAAATGTCAGTATTCAATACAAGCTAAAGTCTGCTCGCTTTCCCCCCCAATATCACTCGAAATATGGTATTAAACCTCAACTCAAAATTATTCCGAAAATTGGATTTCATTACAAAAATACAAAAGTAGATGACATATTTGAAATTATTATCATTTTAAAAGTTAATATCAGTTTGAATAATATTTTTTTTTAAAAGTTCAGTTCTTAGATTTTAACGGAAATGGAGGCTTTAATTTTGTACCTTATGTTTGATCTAAATGATTGAGCTAAGGTTTCACCATATACCTATGACATCTTCAGAGAATTTGATTTTATCACGTCCTGCAAACGAGTATTTTTAGCCAATTAAAAGGAAGATGCTGGGCAAGGATCAAGGATATTTCCTTGGTCGGTCTCACATTTAACTTTTAAAATCCAGGAGTAATTTGAATTAAGCCGGTGATGCTGGCTTCAATTCTATTATTATTATTAAAATTATTATTATTATAATAATAATATAGACCATGCAAAGAACCACAGTGAAAACTTTGGAAATTATACGACCGAGAAGTGTCAGTGCAGATCAAAACACAGCAAGAAAGAAAGGGAAAAGAATTCAACAGCCCGACGGTTACACAACAAAAAGACATTAGCCAATCTTTTAAATTTATTAAGCGTAGGAGCAGTCACAATATTTGTGGGCAAGGTATTCCACAATCAACCTAGGCTCGGTAAAAAGCACTTAGAAAACTGAGATGTAGAATGACGACCAATTTCGAATGCCATTGAATTTACAGTCTCAGAATACCTAATAACTCTGGCTGATTTATGCAGAGGATGATTCACATCATTCAATACTTTAAATAAAATACAAAGAGCTCCGACATCTCTACGATACCCAATGTTTAAATCCAAATCCAATCGTAAAATCCTCTTAATTAATAATAAACTCATCCAGAAATCATTAACGTCCTCTTATTATTTTTTTAATAACCCGCCACTATTAGGCCTATATTTCTTTTCACACCATATTGATATTCTCATTCATTTCTTCAGTATTCTCTCTTCTCCTGCTTCTTGCTTTCTTCATTTCATCTTTCTGACAATTTTTTTTCGCGGAAGGGTGAATATTTAAGTGCATCTTTATACATAAAATATATATAGGGCATTATACGGTCAATTGGGAGAAAATTAAGGATATTATTTTTAACTTATTCAGTCGATATTGAGTTCGTGTAGTTTCCTTTGTGTAATTATGTACAAAATTGTTTCTGGAGTCAAGAAATGCTTCACCCATTGCTCCATACCTAGTTGAGAGTTGTTGAGATTTAGTGTGATAAATTTTTTTCTCCTTGATTAATTGTTACTATAAAGTGATTTCTAGTCATCATTTATTGTCTCCAGTTTGTTTACACCTTCCCCCTTATTTTTCCATGGATTAAAATGATCATATATGTGTTATGAGATTATAGGGATACTATGCGAGATAATGCAGTGTCCAACGCTCGAGTTGACCCAATATTTGAGATAAAAAATTCCGACCGCGATTCATTTTAGGGATGAAGTCTCGGATATAATTCTCTCCCAAACCTCCAATGGGCCAAACTACAAAATAGAGATGGTTGACAAACGGTCACTTTCCAGGACAAATCAAACTTCTCTCTTGCAAATTATAATTACCCTACAGTGCATAATCTGCCATAACCAGGGCGTTTTTTTCCCGTCACTTGTAGATGCCGTCTGTAAGGCTCCTCTCCCTTTCATGGACTTGAGAGTTTATCGCTTAATGGTCCCAACAAGGTCTCAGATTTTTAAAGACCCCATCGAATGCAATCGCTCCCTGTAACATGTTTAGAAGAGATTCCCAACCTCTACTAAGGAATATAAATCAATGTATAGTATCAGCTTTAATTTCTCGTCAACACCGAATTCAATACCCCAGCAACTAAGCTAGAGACTCTACTGGAGTAATTTTTCTGTCTTATAAACCTCCTCTTCTATGAGTTTCTCTAATGGCAGCAATTTATTTTGATTGTATGTAAAAGAATTTTCTGTCAAAACTTTATCTAGAATATTTCTAGCTTTATTAAAACAAGGTCTGCTTACCAAAAGCCGCGTGCTCTCACTTATTTTGATTTATGATCTTACGACCTTCAAAACTTTCAATAATTCCTGGACTAACCTTGGAAGGACCTTGGAAATTATATAATTATAAATAGAATGTAAAACAACATAAGGGTTTCAAATTTCGCTAGAATCAGCCGAATAGTTATGATGTTATTGCCAAATAATTCCTCGGCTAACCTTGAGAGGACTTTGGCAGTTATATCATTCGGAAGAAAATGTAAGACAACATAAGGGTTTCAAATTTTGTTAGAATCAGCAAAATAGTTAAAATGTTATTACCAAAAAAAAAAGCAATACGGGACTGACCGACCGACATAGTTAGATGTAGAGTCACCCGCGACTAAAAAAGGTTAGAATTGTTTATAAAGCAAAGATTGAACGAGTGGAAGCCTTAGGTCTAACGCAGAAGGTTTTATCTCTTGATCTTAATGGGTTAGGGCCGGCCTGAATAGGGACGTATAAAATTACGTCAGGGCGAGTCCCATGTACCAGGTAGCTGCGACAGAGCAGATTGGGATAAAAAAAAACCCTGCTCCTCTTAAACAGGAATCTATTGTCAGAGAACCTTTTCTTCTATATAGGTAGATAAATTAAACTCAGTAACACACACTAGTAGGGTAAATGAATATTTCTTGTCTATTTTTCCTGCCATCATTTTGGACGTACTCGTAATACGCAAAATGCACGTACCCGAACCCGGTAGACTAGGATTAAAATGTACTTTATATTTTGTTTTCCATCAGGAACTCTGTGACCTCTGATCTTTGGTTTACGCCATTTGATCTGATATTCACTCATCAAGTTAGGGGCTTCATCGCGATATTAAAATAAGAGGATTAACGAACGAAATACCAATCTCCGCAAAATAATCCGAGTTCAGCCTTAAAGTTAGGCAATGAATTGAAGGACAAGCTCCGTGAATTGAATCGTTTCGCGCGGAAGAGTTTGAATAGGAGTCATTTCATAGAGGCAATTAACAACACGGCGTAGCAAAGCTCATCATTTGAGGAAGTAAAGAGGCAGCTGGTCTCTACCCGAATCTGAGGTCACCGGGTCCGGGGTGTCGTTCTGTCTTCAAGTGGATACTTCCAATTCTGGTTTGGGAGCGGTTTTGTTGCAGAGAGCAAGGACCTCTTCACTTCGCCTTTTTTTTCATCCTGGAAGCTATTCGACACTTTGCAAAACTACTCTACGAGTGAGAAGAAACTTTTGTTAATAATGTTTGCAGTGGAGAAATTTAAAAAATATCTGATGCATGGCGCTCAAAGGTAGAGTGTTATGTGACCATAATCCATTAGCCTATTTGAGTTGGTTTGAAACGAAGAACAACCGGTTACTGCGGTGGTCACTGGCGGTGCAACATTATAATTTGGAGGTAGATCACATTGAACACGTGAGCTTATCTAGTTCTCTTTAATGTTGGGGAGAATTAATGTTGTTTCTCACTATGTTTAAGAGATATTATTTTGTTTTCTGTACATGTTTGTAAAGAATGTATTTTTAGGTTTGTTCTCGTTGTAATGAAGATGTTATTTTGTATTTTTTGCATACTTTGAAGGACATATTTTATGGATTAAGGGATTCCATTAAATGTGGTTCATAGTTTTGTTAATGGGTTATTTCCAAGTCATTTTGGATTTTGTTGGTCAGTATAGTCAATTTTATGGGGTTTGTCCATAGAGTCGAGTTTTTTTAGAATTAAGAAACAAGGTGGCTGAAGTAGTAGTTCCCTTATTTCTCGAGGGGAGATGTTGTGAAGCAGCTATATGGTTTTACGACCCTCATCTGACCGTATACCTTTGGAAACTGAAAGAAGCTCATGTTTTGCAAGAACCAGCAGAGGTACGCTTGCCCCAGGCGTTGGGAAAAATCAGAACTAAAGGGAATTCTATATACCGTCCGGCGTTCGATCGTAGGGGGCCATTTGAGAGGTTGGAATGTCTTACTGAGAGTGAGGTAGCAACTGCCGTGCCACCCGGTAGCGTTAATGAGGGGCGAGGCGAATAAGGATAATACAAAGGTACTTTTTTAAGTAACTGCACGGGGAAAATCACTTGTCCTTGAATCGCTGGGAACCCTCTAAAATTGAATCAAACAGTCTTCCCGAATCCGTGCTTAGAGGCATTTACTGAATAGGGCTTTGGGGCATTTCCTGAACTCAGGCTACTGTTGGGGCAATGGGACTCCTGGTATGCAAAGATTTTTTGTATTCTCAACGTGATTAGAGCGGCGACTAAGTGTTTAACTCAGTGTTTAAATTTCATCTATATGTCTACCTCTGGTGCACCCAGCCATCTGGAGAGTAATATTAAAGAGTTCACTGTGAGCTTCTTCTGAGCACGTAAAGAGACCACCGATATTGTCTCATTACCTGCATATATACGTACACGTATAGAATAATCTTAGAGAAGAAATTTCATAAGCAGGAAAGTAGACCCCCGTCTCCCCGAAAAATAAAAATATGTTAAGAAGTTAAACGAATTAAATCAAATAAAGTTAACTTAGCAGTACTGTTGAAGCTCTATAGTAGTGCAATATTGCCCTTAAAACCTAATAATGGACATGTATAAAACTGCATAGCTACAGACCAACAAAAAACCCTAAGTCTATTAAAGCTCCGTCCAAAAAGGATAGAAAGAAGGGGATAGGATCTAAGTGGCTGAAAATTTATATTATAGATTTTATTTCTAAACCCTGAATGGGGTGCTTTCAAAAATTTGTGATTTTTTTTTTATTTTGCGCTCATCTGGCGATTGCTACTAAGAGCCTAAGTCACCGTAATTAAAATTTCAGTCTAGTACTAAACTACTTTAAAATTCACATAAAACTAAAATAAACGACGAAAAACAAACAGACAAAAACAAAAGCCAAACAGCAAAACATTGTGGAATTAAGTTATTTCCCATTCGAGTATCCTTATCCGAGATAATATTATTCTATAGCAGCGTTAAATAATTTGTTAACAAGTTTAAATCCATTATTTCAAGTAGCCGCTCGATTACCTATGTCATACTTTATATTTGTAAAACCGTTCAGTATTTTAAAGATTTCGATATTGGCTATGCAAACAAGTATTTCCAGTAAAAGCAGATTCCTAGCTTTCAGTCTACTTGTGATTTATTCATAAGTTCGTGGATTAATTTTGTCCACCTTCGTGGAACACGCTTTAAGACATTTTGCATATGAGGACACCAATAGAGAACCGCATACTCTAAGTGAAGTCTAACAAGCGCCTTATAGAATGGAGAATATCTTTTGATTAAATGGAAAATTCATAGTTTTTTACCACAGAACTCTGTCTTTCGAGATGTTACAATACATTGCTTATAAGTTTAGAGGTCGTTCGAACTGAAGACTCCCAAATCCTTTTGAAAACTAAGGGGCATTTAGGTTATGAGGACTACTGTTATACACTTGCGGTTTTGGCGTCCTAAGTGCATTACCTTACAATTATCTGCGTAGAATCTCATCTGCCACTTTTGGCCCTATTACACTATTAGCCAAATCGCTTCGTAAATTCGCGAAGTTACATCAATAGCTCTATTTCTCTATTTTGTATCTTTCACAAACCTTGAAAGTTTGGATAGTAAACTATTATTAAGATAATTAGCATACATAAACAATACCGGTCCAGTACCGGATCGCTGAGGGACGCTGCTAGTGATCAATCACATTCTCAAATTAATCTCATTAATCACTACTCTCTGTCCATGGTTGGCTATCTAGTTTTTAATTAACTTATGTATATTGACCCCTAATCCTCCAAGCGCGTTATAAAATATATCGACCGATTTATGTTGGTCGAAGGTTGCAACCATTTTCTGATAAAAATCTAGCCCGTACATATAGGGAAGGGAGGGATTGATTGTTTCAAATTTTTTGGTTAATTCAATCCCTCCCTTCCCTATATGTACGAGCTACCGAAAACCCACAAAGAAGGTATCCCATTACGCCCAATTATCTCTTGCATTGGCTCCCATAGTTATAAGCTATCCAAATGGCTGGCTGGAATTTTATGAAATGCGGTGGGTAGAATCTCTCATTCACATATAATCCACTCATCTAACCTTATTTCCCAAATTAAAAATCTCGACCTCAGTAGGAAGAAACTGTTAAGCTTTGACGTAAATAGTTTGTTCACAAAATTCTCAGTCGATGAAGCGCTTGATGTTTTATTGAGAATTCTTTCCAATCTAGATATTAGCCGACTTTACCTATCTCTAAAATTATTAAATTAGTGTGCTTATGTATGACTGATAATGTGTTTTCAGCTGACGGTAGTTTTTTCTTCCAAAAATATAGCCTAAGCATGGGGATCCCGCTTTCTCCCATCCTATGCAATCTTTTGATGGAAAACTACGAAACAACCTTCCTCCCTAGAAGCCATTCCCAATTTCTTATCTGGTTCCAATATGTAGACAACATCCTATTGGCATGGCCCATAGACAATAACATTTGCAATGAATTTTTCCAAACCTGAATTCGTTACACCCATCGATAAAATTCAAAGTATAATGGAAACAGAACAATATTTTATCGTTATTGGACGTAAAAGTCCACCGTTTAAATAATCAGATGCAGTGCTCAGTCTACCAAAAACCTACATATTCAAATGCTTACATACATTTCTTCTCATTACATGACAAATTTGTTAAGATATTTGTTCTTTCTTCCTCTTTTCTCCGAACCTACATAACATGCGATCCAATTTTCCTTTAGGATGAGGTCAACCACCTTATCTGCAATTTTATCGAACTAAAATGCCCAATTTACTTCATAAACAGATGCCATTCAAAAGCACGAAAAAACTTCTATTGCATCTCTACACCAGGAAGGGCTGAATCTTTAAAAATACATTAGTTTCCCATATGCTACAGCTTTAGCTCCTTTAAAATCGCATGCCAACTGAAATGACATAAATGTTACATTTAAAAATTCAAATACCATACAAAAATCCTTGACTAAACTACGTCCCATCAATACGCTAACGTATACCTTATACCATGCCATAATTGCAATTTGTCACACATCGGAGATTCGGGACACTTTAATAAGATGATAAAAGAACATAAAGCAGATATAAAAAGAGGTGCAATTTCTCAAGTCTCTTTACGCACATGCAAAATTACGATCGTAAAATCGATTTCAGCCAAACAAGAATTATTTATAAATCAAACAATTGTATTGAGAGGAGAACTGAAGAATCTATCATCATTAACAAAGTCAATAATTTTAGTTTATCCGAAAGGCAATATAAATTCAGCAAATATATCTCGAAAAAGGTCGCCAATAGTATTTATAAACCACCGGAAGCAAATGTTATCGGAGATTAGTAACTTCCCCTGAACCCAAATATTAATGTTGTTCCAGTTTGTTTTGTCCGTTTTTAATTTGTTTAGTATTTTGGTTGCCTTTATAGACGGGAGCTGCTTGCTTTACTTTTTTATTGTGGTTTACTATTATTTTCTCACATATATATATATATATATATATATATATATATATATATATATATATATATATATATATATATATATGAAAAGAAACTCACAATTGCACGTAAGTCAAAATTATGATAAATAACACCGACAAGGAAAATGGAAAAACGATTCCGAGCACTTTCGTCTTTATTCTAAAAGATCTCTTCATGAATCAACAGGAATCGTTTTTTCATTTTCCTTGTGGGTGTTATTTATCATATATATATATATATATATATGGGGATATGATGGTTTTTATAGTGTGTTGGTATTATATTACATTACATTTTATGATGTTATATTAAGAATAAATGTGCACTTCACGAATCGAAATAGCTTCTCCTGCCTTCATCATGGAATTCTGTTATGGAGCTGGACACTCCCTAATACATCAATCAAGTAATCTTTTTGTGTTAAAGTATTGATTACATGGTATCATATAGTTTCTGTCATCATAACCCTCCTAGGGTGTAGAATGATCTGCACTAGTTTTTCCTATTAAGAAATCCCATCCTTCCAGATAGATTGAAGCTGGTTCGTGTGAATGGAGCTTCCGCGTCGGAAGTATTCCGAAGTTAGTTCTCACAGAGACAACGCCAGAGTTTGAAACTGAAATTTATTTATTTATATTTTAAATAAACTGCATTGACTCATTTAGGATAGCACTCTATCGCCCCATTGATTCTGGTTAGGGTGAGAGTTTGTTATCATAACCAACTTATTTCTTTCTTCTGCTCAATTTCCTTGGACCATTAGTGTCATAAGCACACAAACTGAGATATGATTCATTCAGATCAACCAAAGTTACATTAATTTGGTTGGTGGTTTGTTAATTTAGGACTATTCCGATAGTCGTAGTAATTCGAAGTTACGCTTCAGTAACGGGAGTGAATATAATGTAACTTTAATCTTTGGTTAGGTTCATTAGAAATAAACTTTAAGGAACTTTCCTTAGGAAAGTTTTATTGTTAAAAGCTTGTTTTTTTAAACTGTATGAGAGATTTAAGTAAATTTAAAGTGTAAGGTAGAAGGTCTGAGGAAAGTCGTGCCTGCAGGGAAGAAATCCCCCTTCCCTCTTTCCCGTAACAGGCGTAATTCAGACACAAATCATAAAATTCACTATACGATTTGGCGAAAAATATTTAAAAGGGTTTTGTTTATGTGATGAATTTCAGTGTTGTTCTTCTCTGTTATTGATATGTAACTTCGAGGCACCAAAATGCAAGAAAACTGCGTAACTATGACAACTAATAAAGGTGAGCAGGATAAATATTATATCAGGAGCTGGTCTGGAGTCATAACCAAGATTTGGTTGCGTCTTTATGACAAGCTTTCGAATAATTTACAGGCGTCTTTTTTATTACCAATCTTCATTTTAACTATTAATTTATATTCTTTTTATTCTTCCCTACTTTTGTAGGTAACTAAATAATTAAAAGTATACTCATTAATATGATATATAAATGTAGAGAGAAAAATCAATTAATTTTTTAGGATAATCGTGAACAGAAAGAAGTCAGGATTTCAGGAAACATTGGTCGAATTCGTGGCAAAATACATTGAGGTTGAAATGTTTGACAATCGAGAAAATGGTAAAATGGAATATATTGGAATTACCAGTATGAGAGAGAGAGAGAGTGTCTCTCTGTGAAAGAGAGAATGGGTCTCTTTGAGAGAGATATAGAGAGTTAGAGAGGGACATGACGTCTTTCTGAAAGAGAGAAGGTAGGTTATCTATCTGAGAGAGAAAGGGTCTCTCTTTAAGAGAGAGAAGTATATTTATGATATAGAGAGACAGCAGACAGGGTGTCTCTTTAAGAGAGAAGAAAATTCTCTCTCATTGAGAGAGGGGGAGAGAAATAGGATTTCTCTATGGAGGAGGACAGGTGTATCTATGAGATAGAAAGAGGGTGTTTATCTGAAAGAAATAGAAAGAGAGGGAGATAGGGTGTATCTGAGAGAGAAAGGGTGTCTCTTTATTTAAGAGAGAGAAAGAGGATACCTAGCTAAAAGAGCGAGAGAGAGACAGTGTGTTACTCTGAGAGAGAGAGAGAGAGAGAGAAACGGTGTCTCTCTCTGAGAGAAAAAGGGAGAGAAAAACAGGTTCTTTAACTGAAAAAAGATAAAAAAGAGAGATAGAGTTGTTTCTCTCTGAGAGGGAGAGAGACAGATTGCGTCTCTCTCAAAGAGAGGGTGTCTTTATAAGAGAGAGAGAGAGAGAGAGAGAGAGAGAGAGAGAGAGAGAGAGAGAGAGAGGTTCAGAGAAAGACAAAGAGAAAGGAGAGAGAAAGAGGGCGCAGTGGGGGAGGCGGGAGAGAGGAGGAGTAGAGGGTTAGGGAGCGAGAGCGATAGTAATGGGAAGTGAGAGAAGCGCTGAAAGAGAATGCGGTCATCGAGAGATGGAGATTTGGAATTGAGATAGATAGAGGAATAATCGAAGGAGTAAGATAGGGAAAATTGAGAGAGGAACAATTGATTGGGGCGCAGGAAGAATTAAGAGAAAGAAAGAGAGAGAGAGAGAGAGAGAGAGAGAGAGAGAGAGAGAGAGAGAGAGGGAGAAATGGAAAATTGAGACAGTGAGATACAGGGAATAAACATATGACGAATTAATTGCAAGAAAAAGAGAGAGAGAGAGAGAGAGAGAGAGAGAGAGAGAGAGAGAGAGAGAGAGAGAGAGAGAGAGAGAGAGAGAGAGTAACAAGGAGTAACAAGGAAAGTAAGTACCCTAGGAGACCTTACGGTCCATTCAAAGAGGGTACCTTTGGACTAGCAATTGAGCGGGCACATGGCTGCTCAATTGTTTTGCGTCCCTAAACGGCCACTTTTCAAGACTTTGTCTAGTCTTGACTTGAACTGGTCAACAGATTCACTGTTGACAACTTCCACTGGAAGTGCGTTCCACTTACCGCAGTTACTGTAGGTGAAAATGTTTCCACACAGATTGCGGTTGTAACGCTTCAGTTCAAGTTTGAAGCCATTATTGCGCGTTCTGTTCTTACTCAGTGTGAAAATATCCCGGTAGTCAACATTGTCGAACCCTCGAAGTATTTTGAAGACTTCAATGAGCTGACCACGCAGTCTACGGGTTTCCAGTGAGAACAGATCTAACTCCCTTAGTCTATCCTCATAACTTTTATGTCGGATAGAGGGAATCAGCTTGGTTGCCCTGGCTTGTACGCGTTCCAATCTCGCGATGTCCTTTCGCAATGAAGGACTACAAAATTGCACGGCATACTCCAGGTGCGGTCGGACAAGTGAGTTGTACAGGCACAGTACAATCTCCTGGTTCCGATAACCAAACTGGCGCTTAATATAGCCTAGCATCCTTTGGGCCTTTTTCTCCGCCTCAATGCACTGTTTCGAGAACTTCAGGTCACTAGTAATTGTTACACCCAAATCCTTCTCAGTGTCACTCGATTCAATAGCAGTGCCCTTAAGGATATACTGGGATTGGGGGTTTCTGTGGCCGATATGCATCACTTTGCATTTGCCCACGTTAAAAGGCATTTGCCACGTGTCCGACCACTCCCCAATCTTCCCAAGATCTTCCTGCAGGCGGGCAGTATTTCCATCCTTTGCAACGTTCATACCAAGCTTGGTATCGTCGGCAAATTTGGAAATCTTCGCAACCATGTCACCGTCCATGTCGTTGACGTAGATGATGAATAGTAGTGGTCCCAGGACAGAACCTTGAGGCACCCCGCTAGTAACGGGCACCCACTCAGAAGACTGTCCATTCACCACCACCCGTTGCCGTCTGCCACTTAGCCAGTTCTCGATCCAGCCGGCTACCTTTCCGTCTATGCCAAGCGCTCGCACTTTCCGGAGAAGGCGGCGGTGTGGTACCTTATCAAAGGCTTTCTCAAAGTCTAGGTAGACCACATCCACCGCCTTGTCCCGATCGTGCTCGCTGAAAACGAAGTGGAAGAATTCTACAAGGTTCGTCAGGCATGACCGTTGCCTTCGGAAGCCGTGCTGGGAACTCCTCAGTAGCAGGGTTGACTCTAAATACGACGTTACTTTGTCCACCATGATGCTTTCCATGAGTTTACCGACTATCGAAGTCAGACTGATTGGTCGGTAGTTCGACGGTTGGTTACGGTCTCCTTTCTTGAAGATCGGAGTCACCTCCGCCTCACGCCAGTCTCTAGGAACGCATGCGGTCCGGATTGACATGTTAAAGATAGCGCACAGATGTCGTGATACTTCATCGCACACTTCCTTCAACACCTTGGATAGAAACCCGTCCGGTCCAGGGGACTTATTCGTCTTTAGGTCAGCGATCTTTTTCTTTATTTCTCCTTCAGTGAAGTCCATTGCCTCCAGCTTTTCCCCCGAGTAGGAATCCGTCGGCTGGGGAATGGGACCACACTCTTCAGTAAACACTGAAGAGAAGTAGTCGTTGAGGAGGTTAGCATTTTCTGCATCTGAATGCTTTAATGTCCCTTCCTCATTCCTCAAAGGGCCAATCCTTCGACGGATTGGTTTACGGCTGTTCACATATCCAAAAAACTCCTTGGGATTCTCTTTACAGAGTCTCGCCACTCGGAGTTCCTCAGACCGCTTAGCCGCCCGTATGCTGGACTTCACTCTTCTGGATAGCCTCCGGTGTTCGTCAAAGTCACCCGAGATCTTCGATTGCCGGTACACATTCCTCTTCTCCCTAAGCAGTTGCCCGATTTCTCGATTAAACCACTTTGGTTGAACAGAGGACCGACGCGGGCATTTCAGAGGGATGAAACGCGATTGAAGACTCATGAATGTGGTTTTGAAACTGTTCCAAGAGTCTTCAACAGCCTCGCACTCTTCTAGCCTCGCGTCAGTCAGTCCCGCGCGTAGACCTGCAAAGTCTGCTCTTCTCAAATCGAGTTTCCTTGATTTACTAGTTGCAGGCTCTGCCTTGGGGACTTTGACTACGAATCTAATTATTCGGTGGTCACTGCCACCGAGCTCTTCGCAAACAGAGAGGTCCTCAACGATGTCATCCTCAGAGGTGAAAACCAAGTCGAGGATATTGTCTCCTCTCGTTGGCTCTCTCACCCATTGAGTGAGGAACTCGTTGTTCGTGAACTCCAGGAGTAGTGCGTTCTCGCCACAGGGTTCTCTGGTTTCCCAGTCAACTTGTGTGTTGAAATCACCCATGACGATACACACTCTGTCTTCGACAAGTTCTCCTAGTAGCTGGTACAGATCTCTGTCCTTTTCAACGAGTTGGGCAGGAGGTCTATAAAGCACCAGGGTCCTGTATTTGGCAGGACCTATCTCTAGGTCAACACCTAGTAGTTCATGGTCGGATACGATGTTGCAATCCGTCGAGTTGAGAGTATCCTTGACATACAACATCACACCGCCACCCTCTCTGTCTGGCCTATCTTTCTGGAAGAGCTGGTAACCGGGAATCGTGAATTCACCTTCAAAATCTCGGCTTGAGAGAGAGAGAGAGAGAGAGAGAGAGAGAGAGAGAGAGAGAGAGAGAGAGAGAGAGAGAGAGAGAGAGAGAGAGAGAGAGAGAGAGAGAGAGAGAGAGAGAGAAGAGAGAGAGAGAGAGAGAGAGAGAGAGAGAGAGAGAGAGAGAGAGAGAGAGAGAGAGAGAGAGAGAGAGAGAGAGAGAGAGAGAGAGAGAGAGAGAGAGAGAGAGAGAGAGAGGAAAAGTTGAGAGATGGAGACGGAGAATTGATAGAGAGGGTGTGGGGAAGAAATGAGAGAGGGCGTGAAGGAGAATTGATAAAGAAGGAGACTGAATACAAATTGGGAGTAAAAGAGAACGAAATAGAGGGAGAAGAGAATTGCTAAAGAGTGAAAGTTAGAATTAAAGTGAGATGTAGAGAGAGATAGAGATTTGAGAGAGAAGTTAAGAGAGAATTGAAAGAGAGAGAGAGAGAGAGAGAGAGAGAGAGAGAGAGAGAGAGAGAGAGAGAGAGAGAGAGAGAGAGAGAGAGAGAGAGAGAGAGAGAGAGAGAGAGAGAGAGAGAGAGAGAATTGAGAGGGAGAGATATTTTAGGTAGAGTGAGACAGAAAATTGAGAGAGCGGGAGAGAATTGAAATATATGGACAGAGCTAATTGAGAGAGAGGGGGAGGGAGAATTGAGATAGAGAAAGAGAATTAAGAGATATGAGAGCCCTCATAATCTCCTATCTCGTTCCACCGGAAGTAATCTTGTTCGGGAAATTAACACTTATCATATATGGGACATAAAAGTCCTCCAATCGAGGAAGAATACAACACGATTCTCCAAACAGCCTCATTCGGCTGACACCAGATCAGTTCAGACGAGACAAAGCCATCAACTTTCTCCGCAACACTGAGAGATGAATCAACTTAAGGCCGGACTGCCCGTTGTTTTTATCACCTGACTCTCGTATCCACTTTGCCTATCATTTCTTACACTCGAGTTTCCATTAACTTCGCTGTACTTAAAGATCATTTAATTCACTTCGCGCGTTCACAAACTTTAACAACTATCATTAAGCTTGCTTCTAGAAGGTTGCATTTTTAGAAGCTCTATACGATACGATATTCATCATAATTATACAATTCTGGTCTAGATTTGTATAATTGTGCGAATAATACACTTGTGTTTACTAATTTGTCGTTGTTAGTATTATAAAAGGGTGTTTTCTATTGTTTTTGAGTAATTGCAGTCGTTTATGATCACCTCTCGCCTTACTAAACAGCAAAGTTAATTCATATGGTGAATTAGTGTTTCTTATCTGCTTTGCTCTTTAAAGTGCTATATATATATATATATATAACTAAAGGAATTTATTTATATATATATATATATCTTTCATGAGGGCGAAAGAATGATGAAAATTAATCCAACAAACCATAAGAAACAGAAAACGGGAAAACTTTCTTCGGAAATTTTATTTCCGAATTCGCAAAAATTCCGTCCTGAGGTGGGATTCGAACCGTGCACACTGAGGCAGCAAGCATCCGCTGTGATCTTAATTAAATCATCATTACTCTATAATTTAAGAAGGGAATTTTTTTGAGTATTTGAATAATAATTTCATCTTAGTTTGGTTAAGACTTATGTTTTTTTCATCAAAGTTATTTATAATAATTCATTTATAATATCAAAATACAAAATGGTGAAGTTCATAAATAAATATAAGCATCGAAATTTTGTGAAGTTCATAAAATTTATTTTTATATATCTTCTTCTATAACTATATTTTAGCAACGTGATATTTTGAAAGGGGGAAAATTTAGTTTAGAGTTTCTTTTTAAAATTATTATAATTGGCAAAGTTCAGAAAATTTCTAAGAATTTAACCATCGCTGCTTTTTTTAGATTTTTTTAATTTTAATCTTAGTAGCGAAGCACAAGCTCCCCAGTAGGGGGGAGTAGCAAAGCCATTAGCCTGGTCTCTTAATTGAGGTCAAAGCGGATGCTCGCTCCTTCAGTGTGCACGGTTTGCATCCCACCTCAGGACGGAATTTTTGCGACTTCGAAAATAAAATTTCCGAAGAAAATTTTTCCCGTTTTCTGTTTCTTGCGGTTTTTTGGATATATATACACATTTTGTTAAAGACTAGGTTATATTTCGAGTTTAGCAATTTTATTTTAACGCGTTCTAACTATCGAATGCATTTTTTTTTATATGAGAGTGAAGATTAAAATTCAACTGAGGAAAATCCATTTTATTGTGACATATTTAAAATATTCAAATTTTTTCAAAATTTTGCCCGTGAACTTTCGCCTTTCTTAAGGCATCTTCAGACGGAAATCTTGGTTATTGTTGAGGTGGCATTAATAGAAATTTTCTCTCCGCGTTGCCTCCTTTACCGGCGAGGCAATTGTTTGCTGAGCAGCAAAGAATGAATTTCTACGACATATTGAGAGAGAATATTCATATGGGGATTACATACGAAGGGCGGTCAACAAGTTTTGCGAATGGGTACGGCAAAACAGAGGAAGGGGGATTGCTGTTTGTGGGGGTGTTAGGACAAGTTATGACAAGTCAGGACCTGCAGACGCACGCTCCTGCCTCGTCATTTTAAGAAGCACTAGCTGATCGCAGATCGCTAGTCAAAAATCTTTCAACAATGGAGAAGGTTGAGCACCGCGTAGTGATCAAATTTTTGACCAAGGAAGGCGAGAATGCAAAATAGATCCATGAACGCATGGTTGCAGTGTACACCGACACCGCACCTTCCTATGCAACCATTGCTCGCTGGAAAAGTGAGTTCCGCCATGGTCGTGAGACCCTTGAAAATGACCCGTACAGGACGCCCGTCAGACGTGACCAACGAGGACAATGTGGCCCGTGTGCAGAGGATCATCCTCGAAAATCGATGGGTAAAGGTCGAAGAAATCGAGCGAGAACTTGGAATATCACATGGAAGTGTTATTGAAAAATAATAAAACACTTTTCCTCATATCTCGTTTCCTTATATCCGAATTGCAAACCTTATTGACCGCCCTCGTATATCTAATAATAAATAGTTAAGATTAAGAAAAAGTTGAAAATTGAGCGGCGAAGTGTAAGTTACAAGTAAGAGTAAGAATTGATCAAATGCTCCAGGAGACACTGGAGGTCAAATTGTTGATTCTATACAATCTAAATTTTTGAATTTTATCCATGTTAGAGTACAATTTACATATTTCGTTTTATTCAAGAGTTAGAATTTTTATATTTTATATTATATAATTTCTATTAACATAACATTATATTATTTTAATTATTATCTTCACTTTATTAGGACTTTTTTGTTCACATTATTATGTTTCCTTAAATTTGGTTAATTAGTCACCTTTACATTAAACACTTTAAGCTAATATACTTTGAGTAGTTTGTCATAATTCATTTTTAATCACTTAATTTCGTTCTTTAGTTTAGTTTATTTTAATCACACCCTGTTACTATTAATCACTTTGTTAATTGAACTTATTTTAGTCACTTTAATACCATTATCTAGTTAATTTTTTTGGCTGTTTTGGGGTATTTTATTATTAACATTTTCATAATTTATCTTGGTTGTTTATTCACTATTATTATTATTATTTTCTTCACTTAATTGGGTTTTATTCACTTTCTCACTTCAGTTTATTTATCATTTTCCGACATTTTTGGGCCTTACGGTTTACTTTTCTTTTAGCAGAAAAGATGCAATACTCGCTCCGAGCTGTCTCGCTGGCGATATCACCACCGTCTATCGAAAAAGGAACAGACTGTGGTCGATGCCTTAACGCCAAAAGTGAGTGCACCGAGAAATAAACGAAATCGGTAATGAGCTCATACATACATAAGAAGAGCTATCAAGAACTGCTCAACGTGGAACGCACTTGATGAAGAATTTCAGCGATCCAAACAAATCCTAATAAACAATGGCTACTTCGATAGAAAATTTGACAAATTACAGAAAAGAGTTCTCAACTCAAAGTTTGAGGTATAAGAGGAAAAAATAAAAAAGATTACCAATCTACTACAAGAATCAAATGACGAATGCCTACAAAACAGAGGAATGAATACTAGAAAACATAAAAAGTGACACTATCCAAGAAAAAGACAATAAGTTATCTCTACGAATATATTCTAAAAACAAAAAAGTCAGCAGCCTACTAATAAAAAAACAACCTCCGTTAAAAAGAATACATCCTAAATGCTACAAATTTGGTATACAAATTTGAATGCCCCCATGAGGACTGCAATCCTCATTCAAACAACCAATATATAGGTATTACCACCACTACCCTCAGCCGACGCCTAATAATGCACTTGCAAGAAGGAGGAATCAAATACAATGAACAACACAGTGAACAAATTACAAGAAATATCCTTATTGAAAACACTTTCATCCTCAGAAAAAACTCGGAACTACGCCCCCTGAAGATTCTAAAGGTTCTTCTCATCAAAGAGATGGATCCGAATCTGAACACACAGCGAACCATCTCGGAGCAGGAATTGCACCTTTTCTGCTAAAAGAAAAGCGAACCGTACCGTGACTTAGACTTATAACGAAGGCGAAATTTATGACGGAGTATTTGGATTCATTTTTCGAAAGGAGAGCTGTTAGTGCGCTTTAGGAGAATAAAACAAGGGCAAGTTAACTATTAATTAACATTAATTTTCCACGATATAAGAAGAAAGAAGAAATATATGCCGTTTCTAGAGTTATTGGAGATTCTCCCTGTTCCCAATGGGCGCAGCTTCTACCCTAAAAAGGGTAATACCTCCTTAATTTCCTTCTTATTCCACGCTTTAACTTCCACTTTTTTCCGACTAAAAGCAACATAACACGACCAAGGCTGCGCCAAGACCCGCTAAAAAGTAGGGTATAGTGAATTCCAGAAGGAAGCCACAATAGGGGGTGCGAAGAAATAAGGTCCTTAAGACCACAAGCCAGAAATTCTGTGGAGGCGCCTATTAGCTTAGTAGGCCTATATAGTAGGGTGGTCGTAAACCGCTAACATAGGTAGGTAAATAGGGAAACATAGGCTGTTAGGCGATATGGAAGGGTTTTTACTGTCCTTTCTTACAGGTTTAGAAAAGAAGGAAGAAAACAAATATAGGCTTTGGAGGAAAGAACGAAGAAACGAGTTCCTAGGCGCTCGGCTAGCAGGAAGATGGGGGACGACCCCCAATACTGAAAGGATGCAGCCTGGAATGCCTACGAGTACCTCTAAGGACAATAGACTAGGAAAACAAACCGGAAAAAGGGAAGATCTACGAAACAGTCTATGGAAAACTAAAAGTAGCTCTCGTCAAAATTATTGACGTCATAAATGGCTACATTGTAATTGGCAGCATGAAAAGAGACGTATAAAAAATAGTGTCCCAGGAAGGAGTAGAGACACTAAAAGGAATCTGACTGACGCCCCAAATCTCTTCCCAGATAACCGCAAATAGAAGTGTCATCTGCAGGAAAGTCGACATCTGGGCAGGTTCCCACGACAAGGAAAAGATGAGGAGGGAAATAGAGAAGAATCATGAAAGCATAAAAATAAACGAGATCATTAAATTTGGTCACCCCACACATGTGTTTAAAATTGTGTGTGCAACAACAGAGATGTCAACGCAAATCTAACAGAGAAGGCTGCTCATGTTCAACATGAGAATACCACAATAGATGGGGGACTATTTGACTCAAAACTAAACTGAGAAGGAAACAATATGTCCAGAATGTGGACAGAAGAACCACGAATGGAGATAATGTAAGGATAACACAAATAAATGCAGAAACTTCCATGGCCCAAATAGAACTATGTCAATGACATATACCAAAAGAAAGGGAATAATAGAACGAAAGAAAAGAGAAGCAATAAACGAAGAAGAAACCAAAAGAAACGCAATGTATGCGTGTGTGGCAAAAGAAACCTTTAAGCAAATGCAAGAAGCACAAACGCATTTAACTGTACCACAATGGGCATTAACGGAACTGCTCACATGCATAATGTATACCAATGTAATGAATATTGGAAAACGGGAATTTTCACAACAATACTGAATACAATGTTGGAGCAAAATGGAATGAAGAAGATGTGGTCCCCTGAGAACCCCCTATCATCCGAAATCCTAAAGATTAACGTCGCTTTAACGACGGCACCAACGAACACCCAAGAACCAACTACCGAAGAAGACTCAAACAAGACTGGAAAACAACGAGGGAGACAAAAACAAAGAAGTACGTATGGAAGCAGCAGAAATAAAAGTAAAAGTTTACATCGATGAATGCTTTACCCTCCCGAGAGGTAAAAAGCAGAATGAAATCATAGGGGCTATTAAGGAAGGTAAATGCAAATAGGCATTTAAAGGAAAGACAGGAGAGGAAGACGAAAAAGAAGTGGAGAAACTCTTACTCGAAGACAAAATACGGATCCATCCTGGCGACTGCGTTACCCTCTGCCATGCTATATTTCATGATATGAAGAATAGCAGATTTAAAGGTAACGAAGCAGAATTCAACATAATATCGACCCGTCAGAAATCTAAAGAACTCTAAACGAACAAACTTAGTAAAGAATAGAACCAGAAAGAAGAAGAAAGCTAAGCATTCTGCCAATTAACACTCAAAGATAGATTGGTAAAATATCGACATTAGGAAATATTTTCAAAGAAACCGATCTAGATATCATATTAATATCAAAACTGAGTGAACCCAGAAACAAGAACAATAAAACTTTGATTACAGCGTCATAAATGCGAAACCCTTCAGGCGAGCAACATGACGGTGTGGCCATAGCAATAAGAAGAGGACTGGAAATCAAAGAAGTCAACAATTTGGACGAGGCCTTCCTAGCCGTGAAAAATGAAACAGAATTGATACCAAAAATAGTAGCTACGGGATACCAGGCACATAGAAAAATTATCTTTTCCTGCACAATCTACTATCGATCTTTGGCACAGGTCTCCCTACCATCTTTATGGAAGACCTCAATGGCAGGTGCAGGGAAAATGGATACCGCTATAGGAAAAACAGAGGAGCTAACTTAGAAATGATGTTGGAAAGGAAACTTTCCAAAATATTAGAACCAGACTTTTCGACATATGTCACAGGCAATGCAGCTACATAGCAGGCGTTACGCTAAGTAACTTCAATATGCCATTCAATATCCACATGCAACCACCATAAATCAATAGCTGATACACGTACTGGTACCGGTGAGGAAGGATTACGGGAGAGCAAACTGGGAAGGTTCACACAAGAACTCAGTAACTTCATCCTAAAGGATCTCACTGACGCCAACCTGAAAGATATTGATGAGGAGAAATCAAGATTAACAAGAACAATCATTGAGGTGGACGAAATATATATTCCAAAGACGAGATTGCGTACTCTTCCCCATCCTCAGTGGCCAGAGGAAATGAAGAGAAAAAACAGACAACTAAGTGGAATAATAAAACAAATAAAACTCCACGGACCAAATAGAGAATGATACGAAGAAATCAGAAAACTGAAAGAAGAACTGAGGCATCTCGAAGAAGAACAGCAATGATGTATATGGAATAGCATAGTAGAGAAAGGCAAACCCCCGAGAAAAAAGATTACAATCAAGAATGAACGGGGATAAAAGATCCAAGAAGAGAGGACCACAAAAGAACTTTTTCGCTATCACTGGAAGTCAGTGTCGCCATAACATCAGAGGAGAACGCGGAATTTAATCCATAAATAGACGAAATGGTCCATACTTTCTTGCTACATAACATGGACAAGATTACTCCAGCACTAAGTGTAGAGTAAGGCAGGGAAGAAATTTTGGGCACGGGGGTTTACATAACAACAGAAGGAATTAAAGGCGCAATACAATCATTCAAGCAGAAAGTGCCAGGCCCCTCAGGAATAACTAGAATTAATCTTACCAAGGCATCAGGATTAATCAGCAAAACATAAAAGGATATTCATAATGTGTGGCTAAACACCAGTTACTTCCCAGATGGCTATAAACTAGCTAAAATGATTTTTGTACCAAAGCCAGGAAAACCATCAAGTCACCTCAGCAGTTACAGACCAATATCTTTATTGAGTTTTTTGGGAAAGGTCTTCGAGAAAATCATAATCAGAAGAATAAAAGAATATCTTGAAGAAAATGACCTCTGTAATGATCACCCATTCCGATTCAGAAGAGGCAGAGACACCACAATGGCACTTGGCAGAATTATAGAGAAAATAGCCAAGGCAGAAACAGAGAATAATTACATCTATCTGGTCCTGATAGATGTAGAAAAAGCATTCGATAAAGTCTGGATCAGAAGAATGCAATATAAGATCCTAAATCTCAAGATGAACAGCAATCTGGAGAGAATTCTCTGCTCTTACATCACAGACAGAAGAGCATATGCGATGATTAATGGCTATTCAGGATCACAATTCAAATTGGAAGCTGGACTCCCGGAGGTGGGCTGTCTCAGCCTCACGCTGCATTCAATATTCACAGCAGAACTGCCACCACGAATAATGCCTGATTATCTAAACATCCGGTTCGCGGGTGACATAAGCCAATTAGGCGTTACTGCGTACAGGAACGAACGCTTTCAGGCAAGGATAACAGCAATATAGATCAGCAACATCAACAATTAGGAAAGAGACTGGAAGATAAGGACAAATAGGAGCAGATTTACAATAATCTCAATTTCCAGGAACAAAACAGCAGATATTGTAGTTGAAGGTCAGAACTACAGATATCACAGTGAAGGCAAAGTGCTAGGTCTAAAAATAACAACGGAAGGCTAAATAAAACATATAACGGGGAGGAAGAACAAGATGATTATGATGCTTAACCTACTATACAATCTAAGAGGATTAAGAATGAAGAATAGAATAAAAATTATCTGGCATTAGGAAGGAAGGTACTTCTTTACCCTCCCATCCCAATTAACAATGAAACAAGAAACAAAAAACTAGAACTCCAGAGAATTCAAAATAAAGCTCTCTACCTAATCACCAACATCCGAAGGAGAGAGAGAGGACGAGACTAGAGGATATGCACCATGAGTCAGGATTAGAAATACTTAACATCAACATCATGAAAAGAACATAGAACACGAACATCAGAGCAGGACTCCCCTTTAACACTCGATTTCCCAAGGCAGCCAAAAGCTGAGAATTGATGAGGCACCCATGCTTACTTAAGTTCAAAATTTTAAAATGAAAAGAAACAAACTATAACCAACAAGGCCATTTACCTGACCATATAAAAACCCAAACAAAAAATTCAACCAAACAAGACACCGGAATGATACCCAAATCAGACAACCGAATCTAAAGTAACCAAAATAAAAATAAACAACTGACTAAGAAAACAAAAACAGAAGAACTAAAGTGAAAAGTAGAACCAAAACGAACAAAGTGAACTAAAAGTGTAATACGAAGGGCGGTCAATAAGTTTTGCGAATCGGTAGGGCAAAACAGAGGAAGGGGGATGGCTGTTTGTGGGGGTGTTAGGAAAGGTTATGGTAAGTCAGGACCTGCAGCCGCACGTTCCTGCGTCATCTATTTAAGAAGCAGTAGCTGATCGCAGATCGTCAGTCACAAATTTTTCAACAATGGAGAAGGTTGAGCACCGCGCAGTGATCAAATTTTGACCAAGGAAGGCAAGAATGCAAAAGAGATCCATGAACGCATGGTTGCAGCGTACACCGAACCGCCCCCTACTATGCAACCATTGGTAGCTGGAATAGGGAGTTCCGCCATGGTCGTGAGTCCCTTAAAGATGGCCCCCGTCCAGGATGCCCGTCAGACGTGACCAACGAGGAAAATGTGGCCCGTATGGAGAGGATGATCCTCAAAAATCAACGGGTGAAGGTTGAACAAATCGAGCGAGAACTTGAAATATCACATGGAAATGTTATCAACATCATCCACGACAATTTGGCCATGAACAAGGTCTCTGCCCGTTGGGTCCCTATAAACCTCACGAAACCTCACGCCCCATGATCGACTTCAAGGACGTCAAAGTCCACAAGGCCAGAGTTGCACAAGCTGCCCTGCGCGAGTGCGGATTCGAGGAGCTAAACCATCCCCCCTACAGTCCAGATCTGGCCCCTAGCGACTACTTTTTATTCCGCTAGCTCAAGGCTGCACTGCTTGGACGCCGGTTTGGGGACGACGAAGATGTCCAGCTCGCCGTCCAGGAGTGGATTGAAGAGCAGTCGGGAGATTTGTGGTTGTCTGGAATTCAAAGCCTCAGGGACAAGTGGCGCAAGTGCATTGAAGTCGAGGGTAGTTATATTGAAAAATAATAATACACTTTCCCTCATATCTCCTTTCTTTATATCCGAATTGCATAACTTATTGACCGCCCCTCGTAAGTGAACAATAGTGAAAATAACTTTAATAAAATAATAGTGAAGTGAAAGTTAACAGCAAAACAACTGAACAGAAGTGAAATAAGTGAAGTTAAACTCAATAATAATTTAAAGTTAAGTCAAACTATGAACTAAAGTCAAATAGTAAAAATAAGTAATACCAACAAACAAAGTGTAATGAAAAGGAAAAGCAAACCAAATAGAATTCAAAAAGAAGATTCAAAAAAAGAGGTAACTCAGAGGAGACTACAATACAGAAGTGAAAATAAGTAAGGAAACATAAAAAACAACAAAAAAGAGCGTAACAGTACAATATATAAGATAACACAAAACGGGATGAATGCTACAATAAACAAACGAATGAAAGATAAAGAAAAAAAGGCAACAGAGATTAGGCGGTTCTCCCGCTACCTGCAGGACGAACTTAGGGACTAAGAGAGTGAGAAAGGAAGAAAAGATGATGAGTAAATGCAGTACGGTGGTTCGGAATCCACGTTAATCAACTGGTCCCCCTTCCCCTTTGGGAATGGGTATTACCTTTTCACCTTTGACTACCGAGGTTGGTCAATTTGCCTTCTCACTAATCTGTACCTCTTTTAGTTTTCAATTTTCCGCCTCACACTTTTGAACCTCTTTCTAAAGCTTGCTCCCGACTTCCCACTAAGCACTTCACCATCGGTTCACTTGAACTGGGAGTTAGATGTGTGGTAAGCTTCTTCAGGATCAAGTCGACCGTAGGCCTTTCCCCCTTCAGCCACCCTCCCCGAATGTGGAAGGGGAGAAGCGGAGAGGAGGATCCACTAGACGTATTTTCACCTCCTTAAAAAAAAGGGCGAAATTCATTCTTTGCTGCTCACCAAATAACTACGTCACTGGTAAAGGAGGCAACGCGAAATAAGCTTTCCATCAATGCCGCCTCAACAATAACCAAGACTTCCGTCTGTAGATGCTTGAAGAAAGACGAAAGCTCACGGCCAAAGTTATAAAAAAATTGGATTTTTTGAATAAGCCCAAATAAAATGGATCTTCCTCATTTGATTTTTAATCTTCAGCCCCATATAAAAAAAATGCATTTGACAGTTAAAATATAATTGGTAAAGTCGAAATACAACCTGGTCTGTAACAAATCCTCTATAAAAGAGAAGTTACTCCCATCATACACTGATATATGTATATATATATATATATATATATATATATATATATATATATATATATATATATATATATATATATATATATAACTGGTGGCCTAAAAGTTACTTAACATTTTTATTATGTATCTATAATACGTATATAAAGAATATAATATACAATAATACCTGACTAATTATTAACCCAGAAGGGCATGATACAGCAAAGAACAGCGAGCAAGAATTGTGACTACTTATTTAAAACATAATGGATTAATTGTTACTGTGCAGAGGGACTATTACAGAGTTTCTCCTGTACAAAAATTGAGAGAAGTGTGAAACATGAAAGAAAGAAGTTAGTGACCCAGCCTTACGCCATAAAAATCTATAACATAGAAATGTGTGGTGTGAACATATGTAAGCGCATGCTGTCATCATACATGACTAGACTCCGATCAATGTAATGGTGGTTAAACTTGTTTTCTCATGTCCTCATAGACAGATGAGACCTCTCTAAAAAAGAAAATAGCTTGACATAAGCCTTCCTTTCAAAAGGCCTTATGGCGGTTGTGATACATCAGTGCTTGAGTTTGGCGTGAATCTTAGTCATTAAACTGTAGAAATTCCAAAACTAAACCTGTTTATATAACCAACTATCCCTAAACCTTCTGTATCTTAGTTAAATTGTCATCTTCCCTAAATGTGATGCTCATCATCGAGGGAAATTGGTATTTCTTGAATCAGTGCGATCAATTTCTCCCCATCTCCCCCGAGACTTATATTTGACATGGCTTGCAGTGGCAAATAATAGCTTAATGGCTCAGAAAATAAAATGACTTGAAAAATAGTGTTTTCCGCGACGAATAAATAGCAAAATACTATTTAAATAGGCCTGTAGAATAGATTGAAATTTTAATATCGAAACATCTGTCAGATTGCAATAGCGGGATACCCATTTTTTACCCCAAATTTTATGGAGAGACGCTTACTATATTAAAAAAACTGGATTTTTACTTCATGAATAGAAATGTTAATAGCGAGATTCTCTAAGATTAATCGAATAGGATTATTAGTTTATAGATCAAAATTATGAATAGCATAGCATCTATCATATAGTAAGTATGGTATTACCACTTTATCAATCAAACTTTTCGTACAGGAATGGTATTACAACTAAGTAGAAAATTTCTTCGTGTTATAATTTTCCATTAATCTTATTCATTTCTGTCTATTGGTAGATAAATATAGGATTTGTTGCTTTTCTAGTCAATATATGATCAATATCAACATAGCAGTAAAGTTAATTACGGCTAATAATAGCCAAAACTCCCCGTTCGCACCCTCACCAATTTTGGCATTTACAGGAAATGTTACGATCAAAACGCAATGATAACAAATAAAAAATATCTTTTAAAAGTAAAAAAGAAAATTCAATAAGGATGTGTAGGTGGAACTGCATAATGAGCTTGAGTAACATGCGACATTGCTGGAAGCGGAATTACTTCATGATGTGAATACGAATCGTATGTATCCAACAAATAGTTTTTTCTAATGCAAAATATTTGGAAATTCCTTTTTAAGGGTGTGATGTCAGGTTCTGGAAAGCAAATATGTGGAATTTAAAAGGAAAAATGCAACTTATAAGGAAATATCAGGTGAATAAATAGAGGACATAATTTAAAATTCGGAACAAAGTTTTGAGGGAGATTAACGTAAAAGGTTTGCTTATCTTTAGAGCCTATATTCAATTTGGGGGTCTTCAAACAAAGCGAAAAGTGGAATGGTACATAAGAATATTTGAAATCAACTGACATAGAAAAAAATAATAAAAAGGTGATGCAATAAGAAAACTTTTTAATTGAAGCGTTGAATGGACTCATAACTACGAAGCGAGATCCTCGACAAATTTCTGAAAATATTATGAAGTTATATGTATATAAATATATTTATCTATCTATCTCTTTCTCCCTTAAAAATTTATATTTAATTCCTTTGCTAACAAGTAGAATAAATGTCTGCAGCGAAAGTAAGTAAGTAAAAATCAAGAATAGAACCGTTATACTGTCTTTGACAACTAACCGAAGAGAGTCAAGCTTGGTCGTCGACCACAAGGACGACATTTTCAACGCTTTCTCTAAGTAATTTAAGAGTAACGATTATTTATTTTTTACTTCAGAGGGACTTATGCGTCACTCTATAAGTCAGTTGTTTTTGTATTGGTCTTCCAGGTGACGGAATATAAAGGACCTCATAACCTGACTTCTCTATATTTCCCCCCTAAACCTCTTTTGTCTACATATGTATAACTAATAATGCGATCTTACTAAACCAAATTCAATTAAGAATGTTTAATGATAAGTAATAATTAAAATAGTAATACATTTTTTAGGGTGCTCCTCACATCGTAAGCCCATTCAAAGGGCCAACAGGATCAATAGGTGTTTAGTTGGCTATGATCTTGTTGGTTTAGGCAGTGCCCCTCAACATTTTTTTGCCCACCGCCCACTTTTACTATTTTTATGAAAATGAAATTAGTCAACCGCCCACAAAATTAACAATCCTACAAACGAAAAAATATATGTGTGTTCCAAATATATATTAAAATTATAAATATCATAAAACATTGTGTATTAACCACCTCACCATCATATAGGAATTTACCTTATAAAATTATAAATGTCTTTAATTTTACTTAATTTTATAAATTTTCTTACCGCGCACCCAGAAGCTCAAAACACCCAGTCAAGTGGGTGGTATAGCTCAGTTTGAAGGGCACTGGTTTAGGATATTCAAAACCACAAGGACTATGAAAACGGTGGACTTCAAGGCACTCCTGAAATCACCGGGTCATAACGCCGTGGATTGGGAAGGCAAAGTCACTCATGGAACCCATGTATGTACATACGTATGTAGGTATGTCTTGTTCATTTTCCGATCCAAGCAGAAGCCACTCCTCACATTTAAGCACTCTAATCTATAGGCTGATTATGCAGCTATTAGCATCTTAATATTTACTTGGGTAATAATAATAAACTACCCCAGAAATATCTAGGTAATAATAAAACTAAAGAAGGAAATATACTGAAAGAGATACTAACTCTGAAGTTCCATGGGTTAAACTCAGCTGGAATTATGAATTTATTATGAATTTATTATAAATTCACTATAAATTGATTATAATAAATTTAAAGATGATCTTTGGGTTATAGTTGGTTAGAATATTCCTGATTGTGACTTTAAAGATGTTTTGGGGTTAGAATCGGCTTAGGATAATCATTAATTAGGATCATAAAGATGTTCTAGGGGTTACAGTCTGTTGAAATAATCTTAATTAGGAACTTAAAGATATTCTTTTGGGTTACTGTTGGCTGAAATAATCTTAAATAATCTTAATGATTTTTAAATAACCATTACAAGCATGCAGATAAAACTGAAAGTAATCATGGAGAAGTCAACAACATCAAAGTGTATTATAGAAACCAGATGTCTTCGGCTTATAAAATAGATGAAAGAAACATCACGGAGATTATTAACCGTAACATCAAGGTTAAAAATCAAACGGATCAAATCCAACTCATCATCTATTATAAAACAACAAAAGCAAGCAATCTTCTGATGAAAAATAACATCTGCCTAAACTCCTCGAATCTCAAGTCAATCAACATAGTTTACGAGTTCACCTGCCCCAATAAAGACTGTAAGCTTGATAAAAACTCTAAATATATTGGCATGACAACTACCACACTTTCAAGACGGTTAACTATGCCTAAAAAACATATGGAGTGTGTACATAATATTAACCTAACGAGAGATATGCTCGTTGATAACACCATTATTAAAAGAAAAGAGGTTAATAAAGCGAGGGTTAACATCTTAGAAGCCATATTAATAAATGAAGATAAGCCGACCATCAACAGTCAAGCGACAAGCTGGAATCGCACATTAAAACTATTTTAAAAATTCTATTCACACGCGTCGCTCATTTCCTCTAACGTTACGTTTAACCAAGGCGGAATAAATCCTCCTTAAAAATCGTTTTCTTTCACTTTCTGCCAGATCTTCACTCTACTCATTACATCGGTAAGGAGGCAAGAACATTTCAAAACGTTCCAAAGATGATCGAATAAGATCTAAAGCTTAGCAATTTAGTTAGTTTTTACCAAACACATTCATTTAAAACAGAGATGAATACTGGACAAGTTATCCACCATCTACAAGATGGAATAAAAATAATAGTTTGAATAAGAGAAAGTTGCCAAAGGAAATTAATTTAGGCAAAATACGCAATGGTTTTCAACAAAATTTACATATATATATATATATATATATATATATATATATATATATATATATATTCATATATATATAAATATATATATATATATATATATATATATATATATATATATATATATATATATATATATATATATATATATTCATATTCCATCCTGGTTCAAAATTGGAATTATTTATTTTTTGAGTAGAGGGTTTACCATATGTAAAGAAAATACTCAGAAAGATCTTTGTTAGGCGAGACTAGTTTCGGAACTACCCTTCTTCATTCATTGGTCTTGAAAGAAGTAATCAGAGACGGCCACGAGGCTCCTTAAATCCTAGATTTACCATCAATTTTCTCTCTGTTTCGAGAACTCTCAGTAAGAGAAAGACAGTTAAAAGTAGGCTTCGAACCACGAGGCTATAACATATAGAAACCTTCCCTTGTCGATTTAAATCAAACCCTAGCCAGTAATTCATCACAGCTAATGTAATAAGCTCTAAAATATTTTCAAGATTATTGTCTACTTGAAACTTTCAGTTTTACCCTTTCTCGTATAAAAGTATTGAAAATTTATTTATTTATTGTAGTTTTTATGTATTCTACGGCATTACCTTTCATTAGTCACTTTTTAAGTACAAATTATTTGAATTGCAAGGTAAGTCAACAGAGGGAAATATGTTTTTTTATCTTCTTTGGAATTAAATCTTTCAGTAACATACGCCGAGATCAAATTCCGCAGATGGCCAGTGTACGTGTTGAAGGTTTTCTTATAACTTTACAAATACAAAAGGTACAGTATTTACTGACTTTAAATATGACTGTATACACTACATCTTACCTATTTTTTAATACAATACACAGTTTCCACCAGTTATAATTGACATCGTTTTCTTTCTCTCGGTTCTCTTGTCATGACAGAATTTCCATTGAATGCAGCCGTTTGGCTTTCAAGAACTCCTTATTGTTTTTTCTACAATCTCCCATTTTGAATTCTTGTTCTTCTCTCCATTCATAATATTTTCTCTCTTCCTGTTTCTCTGTACTCTATTTATTCCTTATGACTGTCCCGAATATTCCCTGAGTGAATAGGGCTTTAAAATAATAGTAAGGTGAGGTTTAATAGTTATTTAAGCAAACCTTAATAATCTTTTTAAAGATTTTATTTAAGTGAATTAACTAATCTCTTATGTCTTTTTGAGATTACTCTCACATCATTCCGACACTTACACATGCTTTTGCCGAATGGCCAGACTTCTGGAAGAGAGTAGAGTTCAGCGAAGGCAGTAGGCAAGCAGACGATAAGGACCAGCAGGTCTGCGAAGCTGAGATTCAGAAGGAAAAAATTGGTTGAGTTCTGCATATCCTTGTTAAGTAGGAGAACCACTGGGATAAGAAGGTTGCCAACCACCCCAGCAACGAGAACCAGAATGCAAATCAGGGTGGATACCACGCGAATGTATTGAGGAAGTATGAGAGAGGAACTGTCATTAAAAAGGTGCTGTGAGGAATTGCTCAATACTGAAATAGTTGAGTTGAAAAGCTGTAAAGCACTTGTGGGTTCTATGGTGCTTTCGTTAGAACCCACTTGCATAGGTGTCTGAGTATTGGGGAGATAAGCGTATTCAGAGTGAAAGTACGTAAGAGAATCGGTATTTAAATTATTATTGTTATATTCATTCTCATTAGTGTTGAAATGTAAAGATGAATTGCTTATAACAGAAATCAAATGGGAAATGCTTTCATAACTTCCCATTGGTTAAATTTATTATTCCTTCACTTGTCCCATTAACTAGTTGAACATATTTAACACTTTCGAATCGTAACAGAGAAATTAAAGAATTAATCACAATAGTTTAATCACATCCATCTTCTACTATGCATTCTTTATAACATTCAGATTATACAGGTATGTGATATTATTCTTATATCTGCATTAATCGCGGGTTTGCAAAATCACTTCAATGTAAACCAATTTTTTTTTGAACGATAAACGTTTAAAATCTACGGCAAATGCTCATTTTATTTCACTAAGACCCTAAATAATAAAGATAAAATGGTAACAAAATATAAAGTAACAGAAATATTGTTGACGACTCGCCGTCACAAACGCTGAAATCCCTTTTGGCGTGGGAAGACGGAGCGAGAGCCACAACCGACAATAGCTAAAGGCCGAGACGCACTGCCTCTGCTGCCGAAGTTATCTGTCTTTTCATTGAAGTTATGGACACAGCTGAATGAAAGAGAGAGAAAGCTCCTTGCGAGCATTACCAATTAAGTGCTTTCGTAGTATCTCTAACGACTATTTACATTTTTTTATCTAAGGTAAGTGAAAGAGGACAATGAATATGTAAGTTCTCTCCGTCCATCCGTGCCACCGGGAAAAAGGGTCCGGAAAAAAATTGAAAAAACACCTAATTAAGTTGAAATCAAGAACAAATCCGGAACTTTTGTAGTAAAAGATTAATTTTAAATAAACTCCTTTGTATAAAAATCATTATTATATTTTATTGATGAGAATAAAATAATTCTCTACCATTTCTAGACGTAAATATTTACCGTTTAAATAATTCAAATGCTTACATACATTTTTTCTCATTACATGACAAATCCGTTGGGATATCTGTTATTTCTTTCCCATTTCTCTGAGCCTATAAAACGTGCGACCCAATCTTTCTTCAGGATAAAATTAACCACCTTATCTGCAATTTTCTTCAACTAAAATACCCAATTCACCTCATAAATAGATGCCATTCGAAAGCGTGAAAAAACTTCTATGCCATCTCCACATCACGCAGGGACCATTTTAACAAATGTATTAGTTTTCCATATGCTCCAGCCTTGAACCCCCTACAATCATATGCAAACGAAAATAACAAATATTACATTCAAATATTCTAATACCATTGGAAAATCCTTGACTAGGCAGCGTCCAATCAATCTCGATGATGGAGTATACAACATACCATGTTATAATTGCAAATTAACATACATCAGAGAGTAGGGCCACTTTAATAAGAGCATAAAATAAAAATTAAGCTGGTATCATAAGGTGTACGAACTCTTCAAGTCTCTTTACGCACATTCACAAGCACAACCATAGAATTGATTTTAACGATGCAAAAATCATTTATAAATCAAACAATTATATTGGATGAGAATTGCAGTATCCATCATTATCAAAAAAGTTGATAATTTAAATTTATCTGAAGGGGAATACAAATTTTAACAAATACATATCAAATAAAGTCGCCAATCGTATGTATAAACGCCCGGATGCAATGGGTCTCGGAGATTAGCAACTCTACAGATTGTTTCCGGTTCCATTTCATCTTGTTTACCTTGTCATTCACGCCAGATTCACTTGAGTTTTTCCCAGATTGTTTTCTGATGTTTCATTTTGTTTAGGTTGTGTCTTACCTTATATTTACTGTTTTCCTTGCTTAGTTTCTTCATTATTAGTTTAAAATGGCATCTTTCTTAACTAGTCTGATCGTCTGTTAGTTATAAATAAAATCTTGATTCAAATATTGTAGTTTACCATTATCTCTCACTGATATACATCACGTCAATGGGATATTTTCCATTATATATACATATATATATACATATATATATATATAAATATATATATATATATATATATATATATATATATATATATATATATATATATATATATATATATATATATATATATATATATATCAGTGGAGTGCAATGAGTGGAAGCAAGGGAAGCAATGCTTCCCTTATTTAAGGAGAAAAGCAAAAGAATTTACACCCCCAACAATTAATATGAGAGCAGAATCAGTTTTATTCTCACATTTATGCTTGCCTATACTTGTATGGGCCATACGGTACCGTTCTCTTTCAATCGAATTGGCGTAAGACCCTGATGAGCCCGACCGCAATTGGAGGTATGCATCTTTTTCGTCGAGATTTCTACTCGTTTTTTTCTCTTAATTTCAATAATAGTTCTGTTTTTAGGGCTTAGGAATGAATAGTTTAAAAGTCATTAGAGTGTCATAATTTTTATCTAGATATTTCAATGCCGTGTTAGAATATAGAAAAAAATAACCTATTTGTGTTCGGAAAAGGAAGCAAACTTAGCTTTGCAGCCATCGGCTTTCATCAAGCAACCTTGCAGAGTTGCCAGAATATTGTAAAAAGCAACAAAATGTCTAAGACACAATGACGTAACTATTATTATGCTCTGAAGCTTAAACAATCTTTAGGCCACATTTAAGTACTGGTCTAAGAATGAAAACAACTACATGGCATAAACTCTATATGGTTACGCTCTTGTGTCTTAAGCATTTTGTTAATTTTTCCTGGATTCTGGCAGCCCTACCGGAGTCACCCCTTGTATCTTTGAGATCAGTAGCTGTGAGATAGTGTGATTGCATTGTTTACAAAATAAGTGTGGCGTATTGTTTATTCATTTCTTTAAGTGATAACCCCTTTTTAAACAAACTGAATGCAAAAAAAGTTGTGAGAAAGAAATATTTCATTATTGAAAGATTATTCAAAAGGAAGTTCAGTGCGAGGACTTTTAATGAAAGAGAAAATATTATTAAAACAGGTAGGCCTACGCCAATACTAGATCTGTCACCCCCCAAAACTACTTAATAAAATAAAAACAGGGGGTTTCTACAAAGAAGTCATCGATTTAATTAAAGAACACGAGAGAAGAATAAAAGTACCATTTAAATTAAGTGAGTAGTTTACAATATTATAATTATTTTTAATGAAAAACATAAATTGCTTCCTCATCTTTAAAGGTCACCACACGCCAATGATATATATATATATATATATATATATATATATATATATACATTAGTGTAGGTAGGTAGCAGTCTTTCTCGAATGCAAATTTTGTTGAAAACCATGGTATATTTTGTCTTGATCAATTTCTTTTGGCAGCTTTCTATTCTTCTAATTGTCCTTTTTAGTCTATCTTGTAGATGGTAGATGACTTGTTCTATATTCATCTCTCTTTTTAATGAATCGGTTTAGTAAAAAACAAACTAAATTGTTGAGCTTTCGATCTCATTTGATCATCTTCGGAGACTCTTTAGGTATTCTTTTCTCCTTTACCGATGAAATATGGTGGAGTCAGAATCAGGTTGAATGGAAAGAAAACGGTTTTTGGGAGATATTTGTTCCGCCTCGCTTGAGCGTAACGTCACCGGATTGGCTCGTTTCTTTTGACGTTACGCTCAAGCGAGGTGGAATAAATATCCCTTAAAACCCTATTTTTTCCATTCACCCTGATTCTGAATCCACCATATTTCATCGGTAAAGGAGAAAAGAATACCTAAAGACGCTCCAAAGATGATCAAATAAGATCGAAAGCTCAGCAATCTAGTTTGCTTTTTACTAAACCCATTCATTAAAAAGAGAGATGAATATAGAACAAGTGATCTACAATCTACAAGATAGACTGAAAAAAAGACAGTTAGAAGAATAGAAAGTTGCCAAAGGAAATTAATCAAGGCGAAATATATTATGGTTTTCAACAAACTTTGCATATATATATATATATATATATATATATATATGGATAAAATTTAGGAGATGTAATACGTGAATAAGAATAAATATTTGGTTATACCACGGACGTAGGGAAAAAGAAAGAAAGTACCTGCTCCACAGTCAATCCTTCTTTTGGCCCATCTGGTATAACCAAATATATATATATATATATATATATATATATATATATATATATATAAATATATATATATATATATAAATATATATATATATATATATATATATATATATATATATATATATATATATATATATATTTAAAGGCCCAAGGAAATGAAAATTGGTGACACAACCCGGAAAAACACTTAGGAGAATATCACGTGAACCAACGAAAGCTTAAGAAGGAAAATGGAAGACATAGAGAACGGAAAGATAGGACAAACTATTTTAACCGTTACATGAAAATAAATAAAGAAGTTGGATTTGAACCTGTGTTATTAAGCGCTCATCGCTTATATGACCAAGATTCTGATCGCCAGAGCGACGCTTCGTAACATTTATTGCAAACGTATCATGGTTAAAACATATTTCCTCATCATTGCTACAGAATCAATACAAAATACAGATTATAATATTTACATAAAAAGTCTTTCTAATACTTGCGCAAATATCGTGAAAACTGTCGCTTAAATTTGAAACGAATTAAATACAATCAAATATAATTATTCATTCTTATTAGGAGGGATTTGTACATACAGTGTTAAAGAAAGAGGAAGTTAGATGTGTGGAAGAGATATAGCCTAGATCCTTCTTCAGGCAGTGGCTTCGGAAGGAGGCGTATACTTTCAGACGTTATCTGCAGCATGGTTTCCAATGCGACAATTGAGGCTCATTTGCGGATCAATTTTTCATAGAACAAGGTCAACAGCCCTAATTCTCGTGCTCTCAATTATTCTGACTTATGACCTTTATGACTATATTGTAGTGGAGCAAATGTGAGAGTGTTTGTAGGGCCATTCTTTCTCCTACCCTCTTTCTAGCGGACCTTTCCCTCCCTCTGTAAAAATGTGTGTGTGAATGGGGAGATGTATTTATATTTTATGGATATCATGTTCTATTTTTAAATTTATTTTCTCTATTTCCAGAAGCCACTCTATTTATTACTTTGATGATATTCCTCTTGTAAGAGTGGCTGGAATAACAAAATTTTGAAGTAATATAATCGAATTTGATACGTCCATAATTAGTATTTCGTTGGACGGAGAGCTTTAACAGCCTAGAGACCGGGACCGGTTCGTGTATATTATATGAGCTCGGAAGCATCAGGTCTTTAAGACGTGAACAAAAATTTTGCCCACATGAGTGGCAGCCAGCGAGACTTTTCCCCGGGGCACCCTGAACCCCTAGAAAGCATGGTACCACGTGAGATAAAAGCCTCTCTCTTTGTTTGTAATTTTTGTTTTTTTGATTGCTAGTATTCGCACGGATTTTTTTTTGTATATATCGAGATTGTAAATATATTTATCCCTATTTTTGTAAATAAAGGACTGTATATACAATCCGTTTCATTTCTTCCCCGATTTCTCACGTCCGACTTAGTGTAGCATGCGGGTTGGATAGATTTGGGCAAGAGTGTAGGTTTGGGGCCCGCTACAATATGACCTTATGACCTTCAAATGTTTTACTAATTCCAGGAATAACCTTGGGAGGACCTTGGCAATTATATCATTCGAAAGAAACATAAGGGTTTAAAATTTTGTTAGAATGGGCCGAATAGTTACGATGTTATTACTATAAACCTCATTGGAAATTACAATGGTTACCATCCAACCGACCAACCTACGGACCGCCATAGTATCTTATAGAGTCGCGGACACACGACTAAAATTCTAATTTGTACCCCAGGGGTCGATTAATATCCCCACGCGCTTTTAATTTCCGATATATGCACATATACAGGGTGATCAAAAAGTCACTGCGCACTTATATTTTTATTATATTTGTATATTTTATTTTATTATATTTTTTTATTATATTTTACTATATATTCATAAAGTTTATAAACAATGTTGAAAGTGACCCCCGTTAACATAAATACAGGCTTGGATCCTTTTTATTTTATTTTTAAAAACCGCCGTAAGCATAAAAGAGTAACATTTGAAATAAAAAAATTTAAAAAGTGTACAGCGACTTTTGGATCACCCTGTATTATAAAGAATAATCTCAGCTGAATCGATGCCTAATATACACAAAATATGTTTCTTACAAATCAATCTTAATAATTCGAGCAATGTAGAAAGGTAGTTTTTATATCTGCAGCTGACATCTGTGGTTGTAATCGTAAATGAATCACTAAGTCATACGATCCCTTGACCCTTTCTCAACATCTGTTTTTCTCATCGTCGATTTTGTGTTCCATCACACTCTTCTTGCAGAACACCCAATTCCTTTCGTATCCACTCAGATCTCGATGTTCTTTCTTCGCTATCTAACTTTTATCGCGAAAGGTTTTAGTATGTTTGTGCGAGGTCCGTTGAACCAATAAACACAGATGCAAGTTTTCTCTGCTCTTTCATAGACACTCCAATTTGCGTAATCTTTTTTCGTTAATTTATATCGTGATCTGACAGATCATCTAAACACGGACCCTCTTTTATCGCTATCTCTTTCGGTATACAAACAATCAAGCAAATTAACATTCACGATTTTATATTTTTCTTTACTTTTACATTTCATGAAACGTAATCAATTTTAAGGCTGCATTTGTACCTCTTCCCAACATGGGTCACTCTCCGTTCTTTACACACAATGACTATCTCATATGTGTACGTTTCACTACACATTGTTTGCCCTTTAGTGTGAGGTCGTTAAGAGAAAAGCTTCTTTGGATATGAAAGAAAGTTTGTATAGTTTGTTGAGTGTACTTATATCAATCCGCTTGATGGATTTCACCAGGCGATCAATTGGCATTCTGAATACATTCAATACTATGAGAAAAAGAAAATACTTGCAAGTTTTACAGTGCAGATTATATCCGTAATGGCAGCTTCAGACGCTAAGAATAATACTTTTATTATTCTTCCCTTGGATTATTTGGCTGCGATAAAATTAATATTGCCAAAGTAGAGAAACTTGGTCATTACTTTTTCTACCTCGATGAAAGATCAGCCAATAAATTATATTTTTTCAATGACGTTGGAAAAACAGGGCAATTCTCATCTTCTTCCCCGCGCCTCAAGCGGTTTCCTTTAATAGCTTCTAGGTCTGTCTCTACCATACATTTTCACATTCCCTACCTTTACATTTTCCTAACGATCCTCTTTTTCAAACCACTCTGGAAATAATAGTTTGTTTTTTAGTACAGGGTCTCCCTTCCAAAACGGGCCCCAACATTCGATAAGCCTCATTTCTTAATTTTCTGTAAGGATTGAACGAGCCTGTCTTGTAGTAATGTTTGACGCAGTATATTCTTTGCTGGAGCTCCCAATGAGATCGAGTTGTGTTCACAGGCGTTGCTTCTGTCATGTCCTGCAAAGTTAGGGTGATTAGTGAATGAATGAAGGATATATCACACAAAAATGTGTGCAGGCCCGTTTTATGGGATGTGACCCGTATTAAAAAAATGTTTTTAAACCGGGTCTGATGTAATTGTCCCTCGCTCTGTAACCACTAATAGCCATGCTTGCTTGGAAATGAGAGTGAAGCATACATGGATTTTATTGAAAATATTGCTAAAGCATTCCCATAGATGGATTAATTATCATATACAGGGGATCAATAAAGTCTGGACGCATAGGCAAAAGTCACATTTGAATAAAAAATGATTTGAACTACATTTCACTTAATTGAAATGTTAATAAATTACATCTTTAATGTGATTATGAACCTCTGTAATGTAAAGTTCGATACGCTTTACGAGATTCACCCGATGAACCCGATGCTTCTTCAGATGTCTCGCATCAATAATGTTTGGTGGGTACAACTCCTTTAGTTCTTACCCTAGAAAAAGAGGTCAAGGGGGATAAAGTCTAGGCAAATGAGGAGAACATTAAGTACACCTACTCTATTATACACCAAAAAAAGAAGCCAAGGGGGCGATGGCGTAAGGTCTGGTCTTGTCACCGAGAAGCCTATTAAGGAAAACTCTATTATACAATATAAAAAGAAGCCAAGGGGTGTGTGGGGTATGGTTGGTCTGAACACCGTGAAGACCATTAAGTACACCTCTATTATACACCAAAAAAAAGAAAACAAGGGGGGGATAAGGTCTGGTTTGGTGACCGAGGAGAACATTGAGTACACCTCTATTATACACCAGAAAAAGAAGACAAGGGCTGGGGGGGTAAGGTCTGGTTTGGTGACCAAGGAGAACATTGAGTACACCTCTATTATACACCAGAAAAAGAAGCCAAGGAAATAGGGTAAGGTCAGGTCTGGTCGCCGAATAAAAAATTGAGTACACCTCTATCATATACCAGAAAAAGCAGCCAAGGATTTGGAGGTAAGGTCTGTTCTGGTTACCGAGGGGACCATTAAATACACCCCTATTATACAACAGAAAAAGAAGCCAAGGGGGGCTATGAGCACTGATTTGGTCAGCGAGGAGACCATTAAGTAAACCTTTATTATACATCAGAAAAAAAGCCAAGAGAAGGGGTAAAGTCTGGTCTGGTCACCGAGGAGACCATTGAGTACACCTCGAATATACACCAGGAAAAGAATCCAAGGTGGGGGAAGGTGATATGGTCTGCTTTGGTAACTGAAGAGACCATTGAGTACACCTCTATTATACACCAGAAAAAGAAGCCAAGGCTTTGGAGGTAAGGTCTGGTTTGGTCACCGAGGAGACCATTGAGTACACCTCTATTATAAACTAGAAAAAGAAGCCAAGGATTTGGAGATAAGGTCTGGTCTGTTTACCGAGGCCACAATTAAGTAAACCTCTATTATACACCAAAAAAAAGCCAATGGAGGTGGGTAAGGTCTGGTTTGGTCCCTAAGGATACAATTAAGTACACCTCTTTTATACACCAGAAAAAACAGCCAAGGATTTCGACATAAGGTCTGGTCTTGTCACCGAGGAGACCATTGAGTACACCTCTATTATACACTAAAAAAAAGCTAGGGGGAGGGGTAAGATCTGGTTTGGTGACCGAGGAGACCATTGAATACATCTCTATTATACACCAGAAAAAGAAGTCAAGGCGAAGGGTGGGTAAGGTATGGTTAAGTCACCGAGGAGACCATTAAGTACATCTCAATTATACACCAGAAAAATAGCCAAGGGGGGGGGAGGGTAAGCTCAGCTCTGGTGACCGAGGAGACAATTGACTACACCTCTATTATACACCAGAGAAAGAAGCCAATGGGAAAGGGACGGGGAAGGTATGGTTTGGTCACCAAGGAGACCATTGAGTACACCTCTATTGTAGACCGGAAAAAGAAGCTAAGGGGAGGGGGGGGGTGAGGTCTGGTCCGGTCACCGAGGAGACCATGGAGTACACCTCTATTATACAGAAGAAAAAGAAGCCAAGGGGCGGGGGGAAATAAGGTCTGGTTTTCTGACAGAGGTGACTATTGACTACACCTCTATTATACACCAGAAAAAGAAGCCAAAGGGGGGATAAGGTCTGTCTTCGTCACAGAGGATACCATTGAGTACACCTCTATTATTCACCAGAAAAGGAAGCCAAAGGGGAAAGGGTAACGTCTGGTCTGGTCACCGAGGAGACCATTGAGTATACCTCTATTATACACCAGAAAAAGAAGCCAAACGTGTCGTGGTAAGGTCTGGTCTGGTCATCGAGGAGACCATTGAGTACACTTCTATTATACACCAGAAAAAGAAGCCAAGGGTGGCAAGGTCTGGTTTGGTCACTGAACGGACCATTGAATACACCTCTATTTTTTAAACCAGAAAATGAAGCCAAGGGGGGGTAAGGACAGGTCTGGTCCCTGAGAAGACCATTAAGTAAACGTCTATTATGCCCTAGAAAAGAAGCCAAGGGGGGTGTAAGGTCTGGTTTGGTTAGCAAAGACACCATTGAGTACACCTCTACCATACACCAGAAACAAAAGCCAATAGAATGGGTAAGGTCTGGTCTAGTCACCGAGAAGACCAATGAGTTCACCTCTATAATACACCAGACAAAGAAGCCAAGGATTTAGATGTAAGGTCTAGTCTAGTCACCAAGGAGACCATTGAGTACACCTCTAGTATACACCAAAAAAGTAGAAAAAGGAAGAGGGATAAGATCTGGTCTGGTCACTGAGAAGACCATTGAATACACCTCTATTTTACACCAGAAAAAGAAGCCAAGAGAGAAGGGGGTAAGGTCTGGTTTTCTCACCGAGGAAACAATTAAGTACATCTCTATTATACACCAGAAAAAGAAGCCAAGGAGGGGGTGTAAGGTCTGGTTTGGTCACCAAGGAGACCATTAAGTACACCTATATTATACACCAGAAAAAGAAGCCAAGGAGGGGGTGTAAGGTCTGGTTTGGTCACCAAGGAGACCATTAAGTACACCTATATTATACACCAGAAAAAGACGCCAAGGGAAGGGTAAGGTCTGGTCTGGTCACAGAGGATACCATTGAGTACATCTGTATTATACACCATAAAAAGAAGCCAAGGATTTCGACATAAGGTCTGGTCTGGTCACCGAGGAGACCATTGGGTACACCTCTATTATACACCAGAAAAGGAGCCAATGGGACAAGGGGTGAGTAAGGTCTGGTTTGCTGACTGAGGAGACCATTAAGTACACCTCTCTTATACACTAGGAAAAGAAGCTAAGGGGGAGGGGATAATGGCTGGTAGGGTCACCGAGGAGACCATGGAGTACACCTCTATTTTAGACCATAAAAAGAAACCAAGGGGGGGTAAGGTCTGGTTTGGTGACCAAGGAGACCATTGAGTAAACCTTTATTATACACCAGGAAAACAAGCCAAACGGGGAAAGGGGTAAGGTCTGGTCTAGTCACCGGGGAGAGCATTGAGTACACCTCCCTTAAACACCAGAAAATGTAGCCAAGGATGGGGGGGTGAGGTCTGGTTTGGTCACCAAGGAGACCATTAAGTACACCTCTATTATACACCAGAAAAAAGAAGCCAAGGGTTTGGAGGTAAGATCTGGTCTGGTTACCGAAGAGAGCATTGAGTACACCTCTATTATACACCATAAAAATAAACCAAGTGGGGGCGGGGTAAGATCTGGTCTGGTCACCGAGGAGACCATTGATTACACCTCTATTTTACACCAGAAAAAGAAGCCAAACGGGGGGGTAGGGTCTAGTTTGGTCACCGAGGATACCATTGAGTACACCTCTATTATACACTAGAAAAAGAAGCCAAGGGAGGGGGGTAAGGTCTGGACTGGTCACTGACGAGAGCATTGAGTACACCTCTATTTTACACCAGAAAGGAAGCCTAGGATTTCGACATAAAGGTTTGGTCTGTTCACCGAGGAGATCATTGAGTACACCTTTATTATATACTAGAAAAAGAAGATAAAAGGGTGGGGTAAGATCTTGGCTGGTCACTGAGAAGACCACTCAATACACCTTTATTATGAACCAGAAAAAGAAGCCATGGGGAAGCGGGGGGGGGTAAGGTCTGGTTTACTCACCAAGAAGACTATTTAGTACACCTCTATTATACACCAGAAAAAGAAGCCAAAGATTTGGAGGTAAGGTCTGGTTTGGTCACTAAGGAGACCATTGAGTATACTTCTATTATACACCAGAAAAAGAAGCCAAGTGGCGGGGGGGGGGTAAGGTCTGGTTTGTTCACCGAGAAGACCAATGAATACAGCTCGATTATACACCAGAAAAAGAAGCCAAGGGAAGGGCTGGGTAAGGTCTGGTTTAGTCACCGCGGAGAGCATTGAGTACACCTCTATTATACCGCAGAAAAAAAAGCCAAGGATTTGGAGATAAGGTCTTGAATGGTCACCGAGGTATAGATTGACTACACTTCTCTTATATACTAGAAAAAAAAGCTAAGGGGGAGGGAGTTAGGGCTGGTCTGGTCACCGTGGAGACCATTATGTACACCTCTGTTATACACCAGAATAAGTAGCTAATGGGGGGGGTGAGGTCTGGTTTGGTCACCATGGAGACCATTGAGTACACCTCTCTAATACACCAGAAAAAGAAGCCAAGGATTTGGAGGTAAGGTCTTGTCTAGTCACCGACGAGACCATTTAGTACACCTCTATTATACACCAGAAAAAGAAGCAAAGGGGGAAGGGTAAGGTCTGGTTTGGTGACCGAGGAGACCATTGAGTATACCTCTATTATGCACAAGAATATGAAGCCTAGGATTTGAAGGCAAGGTCTTGTATGGTCACCGAGGAGACCATTGAGTACACCTCTACCTATTATACACAAGAAAAAGAAGCCAACTACTTGGTAAGGTGTGGTCTGGTCACTGAAGAGACCATTGAGTACACCTCTATTATACACCAGAAAAAGAAGCCAAGGATTTCGACATAAGGTCTAGGCTGGTCACCAAGGAGACCATATAGTGCACCTCTATTATACACAGGAAAAAGAATCTATGGGGGAGGGGTAAGATCTGGTCTGATTACCGAGTGGACCATTGAATACACCTCTATTATACACCAGAAAAAAAGTCAAGGATTTGGAGGTAAGCTCTGCTCTGGTCACCAAGGAGACCATTATCTTCACCTCTATTATACACCAGAAAAAGAAGCCAAGGGGGGGGGAGGTGAGAGCTGGTATGGTCACCGAGGAGACCATTGAGTACACCTCTATTATACATCAGAAAAAGAAGCCAAAGGGGCGGGGTTGGGTAATGGCTGGTCTGTTTACCGTAGAGACCATTAAGTACACCTCTATTATACACCAGAAAAAGAAGCCAAGAGGGGAGGGGGGGATGAGGTCTGGTTTGTTTACCGAGGATACCATTTAGTACACCTCTATTATACACCAGAAACAGAAGCGGTAATACTTCAGTTTCGTGGCGCACGGTAGAGGGCGCTGTTAGTCGGTTAAAATTTTGGGCTACAGCATCTCTCTTATGACGTCAGATGGTAGCGTCAGCTGTGACCAATAACCGGCGTTATATTTTTTTGTTGTTTGGGGATTTGTAACTTTTAGTCTATTATTTACAAAATATCTGTTTTCTGCTCGTTTAAAGTTTTTCTAAGTTAGGTAAGGTTTCTTGATGTCTTTTATTGTTTTTTTGTTTTGTTTTCGTATTTTTTGTTTAATGCAAACGATAACAGCTTCTTACTGGCAACATCGTAGCTTATAAATAGGACCCGTTTTGCAAATGTTTTTCTTTCGTTATTGTGTTTTCGTGCTCTCCATGTGCTTTTTCGTTATTCGAATTCGGATTTATTTGGCAAGACCGCGCATAAACTATTCACGAAACCTATAAAAGTAATAATTGTTTGTTATTAGGTTAGTTTTTTCGGCCAGTAAAAAGCTGTTGGAGGGAAAACCCCCCAGTAAATTTAAGGGGACTGCTCGTGGGGGAGATATCACTGCAGGGGAACCACACTGCAATGATCCTGAGTTTCAATCAATTGGGGGGATCTGGGGGGCACAGCCCCCCAGTATATAGTCATATACAAAAAAAAAATATAACGCCGTGATTGTCCACATCTGACGCTACCGTCTGACGTCATAAGAGATATATTGTAGCCAAAAATTGTAGCCGACTAATAGCGCCATCTACCGTGCGCCCCGAATCTGAAGTGTTACCAAAGAAGCCACGAACTTGGAGGTAAGATCTGGTCTGGTCACCGAGGAGACCATTGAGTACACCTCTATTGTACACCAGAAAAAAAACCCAAGGGAGGGCGAGGTGATATGGTCTGCTTTGGTAACCGAGGAGACCATTTAGTACACCTCTATTATACACCAGAAAAAGAAGCAAAGTGGGGGGGGGGAGCTATGGTTTGGTCACCAAGGATACCATTGAGTACACCTCTATTATACACCAGAAAAATAATCCAAGGCGGGGGGAGGGGGGTGATATGGTCTGCTTTGGTAACCGAAGAGACCATTGAGTACACCTCTATTATACACCAGTAAAAGATGCCAAGGGGGGAGGGGTAACGTCTAGGCTGGTCACCGAGGAGACCATACCACCCTTTGGATGGAACTTTAAATAACAAATATCAGAGTGAAATGATTCATATTACGAAAAGAAACAAAAGAGATTACGGCTCCAATCATGCAAGGATGACACTGCAGTGGCTTGGTTGGGGAGAAGAAATCCCCCCCAACTTGAAGGGGATGAGAGAAAACTGGGTTCGGGATTTTACTGGGAGATTTATCTCGTTCACATTTCTTATTAATGTCGTAAAATGGACCATACGAACAATTCTATGAGCAACGATTTTTATGGTTTCGGGGTAAAGTGATCGTATCACTAAAAGTTTATTTGTTAATATCGTTTGTTTGTTGAACTTAAAATTGTGCAATTATTTGTCGTGATTCCTCTTTCTATAACACCTGAATTAATGACTAATAATTTTTAGGAAATGGCTGAGTTTATAAATATTTTAGGGTGCCATTGTGACTAGAGATAATAATTACACTGTTTTTTATCCACTTCTAGAACATCTTTTTTTAGGAGAAAAGTTGAGGAAGGGAATTAGAGGAAACTAAGTAAAGAATAGAAGATAAGAAATATTAAATAATAATAGATAATACTCTAAAATATACATTTATATCTCTTGAAAATAGAATATTGTTACCTTATATATTACTAAAAAGGAATTAAGTATATATATATTAACATGGTCAACAGACCTAAGTCGTGTGCTCTCAATTATTCTGACTAATGACCATATGACCTTACGACCTTCAAAATTTCTAATAAGTAGGGAAATCCGACATATAGTTCGTTTTCTTTCAAATATTCCCGGACTAACTTTGGGGGGACATTGGCAATTTTATCATTCGAAAGAGAATGTAAAACAACAGAAGGGTTTCAAATTTCGTTAGAAACCCATTGTATTTAGATTCTTCTTTATGTATGTATACATATATATTATTTTTTCTTTAATTTTACATCTTATTTTATTTATGTATCTTATATTGTTTTCAATTTTATGGTTCTTCTAAGTTATTTGACTTTGCTGTTCTCTCTCTGGTCAGTGACCTTACTCTACCCGATCTCTCTTTTTTTTATTTCTTTTGCGAAGGGTCAAAGCTGGAGTCCAAGCGGATATCATTCAGGCCGTGTTTAAACGCTGCTACTAATTCTTTCTCATGTGTATCATTATCGAAGTCCCATTTGAATCTGCCTCGAGTTATGTCTTCTATAATTTCTTTAGGCTTTTTGAGTTTAGGGAGCGGGCCCAACGGTTAAGCATATATCTTCATATTTAGATATATGTCTTCGTATTTGGACGAGTAGGCTTTCTTTGATTTATTTTGCTGATCTCCTTTCCGGGGTTGTTTTTTTCTGCAGTTACATCTTTCTTTTGAGACATTTAGTAAGTTTCCATTTGTTCAGATTCTCGAGTATTATTTAACCGAGGGTCTCTGGATTTAGAGCCAGATCTTGTCGTCGCTTCGAGTTTGCTCCCTGTTTGTACCTGGTACAAATCTCTATGGGGCGGGGGATCCGAGACCACATCGGTTTCACTCCGTTTTGTACTAGCATTTTATTTCATTCTGTTGTTAGAAGGCAGACATGAATTACGCACATTACTAAATACGATTTCATTGATAGATCTAGTTGTATGATTGGCTTTCTCTTGTTTAGGAGACTTTGCTGCTTGCGCGTACGTGATATTAGCCTCTCTGTCCTTCTCCCCTATAATTCTCCTTTTTTTTCATTTACTAAGTTCTTCTTGATGGATATTGATAGTATATGGTGAAAGTTCTTTCAGTTAAGGCATATTTTTTGTTCCCGTTTGTAAACACTCTCCAGGTATTTCCTTAACCGACAAATTCTGAACATACTTTGGCTTTAAATTTGCAGTCTTTCGTCGCGTGTTTTTCTAAGCCTAAAGGTATAGCATGAAAAAGATACTTGGAACACACGACCGTTTTTATTTTACTACATGCGGCCGAGGCTTTGGTGGTTATCTCTGTTTTCTAAAATATGACTTTAAATAAATGAGTGTAATCACTACTATCTCTGTTTTTGAATGTGTCAGTTTTATCAACTTTTGGCCAGCTTTGCTCTTCTGCAATTTCCTTTCTAATTTTGTCTACTGCGTGACAGCCTACCCATGAGTTCAGGCATCTGCATATTACTGATCTCTGTGCGGAGATGTGAGGAGAAATCTTAGGTAATGAATTTACTTTTTCTAGTTTGGCGATGGACTTCTCACCAAGTATGTTTGGCCCACTATGAAACATAGTGCTATTCCCAGAGTCGAAAAAAACACTTCGAACACTTTCTCTCTTGATGGTTTGGGGCACCACCCCTTGAACCAGAGCGGGATCTGCTTTTTTCGCCTGGGCTCGTCCATGGTAGGCCGCTTAGGGCGTTATATTTTCTTTATAGCTCCCTGCTGAGTCGAAAATAAGATGAAATTTCGAGGTGAAGCTGGAAATTTGAATTAGAAAAATAAAAGATGGTTGATAAATCTGGATACGTAGAAATGATCTTGATCTTGATGTATCTTTGTTATTGAGTGAACTTCAGAACCGCCCGACCTCAAATATATGGTATTCAGTCAATGAAGTTGCCCTCAACTTGAATAAGAAGGAAAGCTCATAAACTAAAAAATCATAATGGCGAAAAGGTGACCTCAGCGGCGTTTCTTTCTTCTAGTGATATAATTTAGGACAAATGTCGAGGAAACAAAGCTGCTCAAATCTAGTAGCTCTCTTGTACAAGAGCTTCTCCAATTTCTCTACCTTCCCCACGGATTCCTCTGGTGCAGGAGAGCAGCTTTGTTATCTCAAAAATTGTCGTCAGAAGAAAGGTACGCCATAACAAAGATTAGCTTAAAGCCAAAATTGTACTAAAAATAACATTTAAATTTGCACATTTTTTTTTGTTTTTGCTTAGTATACAATGGTTAATTAAGGGTTATAAATTATGCCTTTTACCACATCTTAGTAGTAATTAGTACAATTTTGGGAAGGCAAAAAGCGAAATAGCAAATTATTGACCATAGAAGTTAAAGAATGCAGAGAATACGAGTTAATGAATGGTATAGCTTAATTAGCGCAGAAATGAAGGGAATAAAACAGGCAAAAGACTAAAATAATTATAGAAAAGTATGAGAATAATAGGAAATAATTAAGGGGAAAAGAAAATTAATTCATCACTCGTTAATTTTGAGGTCATTGAGGAGTATATCGAAACAAATCGGATACAAAAACAAATCATTAGGGAATCATGACAAAAATAAATTAGTAGAAAACATTTATCCACCCAAAAGTGGGTAGAAAACAATTCGGTAAAATCAAGTTGGTATGAAAATAAGTCGGTCCAATAGAAATCAGTACGAAAAGAGTCGGTAGGAAAATAAATCACTATGAAAGGAAATTGGTAGTAAAACTAGTCGGTAAAAAGAATAGTTAGTATAAAAATAAGTCGGTACGATAAGAAGTCGTACGAAAAGAAGCGGGTATGAAAAGAAATCAACACAGAAAGAAAACAATCGGATACAAAGATACGTAAGTCCCCTCGAAAATAGCTCAGAAGTACGAATTTGAACCCTATTTTTTATTTTATTTTTAATTGAGAAATAAAACACAGAATTGATATAACCAATGATCATTTCATTTGGTGGAGAATGACGTTAAGGAGATGAAAAAAGTTGACAAATAAAAATAATAGTAAAATAATAAGAAAGAACAAAGATTCCAATGCAATATAAACTGGGAACTACCAACGAGATAAATTCAAGCTTGAAGCCGGCCTACTCCAAAGAAGCTGCCTTCTCATGATATTTTATTTAGTGTATTCCTCTAACATTGTGCAAAGTCGACACGTCTAGCATTCTACGACTAAATGAAGAAAGTAATTTGAATATAAAATACGTGGACGACGTTACCCAGAAGATAACTTCACCATACATGAGCGCAGAAATGCAGACAATGATGAAGGCAAATAAAATTTAAAATGTCTAAGACTGCGAAAAGAAATGGAAAATGAGAAATATGCACAAGTTCCACGTTATTTTATTTTATAGGTAGGAATTGGTAAACATCGAAGTGGATGACGAAATTTAAGGGCACTACGTTTAAAGAAAAAGTACTGAGCCTGAAATTTGCTACAAACGGTTACAAAAAACAAAGATTCGAAAGAATTTAAACATGAAATGGCCTATTAAAATTAATGTACACTCAAATTCCTGAACTGGAAGAACAAAATGAAGATCCATCAAGCACCCGCCAATCAGCAATATAGTAAAAATAAGTTGATGTATGTGGCAACAGTAACAAGACATGTAAAAAGTTGAAGTCCCTGAAACTGGCATCGGAAGGCAAAAAAATCAAGCCTTTAATAAAAATAATAATACAGGACAAAGAACAAGGCTCTCCCTCCATATTACGCCCACCAGCTTCTTTGCACAACTTGAGATCTACCCTTCCTGGATATAGAAAAGCTACTAATAAATCACCCCTGCCCCTCCCGGGAACTCAGCACCATCCCAAATAAGATAACAAAGATGGAACTCTAATTCAAAGAGGAACTATCAGCTGAAATAGAAGTAATAACTCTTAGAAGGGATTAACCATACAACTAGTAATACCGAAGAACACACCAATCAAGTCAACTAGTTATGAGTGTCACTCACTAAAACCAGCTAAAAAAACTACAACATACAAGGGATAACAATTATAATACTGACAATGTCTTGAAGGCTTAAGAGAAAAATACTAAACAACACCAGAGATTAGCCTGGTGACGAAACCTAATCATAGAATAAATTTCTAACAAAAAATACTGAAAAAATACCAAGTTAACCTGACATCCACATATTTTCAAAGAACGTGTTTCTGGTCATTTTTTGACTGTGTTCCTGTCACAATGATGTTTATTTGTGCCCTATTAAAGGTGCATAGTCAATCTTCACATTGAAAATGAGTCTTGTAGTCGCCATATGAGCATTGGAATGTGTAAAACAATTTGATAGATTTCAACTTTGATTCCTCAACTGCAATGTCATTTTTTCATCAATAAATTACAAGATTTCAGTTTATATAAGACGCCATTTTGGTAGACGGTATTGCTCTGTAAAATATCTCGTAGAATTCGTTCGCTCGTCCAGTTCCATACGCTGTCATTTGATTCTTAATTTTTGTGTTGTCAAATTTCCCTTTTGTCCCTATAAAATTTTTTCTGTTCACACCATTTTGCTTCTCTGATCGTTATATTGTATTTATTACATAAAGTTCCCTGTGCGTTAACTAAAAGTGTGCAAATTTGCATTTCTAAGAGTGTTGTAAACTTTTGCGGTTCTACCCTCTCTCTCTCTCTCTCTCTCTTTCTATATATATATATATATATATATATATATATATATATATATATATATATATACAGGTGTTCAAAAATAATAGTGCATACTTTGACAGTAGGTATAAAAACCCAAAAGGACGACTTTTATACGAATAAGGAAAAGTCCAAAGATCCATCGTTTTCGAGATATCAAATCGTAAAGATTGAATGTCTCTAGGGATATTTCTTACTTTCGGCATTATCCTAGATCCGCAAATATGGCAACAGTTATTTACTTTAATGGTCGTCTGCTCTCAGTGAACATTGTAAAATAGCTTCTACAATATGAATCGCTTAACAAATTCTAAAATGGTAGATATGCATTTGACATATGGTTCGGCGAATAGCAATGCTACATTGGCTGCTCGATTGTATGCAGAGCGTTTTCCCAACCTTCATTTGCCTGATCATCGCGTTTTCACCAGGGTGCATCAACGGTTGCGAGACACTGGCAGTTTTCAGGCAAACAGAAGACAAGTGGGTGGTCGTCGTGGGCGAGTTAGCGCTAAGAACGAAGAGTGGATATTACAACATTTAAATACAAACCCACGTACAAGCACTCGGGCCGCGGCAAATGCACTTGGAATGCGTTATCACTCAATAACATGGCAAACACCCCATGGTAACAGACTCTACTCGTACTATTTCGAGAGCTCCTTTCAGCCGACTTTAACCCTCGTGAACGGTTTGCACGTTGGCTCATGAATAAGACCATTGAAGTTAATGAGTTTCCACAGTATGTGCTCTTCACTGATGAAGCTACTTTTATGCGCGGTAGTGTGTTTAACACACACAACTTACACATGTGGCAGAATGAAAACCCTCATACTATGCCTCAGAGCCACCACCAACACCGGTTCAGTGTTAATGTGTGGGCTGGTATTATTGGTACCAATTTAGTTGGGCCCTATGTGCTTCCAACGCATTTAACAGGAAATCACTATGCAGTATTTCTACAGGAGGTATTGCCTGACCTTCTGGACGATGTGCCTTTGGGTATTCGACGTCAAATGTGGTTTCAACATGACAGCGCTCCAGCGCATGGATCAAGAAATGTGCGACAATATCTAAACCGTACTTTTCCCAACAGATGTATAGTACGCTTTATGCCAGTGCCATGGCCAGCGAGGTCTCCAGATATGACACCTTTGGACTTCTACCTGTGGGGCCATATGAAAAGTTTAATTTATGAAACCCCATTGGCGACAGAGATGGATCTTGTTAGAAGGATAGTTCCAATAAAAATGAAAATTGCCAATAGAAAAAATTAGGAATATAAGTCAAAGCTAATTTCTTTTAGAATATTGTTGTTATGAAAAAAAAATAATTCCTAAAGAAATTAGCTTAGACTTATATTCCTAATTTTTTGTTTTGCAATTTTCATTTTTATGGGAACCCGATTTGTCAACTTAATTATTGCATTGATTTTGTATTTACATTATTATATTTTTCTTCCTCTCTCCTTGTTCCTCTACCCTTCATTTAAATTTACTTCTCGTGTCTCTCCTGATCTTCCCTTTTAGACTATCGCTTTATCCGTTAATCGTTTTAACCCTTTTGGTTCTGTTCTTGACTCTTTCTTGCCTCTCAGTTTGACCTTACTATCTTAATGTGAATTTACCCATCCCTCTTCTACTTTCTCATTGGTGATTTCTTGTCTTAGAGGCGATCCTTTATCTTTTACTAGCTTATATATAGCCTTATTATATTATTTTATCTTGTAGTTATCCTTGAGAATGAACTTAATAAAGTTCGAAAGTACTTGGAAGCACCTTTTAATTTTTCCTGCAGGACATTAAATTCATACCAGGAATGTCCCAAAGTTCTTGACCCAAACTTGATGGAATTTTTTGAATGTGTTTAAATGTTCCAACTAAGATTCTTTCATGTCTCAACAGGAAATGCGGAAGTTTCTGATTAAAATACGTTTCCGGATTTTTGGTGAATATTATTCTCTTTGTTCAAGATGTCGCATATTGAGCAAAGAGCACTGATTAAATCTTTCACGAAAGTTGTTAAACCGAATTAAATTAAGCGCCGTTTGAATGATGTGTACTCAAGTTCTTTCCCCTTCTTACATCACCAGAAAAAAATGGGCATCTTTATTTCGTATGGGTCGGGAAACATCAGAAGATGATGAACGTTGTGGACGTCCAGTGACTGCCAAAACCACTCATAAGATTGTGCGTGTGGAAGAAGAAGTAAATGATAAGCGACGTTTAAAGGCAAATGAAATAGCAACAAGAGTAAATGTATCCAAAACCGATGTCCTCATGGTTTTATATGATCATCTTCATATGAAGAAGGTGAGTGAAAGATGGGTGCCCAAACTTCTTTCTTCAGTCCAGAAGGAATGCAAGATGGAATGTTGGAGAGAGTTTTTAGATGCTCGCCAAGTAATGAAAGAGAAGTTATTCAGTCCATTGTAAATGGTAATTAAACTATGGTGCTATAATATGATCCTCTATCAAAAAAGGAAGAAGCTCCCCCAAGAAAAGCCGGGGTGGCCACTTCAACAAAAAAACTAATGGCAACTGTTTTGGGGACTGTGAAGGAATTTCGATTATTGACTTCAAAGAAAGGAATACGGTGGGAAATCATAGTTTTATGCTTTTTTATTGCCTAAATTGAGGAACGCCGTAAAAGAACAATGTCACGGGAAGCTCAGTAGAGGAGTAAGACTCCGCCATAACAATGCTCCAGTGCACACAGCGGCAATTGCAAAGAGGCTCATTCTTGATTGCGGTTTCACAGAATTGAACCACTCTCTCTAGAGTCTAGACCTGGCTCCCACTGATTATTATTTGCTTTCCAAACCCAAATCCGATTTGAGGGGAAAAATCTTTTCGAGTGATGATGAAGTCAAGTCAGCTGTTTTTGAGCATTTTCAGCGCAAAAACAAAAACTGTTTTTACAAAGGGACTGAAATGCTTATTTCAAGGTTTAATAAGTGCATTAACCTTTTCGGGGAAGATATTGAAAAGTAATAAAATTAGTTTTGACATTTTATTTTCTTAACCTATTTGGGCCGAGAACTTCTGGACCTTTCCACATATATATATATATATATATATATATATATATATATATATATATATATATGGGATAATAATAAATTTGTTCACAATTTCGGAGAAAATGAAATCTTAGACTAATTTCAATGTTGTCTAATTAAAAATTTATTTGATCGATAGCAAGGATTTTCTGATTGTAATGAGAGCCTTTTTAATGGTCCTTCCTTTACAAAGCCAACTTCTGACTTATTCATCATCCTATTTTTCCTTACAATGTGTGGGTCTGATCCTCTTCTGGCCCATGCTAAACTTCACATCTTCTTGCGGGTGCTTAAAGGAATGGATAAGTGATAGGTTGGTGGGGTTGGGACAATGGAAGGAGAAAAGGGCGGTTAAACCATCCTACTCCCCTCTCGGCCCCAAACAATAGACTAAAGTTGATCTGCGACTAGCCTGCAATATTATCCATCTGCTAGGAAAAAAGTTGAGAAGAAGTTTGCGAAATAAAATGTCAAAAGAGGGTAAAATGGAAAGTCTGGAAATAATAAAGCGCTGGTAGTCTCAATCTAGTTCGAGACTCCTGGGTTCATAGGGTTGGGAATACGTGCTGCTTCTCCATATGCCAGGTACAACACTCCACAATACTCCGCAATACTCCCTAATGCCTGGGGGAGGGGGTAGAGCATCAGTATTTTAGGGAACGCTTAAGGGGACAATACACCAATGCATTATTGATTTCACTTTTCTTCAATCTCAACTCTAACCAGAATTCCATGTTTATCCTTGCTTCCATTTTGAATTCCTATATCTTGCTATTTCTTCAATTTTAACTCCAACCAGAATTCCATGTCTATCCTTGCTTCCATTTTGAATTCCTATATCTTGCTATTTCTTCAATTTTAACTCCAACCAGAATTCCATGTTTATCCTTGCTTCCATTTTGAATTCTGATATCTTGCTATTTTTTTATATCAAATCAAGATTATTCACCAACACCAAACAAATAATGGCTAAGCTTCTTGGGCGCCAGAGGAAGGCGGAATTCTCCAAGACATCTCATACCAAATCTGAGCCCTCCTATAATAGATAAACTAGTGAGACATACTAGTACGGTGCTAGAATTAGAAGCTCATAAGAATAAACTAAGTTCGTTCCTTTAGATGTAGCTTCCTGAAAACAAATCTGTTTCTATAAGTTCTCCGGAGCTAAGCAATGCTCATCTTCGCTTCCATCTTACTTGTTCAATTCCATTATCTTCCACCCGTCCTACTCTTTAAATGCATGGGCTCTTTCTCCTGAAATCCCTCATTTTCCATATTTTAATGTTCTTCCAGGAAAATTAGTGCTAATTGCACATCACGCGCGGAATTACATGAATAATAGTCTTCTTTAGGTGTCAGAGTGAGAATATTATCAGTGTGATGTACACTACACGTCGTAGAAAGCTACTAAATGGGAATATATCCATAGTAAAATGGTCCAAGTTTCTTGGTTGGGAATCCAGTTTCTGGTATAATAATATCATGAACGCTTTAAGTGAGATTGGATTGGGTTGTATAATTAACCTACCCCCTTCATTAATCAAAATTTTGAATGTACTGGGTATATACTTTTACCATGTACGTGTAATGGATGTATATTTAATGGTTTAAATTTTCTTTGTCGTACCTCAGTTATTTTAAGTTTTTCATTTATATAATTTTGGGAAATATGCTGAAGGAACAACATAAATAAATGGATAAAACATGTCTCAAGAGATATTTTTTAGATTAGTGTATAAAATTTTGTTGTAGAAAAATGACGTAATCCTTTAAACCTGAAAACAGAAAAAAGGGGGCTGCCGACGTGTTTCAATTAAGATTAGAATTCCTCTTGCGTGTTGAGTTGGCTCTCGGTATAATACCTCCCTTTGTTATAAGTTGCGTACGCGCACTTGATTAATAAATTCGACTGAAGATACCCACCCTCGTTGTCCGAATTTATACCCTAATTTAACTCTGCATAGCAGTGTAGAGAAGTGTAAAAAAGACGCGCCTTCTCTGTTATCCAAATCAATGATCTTAAGCCCCTACTTGACTGGATACTCCAACGATCTGCTCTCTCATTTTATAGTCTCGATTCACCTACTCTCATCCGAAATTCCGACGATATTCATAATTGGATATTTTTAGATACGAGTGTTGAAGAAGGCAAAAATGTGTAGCTAATACTCATCAGCAATTCACAAAAGAAGTCTGGAGAATTTTGTTTTGAAGAGCTCTTGCACGTAAAATGAAATTAAGTTAGTTTATCCATGTTGAGACTTAGAAACAAACAAATTAACATAGGGATTTGAAGAGGCCCTTGCTAAAGTTGGAAATAGGGTAAGTAAGAATAAAATGACCAGAGAGGAAAGATTAGTGTAATTAGATTATGAGATGATATCTAAACCCTACTAGTAATATTGCTTTACTGGTGGAGTAGAAGATCCAAGTTTCTACTGATTTGGTATTAGCAGTAAGGATTTTAGTTTAGTTATTGTAACACAAGAAACTTGCATTGAAACTAAGTAAATAGTTGAGAAAAGTTAAAGAAAAGAGGAAATTGGACAATGGTAGTGATAAAATATTGATTTAAGTAAAAGAAATTTAATATTGAAAAAATTCAAACCGCTCAAACATATGGCAAATCCTAATACCATATTCACTCGCGTGTGGTGAAAGGTGACTAATTTTAAATAGGGAGGTGCTGACGTTGAGAACCCTGGTTACGAATTCGCCCCCTTACCTTGGAAGCGCATTTTAAAGTTATGGTGGTGAGTGTGGGTGATATAGTCGACACGTTTAAAATAAGAAGATTTGAAGTTTAATGAATATAAACGATGCTCAGGCGATGCATGTGTCGGGAAAGAACTCAACGGCCTCATCAACCGACTTTAACTATTCGATTAAGATAGAAAAGTCATTCATTTCTTCGAAACTGGGCCACTGCGCTCGATCCAATTACTACCAAGGTGGTTTATAAAGCAACAGTGGCCATTTGAAAAAAAAGATGAATGGCAAAGTAAGCACCTCCATGGAGGTAATTGATTACCACCCACGCCAAATCCAACGTGTTTTAGCCGAATATAAATGCAGTTTAAGGAGGCTAAAACGAATCGGTTCTAGGATATTGATGTGTGAATTATTCCACATTAAGTAAACTGATCTCCACTTTCCATCAGTTCCACATGGGTCTATTCGCGAGAATCACATTATACTACCCAACGTTCGGTGTCTACTGTTCATGTCTGCCGCGGAAATCCTCTTTATTAAAGCTGGCGAAGGTAAAATATATAAGGAGATAGAAAAATACCTCCTATCGGAATGGAGCTGGACTGCTATCACCAAAAGGTAGGTATAGAGATCCTATAATCTCTATATATTGAACATCAACCCTTCAGGCCACATCCCATGTTAGGCCATCAAATGCAGAATGTGCAGATGCATTTGAAAAAAAAGAGCAGGGAAGGTCCGGCTCGGCGCGTGAGCCTCTCTTTCTCCTGCCTCGAATCCTTCTGCTGACGGGGTGCTTCTTGGGGTCAGCATTCCCAAGTCTTTTAGGCTGAGGCAATTAATGGTAGCGCCTCGTTTAGCCATGAGTAGGGTTTAAGGAAGCCGAGGCTTCCATAGTGCAGCCATCCTTTTCGAGGACAGTCTTCGAAAAACCAAGAGAGAGTGCACACTGCCATTGTGCTTAGACTTTTTTCTCCGAGTTGAGGGACTCGTCGCTTAGGGTAAGTATTCAAGTTTTCGCCAAGAAAATAGAGGAGTTAATTAATATTATCCTTCTGTGTAGACATAGATTGCTTACAAGAGAATCCTCAACAGTATAATATACGCGCTTTAGGATTGCATATTATTGTAAGGGCTTACATTCTTCTGTCTTTTTAGGTGTGGGTTGGTTATCAACTCAGTGATTTGTTAAACAGGGTCTGGACTGAGGGTATCCTCCCAGGCTCTTGGCAAATGGCTCCCTTTCTTATTTTCGCTAACTGGTGAGAGATCACTCGACCTGGGCTTGTTGCTGTCCAATTTCTGATGGTATGTATCGTTTATCAGGATGGAAAGAAGAGTTAATGTCGACAAAACCCCAGAAGGTAGGCTGTCCAGTGCAAGAATGAAGGTTTAATACTGTCTCACATTTCGATGCATTATAATTGGTGCATTGCATTGCAATCTATGCATAACAAAGCTACATGGAGATAAAGAATTCTGCGAGTTCACCAATAGAACGTGTTAAAAATTCACTTCCAGTGCAGATAGCACTATGATATGAATGTCATTGATAGACTGGTTTGAGACAGCAGCCACTATTTCACGTCTAGTCACCGGGAACTGAATGTGTCTTGCTAGACTCTCTGACGTCGCTAAATAGAGTTGGGACTCATAGCACGCTCTCCTGCTCAGAAACCTCCATAAGTAAAAATAATAAAGCGACTAGGTTAGCCTTCACTACTGAGCATCTCTTTTTGAGTGCTGAAAAGTGGAAAAGTGTTCTTTTTTAGCAAGAAAGCATATTTACTTTGTTCTGATCGGATTGAAAGCAGCATGTGAGACGTCACACAAGTAAAAGGTTGAATCTCACATATATGAGAAATAGTTATAGTTGGAGATGGCAAAGTTATGGTGTGGGACATATTTCCATGCGCCGGTGTCTATCCATTTGTCCGTTTACGTAGCAAAGTCAGCGCTGTGGTCTCCAAGAACCTGCTTCAGAAGCATAGGATTTCCTCTCTCCGATAATGGGGAGTACGTGAGCACGTTATCATGCAGGACAATACCCTGTGCTACACAGCAAAGACCGTCAAGCAGCTCTTGGAGTCTGAAAATATTGACGTGCCTGCAAAGAGCCCGGATTAAAAAAAAAATAGAGAAGCTATGGAAGACATTCGGTGGGGATGTTATTGGTCGGAAAATTAATAAAATCCTTTCTTTAAATACACATTACTTTCATCCTAACTTTTTTTACAAATTTATATGTAATGCAACTTGAGTAAAATTCGAGAAACTCGAGACAAATGGTGCGGTTAGTATATAGCAAAAATTGAGAACCAGAGGTACAATTCTTATTCTTAAACTCACTGCCCCAATGAAACTTAGGCAGGAATAGAGACAAATTATATAGAATATTCTCTGCAATTTTTTATGGAAATTAAACGAGTATTAAATACATTATCAGTTACACATAAGCGCACTAATTTAATATTTTTTTAGATAGGTAAAGGTAGGTTAATATCTAGATTGGGAAGAAATCTCGATAAAACATCTAGCGCTTCATCGACCGGGATGAAGCGCTGGATGTTTTATTGAGATTTATTCCCAATCTAGATATTAACTTACTTTTACCTATCAAAAAAAATATTAAATTCGTGCGCTTATGTGTAACTGATAATCTGTTTTCAGCTGAAGATAGGTTTTTTCCGCCAAAAATATGGCCTAAGCATGAGGAACCCCCTTTTCCCCATCCTATGCAATCTTTTTATGGAAAACTATGAAACGCCCCTACTCCCTAGAGGCCATTCCCAACCTCTTATCTGGTTCCGATATGTAGACGACATCGTATTGACATGGCCTCTAGACAATAACAATTTCAATGAATTTTTCCAAAACCTGAATTCGTTACACCCATCGTTAAAATTCAAAGTAGAATGGGAACAGAACAATTCCTTACCGTTTCTGGACGTAAAAATCCATCGTTTAAATAATCAGATACAGAGCTCAGTCTATCGAAAACCTACAAATTCAAATTCTCACATACATTTCTTCTTAGTACATGACAATTTGTACATACATACAATTTTTTAAAAGGAAAAAAATCAACATTAATTCCCCGAGTTAAAATATAGTGTAATGGATGTAAAGTAAACCACTGGAAGCGGGACAAGATCGAAATATATAAATACACACAGCGTTTTATGCATATTTTTAGATTCTCTTTCACGATAGATGACAATAAAATATCGATAGATATTAATTAAAACAAAATGCATTAAACCTACTGTAAAAAAAATGATAGTCAATGATGCCAAACTAGCTTTATGTTTTTAAAATTTCTCATCATCTTTAATGTCGGAACGAGATTAAATTGCCCCTGATAATCTTGATGCCCATGGTATGGCAAGAGGTGACTCTCCCAGGGCATAACTTGCATAGGGGCATTCACAAGTCCACCCACTTGAGTCGTCGCTGTGTTAGTGTATTGAAGTTAATGTGCAGGCAGGACAATCATTTGTTAGTTACCAAAATTACCAAAATCATCAAGATTTACTGCGCTATTAAAGACTTTGAATAGGAAACAAAGGAGAAAAAAACATTATTTGAGGACATTTGAACTGAGGACAAACAAATGTTATTTACTTGAAACCAAGAAGAGAAAACCCTCGAGGGCACCTCCCAACATGGTTTAAATTGAATACGCTCAAATTTTGTCTATATTTCTATAATATAAAATAAAATATTCATTTTCTTCAATATCGAATATGTAAAATTATTTTCAAAAATAGATTTTCCAGATTAAATTCAACAGGATTAACTCCTATTGGTCTAAGCTAATGAATTATCTATGCATTTTTATTATCCTGAATTTACCACTTTGTTGATTAACCCTTTTTGAAAATTGTATCTGGGAGATTTTACTTTCAGGATTTATCTTTTTGTTTGATTAAAAAATTAATAACATTATTTCAAGATTAGAAAATTGTTAAGTTGTAATAATTTTTAAAATAATAAGTGAATTTGAAGCCAGGACGTATTGCATTAACTATCCTGACGGTCGGAATCTAAAATTTAACAGGTTAATCCAGACTTGAGAGAAGTCAAGTGAAAACCCACCATTCACTAAAACAAAACCATATAAACCATTGGTTGGTGTCTATATATTTAGGAAACTATTGAGCTTAGCTGACCACCAGACACAACGAGGATGGCTTCTTGCCTGTAACTTATATAGAAAGGGCTTAACTCAAAATACTCTAACTCCTTTATTTTGAAACTTGTTTTCTAAAACAGGAATGACAATTAATCAATTCTTACTTTAAATTAATCAAAGTAAAAAAGCTGCAAATGTTTTTTTCATTCAGGAAAGATCACTAAAGAAGCGGAAAAACCGATGCAATCAATTCCCTAATGGAAAAAATATTTATAATTTTAAGCATTATGATGCGTAAGGCTGATGAAGGTTGCGTGGCCTACAACTGCGCCAGCGTGCAAAGCACCTGTCCCGCACGACTCCTGAATAGTAGCTACTAGAGGGACCGGAGTGCGAAGGGTGTAAAAGTAGGTTACAATACTTTAGATCACTTCATAGCCCCCGTATATCACGTTTCGCATATAACACTAAACCTATCCTAATCTATCTTCCATGTTCTCTCATGCTGCTTGCCTTAACTTAATCCCACAAATCTTGTATGATGGTAGGGACAAAACATAATAGAAGACAACGTAATATTGTAACCATGTACCAAGTACCGCTTGTACCACATATTCCGCCATACTTCGAACATACTTTGATTACTTTAGACCCAACGACAGATTGATTGGATAAATTACACACTTCTTTAGATTTAATACATCTTCGCACCTTTCCTTTTCAGCAAAATGGGGCAAAGAGCGTGATGACTAATTAGAACGAGGCCAGAGACGTGACCTTACGGGATTCTTTGAATGCCATATGAAATGAGAACAACCTTGAAATAAGAAAAAATATTATTATAATGTTGTTCACGTTAATATTAGAACAGGAGCCTACGAGGAGGAGGTGTTGTGTGGTACTTTCTCATCTAAAGTATTTATATTTGACGACTAAATAGGTGTTGATTGAATTCAGGCTTAATGGTTAGTGAAGAAAAATGTACGACAACAGACTGAAAGAAAAATGTAGACGTGAGAGATGAAGTAGGAGATGGCAGACATTGTGACCGTATACTTCATGCCCATCTTTATTCCTTAAGATAAAATCCTTATATTTTGTTATAAACACTAAAAGTCCAAAGTTTGAGGCTACCTCCAAAATTAAAGAAATCTTAGAGTGACCTCAAACTTTGGACTGGTAGTGTGTATCTAGTGTGCAACAAAAGTCTAATCTTCTTAGCATCATTTATTTATAATTTTGTCAGAAAAAAATATAATTTATTGTCAATAGGAATAAATTATTGATTACAATGATCACAATATTTTAAACAATTGTTTCTCATAAATTCTAATTAACTATGTCAAAGGCTCAAAATGTTTTCCAGCGGTATCAATACAATATCTGAATGCGATCGACCATCGGCCATAGCTATTTATAACTCTACGGGTAGATTTAACCGGCTTTATATGAGTGAATATTTAGATTTGAGATGTAACAGATCAGTAATTATTACAATGCGTGCGATCAAAAGTTTACAGACACCTGAAATTTGCCTATTCCTTGGATATGTTTATAAATTTGTTGGTGTAGCCTTGCATGCATGTGTCCAAAATACATCTAGAAATAAAAGTAAAAGTAGAAACTTCCTCATAATTTTGAGGAATATCTAAAACAGCGATGCTATTTAAATGTATAAAATAAATATGCGGTATGTTATAGTTACATCTTTTCGAATGAATTCTAATCTAAAACCCGTCGTTTCGGCTTCATTTAGAGTGAACAAGTTTTGCAGTGAGGTTGTCGCCATGTTTTATCTTTTACTTTTTTAATTCTTCTCTCTTTCAAAAGTTTCAGCATTCTCATTCCATTAAATTATAAGGGTTTTCTTCATACGATTATATTTAGAAATTCTATTCGTCACGAGCGTCCTTGAGACGGAAGATAGACAAGATCAAAGGACCTCCATTCTATCATTTGTTTTGCCTAAGTTAATAGAATGATACTAGGTTGAATTAAGCCGATAATATAGTTATCTCACTATCCACTCTCCCTCTGCCTCTATCCGTTTTCATATCCCTCTTTCTACCTCCGTTTCTTTCCATCTTCATCTTCCTCTCCCTCTCGAACTTTGCCTCTGCCTCTTTCTCTCTGTCTCTCCCCCTATCTCCGTCTGCATTTGCCTCTCTGCTTCTTACTCTCTCCCTCGCACTCTGTCTCTCTCCTTATTCCTTTGTCTCGGTCAATTTCTTTCTCTGTCTCTCTTTCTATCCCCCTCCGCTTTTCCTCTTCCTCTGCCATTCTCTCTCCCTATGTGTTTCTGCCTCTCCTTCTGCCTATCTCTCTCTCTGCCTCTACCTCTCTCCCTCACAGTCTACCCCTCTGCCTTTCCCTCCCTAACTCTTCCTCTCCTTCTTCTTCCTCTATTCTTCTTCTCCTCTTCATCTTCCCCCTCATCTAGATAAATAACTCCCTAGCACAACCAAACATCAATTAATTTTAGCGGTACAGCAAACCCCTGCTTTTACACATTCACACTAAATCCATTACATGGTGAGTCAGAAGCGTAACCTAAGCAAGAAATCGCCACTAATATTATTAAATAATGCTACTTAATCTATGACTAATTAAACTATTATAAAAATAGTTCAAAAAGTCATTAATTAGGATTTAAGTGTAGCGGTTTGTCTCTACCCTCCTATTTATTTGTTTCTCTCCATGACAGAGCACATGTATGGTATTAATGGTGTATTTCCTTTTCAACTCTTATCCCCCTTCCCGTGGTATTTTTTACCAACGCTACCAATGGCAGGAGAGGAGAGAAAGAAAGAGATAGATAAAGAGATAGATAGATAGAGAGAGAGGGAGAGCGTTGTCTCTTCTCTTACTACTGTATATCTTTAGTAAACATGGCAGAGTGATTTCTTTTAATCTTCTCTCTCACACGCACACAGACACGTTTTCAATATTTTACTATATTGAGGTAAATAAATTTCTAAAAATGTCTTCCAAACGACGTGTTTATTTTACTCACGTCTTTCATATGTTCAAACCAAGAAGGCGGCAAATGATAATTGTTAGCATACGCAGAGAATAAAGGGTAGCATTTTTCAAAGCAAGCAACGCATTATTAAATAAAAACAAAATTGAATTTTGTTCTTTAGTTCAAGGACAATCCGTGTGACATCTTTAATACTCTTGGCTGGCTGGCAAAATTAATAAGACTGTTCTCAAAGTCAAAGTGCCATCAGTTGTGCATTTTTCTGCAATGAGTTCTTTTTAGCAACGTAATTAATTTATCACCTAAGTAAGAAAATAGATTGAACTTTCTAAGAAATTCGTCATATCCAATTTTGTCGTTCGCTTAATGTTTATTTGATTTTAGATGAAATCTTGGGGAACAGGAAATTCCCCTTTGTGCGCCCATTAGAAAATATATATACATTCTTCATTCTGTTAACAGATTTCTTAGGAAAGGCTGCAAATATTTAGTATTAAGAAATAAGCTAAATAACTTGATTTGATTACAGGAATCGTTGGTTAAAATTAGTAGAGACATAAATTTTCCTTTTTCTTGGAAGAAAGGATAACAGGGCAGAACAAGAGACTCTACCCATCCATGCCACGTGGATATAAAAATAAAATGATATGGGTATTACCACCAATCTGCTACAGTGAATTAAGATACCTTTTATTTCTCAGTGAAGACATATGGATATCTATAGCGTATGGCACCACTATGAAATCTTCCCTAATCGTGATTCCATCCGGTGTCTTGCCATCATACCCTGTGTGGCTCAACTACGCTAGAATCAGAAAACAGTGCTTGCAATCGGCTACGCTCCACAGCCCACATGTATATATATATATATATATATATATATATATATATATATATATATATATACGAGGGGTGGTAAATAGGTTTTGCGATCGGTAGGGCAAAACAGAGGAAGGAGGATGGCTGTTTGTGGGGGTGTTAGGACAAGTGATGACAAGTCAGGACCTGCAGCTGCACGCTCTTGCCTCGTCTATTTAAGAAGCAGTAGCTGATCGCAGATCGTCAGTCACAAATCTTTCAACAATAGAGAAGGTTGAGCACCGCGCAGTGATCAAATTTTTGACCAAGGAAGGCAAGAATGCAAAAGAGATCCATGACCGCATGGTTGCAGTGTACACCAACACCGCCCCTTCCTATGCAACCATTGCTCGCAGGAATAGGGAGTTCCGCCATGGTCGTGAATCCCTTGAAGATGACCCCCATCCAGGACGCCCGTGAGACGTGACCAACGAGAACAATATGGCCCGTGTGGAGAGAATGATCCTCGAAAATCGACGGGTGAAGGTCAGAGAAATCGAACGAGAACTTCGAATATCACATGGAAGTGTTATCAACAACATCCAAGACAATTTGGCCATGGCCAAGGTCTTCGCCCGTTGGGTCCCTAGAAACCTCACGCCCCATGATCGACTTCAACTTCGTCAAAGTTAGGAGGAGCTGCTGCTACTGTATAACCAAGACCCAGCGGGATTCGATTCACGCATAGTGACAGGTGATTAAACTTGGGTCCATCACTAGGATCCCAAGACCAAGCTCAAAAGCATGGCCTGGAAGCACAGGGGCTCTCTGACCCCCATCAAGTTCCGGACTCAAACCTCAGCCGGGAAGAACATGACCACCATCTTTTGGGATTCGAAGGGAGTGTTGCTAGTAGACTATGCGCCTCGTGGAAGGACCATCACAGCCCAATATTACGCCGGGAAACTGGCTGGGTTGAAGAAGAGCATCCGTCAGAAGCAGCACGGCAAGTTGACAATGCCCCTGTCCACAAGGCCAGAGTTGCACAAGCTACCCTGCGCAATTGCGGATTCGAAGAGCTCAACCATCCCCCCTACAGTCCAGATATGGCCCCTAGCGACTACTTTTTATTCCGCCAGCTCAAGGCCCCCCTGCGTGGAAGCCGGTTTGGGGACGATGAAGATGTGCAGCTCGCCGTCCAGGAGTATATTGAACAGCAGTCGGGAGATTTTTTGTTGTTGGGAATTCGAAGCCTCAGGGACAAGTGGCGCAAGTGAATTGAAGTCGAGGGTAGTTATATTGAAAAATAATAAAACCCTTTTCCTCTTATCTCGTTTCTTTATATCCGAGTTGCAAAACTTATTAACTATCCCTCGTATATATATATATATATATATATATATATATATATATATTTATATATTATGACACTAGACATCCTGTCACAAATCCACCTCAAATAACTTGCACTGAAAGCCAACTTCGAACAGTGAAATACATTTCCAATAAATTTACAAACCACCCTATGAACTCGAAGACAATCTTCTTTAAAGTATTACTACACCTACCCACGAAACAGGCACTTTAAATCTACTCCCACCACAACTAACCCATATCGTTCCCATGTTTTCATTTTTATTTCCCTCTTGTACAGCGAAAACTCACAAGATAGGTCAGTCTCAGGTTTTGTATAAAAAAACCATATATTTCCTATACATTCTCGGTTAAAATGCCTTTATTTTCACTATTTTACATTCCCCAATTGTTCATTTTATCCTCGATCTTAAAAGCAGGACCCGATAATGTTATGGTAATCGTGAAGACACAAGAATACAGGTAAGAAAGAAGGCTGAAACGCACGCTGTACAAGGAGGGCCTCAACTGTCGATAAATCGCCCGGAGGTTTGGCAGATCACATTCTGGTGTTGCAGAAGTGTTGAAGAGGACCGAGGGTCATCCACAGTGGACAAAACCGTTGGAATTAGCCGGTTTAGTCCACTCAATTTATTTGGTACCGCTATTTAGACGACGTCCTGGGAATTCTAAAGGAAGATTTTGACCTCGATAGTTTTCTTTTATTTATTAATTCATTAGTTCCGTCAATTAAATTTACTATAAAAGAATCAGAAAAAATAATAGCCTTCCTTTCCTAGATGTTCTAATAATTAGACAACCAGATAGGTTTAAGTTTTCTAATTTCAGGAAACCGACAAATAACACTAGTCAACAATGATTTTGCTACTTGGGTATTAGCTTGTGATTTATACTAAATCGAGTATGCTGATTACGAATCTGTAATCAGACTTATTTTAGCACGTAAAGTTCCTGAGTTACACACATACTCTTTAGTTACACATATAAGCAGTGTTGCTTTGGCTAACGTAGTGAGAGGATGTGTTGTGTGTGTTTGGTTCCTGCGTTACACTCCTGTTTCATCACGTTGTCAAATTTAGCCATTATAGTAGTGGTGTTGAAACTGTATTTCCCTACAGTGATTAATTGCATTTTTCTTTCAAATTTATATCTCAATTAATTTGTAAAGGAAATGAGATTGTACAAAAGTATATAACAGGATATATACAAACTAAGTTAAAAAGACGAATCAGCGAGAATGTATAAATAGCCCAGACAACTTTTGTTATATCTATTGAAGATATACTCCAAGCAACCAGCAGAACATTTAGCTAAAATAGTGAAAACTGCATACAATTATTATTTTGGTTGTAAAGTTGGTGACTAAGACAAGCCCTGGGCACCTCACAAATCTTGTACTGTGTGTTATACGGTGCTCACACAGTGGTCAAATGGCAAACGAAAGGGTATGTCTTTTGCTGTACCAATGGTGTGGCGTGAGCCAGCAAATCATGTTTTTGATTGCTACTTTTGTATGACAAATATTGCGGGATTCTCTAATAAGAAAAAGTCAAAAATTGTATATCCAGATTGTAAGTCAGCTATAAAACCAGTCTCCCATAATATGGAGATGCTAATCCCATTTCCTGCATCAGCTAGTTCTGTTAAAGAAGATGATTGATCGCCTGAAGAGGAGGATAACAATGGCGATCAAATGTATGAGAATGATTCTAAGGAAAAGAAGATCCAGTTGATAAATCAAGAAAGATTGAATAATTTGGGGAGAGATTTGTCATTGTTAAAGGAGAACGCAGAACTGTTGGGCTCCAGACTACAGCAATGGAACCTTCTAGAGGTTGGTGCAAAAATATCTACTTTCCGTAAACACCATGAGGCCTTAGTTGCCTTCCATAAAAAAAGAAGATGGTGCTTGTTTCTGTACTGATGTTAATGGGGCCTCATGAATCAGCTAGGAAACAAGTATTTACTTGATGAATGGATACTATTCATCGATGCAAGCACGGCTAGCTTCAAAGCTGTGTTGCTACACGATGGTAACAAAAACCTTCAATTCCTGTCGTACTTATTTTTGGGAGGATAGAGACATTAGACCCAATGAAATTTATTTTGGAAGGTGTTCATTACTCGCATCATAAGTGGAATATCTGTGGTGATCTAAAGATAATTTCTTTACTTCTTGGCCTGCAACGAGGATATACAAATAATATGTGATTCTTATATCTATGGAACAGCCGTGACGATAGGAATCATTATATTGTCAAAAAGTGGCCCGAAAGAGAAGAACACATAGTTGCCCGATACAATGTGAAGTACATCCATTTGGTATATCCACAGAAGATCTTCCTCCCACCACTTCATATCAAACTTGGCCTTATTAATAATTTTGTTAAAGCAATGGCCCATGATAATGATGGATTCCAGTATCTCAAAGAGATATTTGGTGCAAAGAAAACCGATGCTAAACTTAAAGCTGGCATTTTTGTAAGGCCAGAGGGCAGAGAATTGATACGTGACAGGGAGTTCAGAAATAAACTAACTCCACTTAAGTTGGCAGCATGGGATTCATTTTTCCATGTAGTGTAGAACTTCCTTGTTAATCATAGGGCGTAAAACTATGAAGAACTAGTGGACAAAATGTTAAAGGCCTATCGACGAATGGGGTGTCGGATGTCTCTTAAGATGCATTTCTTGCATTCGCATGAAGATTTCTTTCCATCTAATATGGGCGATATTAGTGACGAACATGGGGAAAGGTTCCAGCGAGATATCGCTATGATGGAAAGCTTCAACGAAAACATGATGGGTGACTACTGCTGGTTTCTACAACGGTAGGATCCTATATCTACGTACAAGCGCAAAAGCAAGAGTCTCAAACATTTCTGAAGAAATTTATAGTTAGGTGAGTACTACCTCTTTTATATATAATACATACCTTGTCTGGGTCTGCAAAAGGACGTACATAATGCCAAATAGGGTGCTCCGATTCCAAACATTTGCCCAGAAACGTCTCATTCTTCTCAAACTCGTAATAATTATATCATTAGTTGATCCAAGGTGACAAAGTGAGCCATATAGCGTAGTTGCATAACTCAGGAAGCTTACGTACTAGGACAAATCTGAGCACGGATTTAGAATCAGCGCACCTAAATTAGTTAGTTACAACAACATATACTCAAGTAGCATAGACAAAGTTAAAATTTATTGGCCTGTGTAATTTATCCTATGCCCATTTTTATTCAGGTCATTCTAAAAATATTAAAACACCATTATTTTCTTCCATGTATCTTAGGGCAGTCATAATATGTAGTCCTGACAATAGAGACCAAGAATTTACAAAAGATTGAAGAGATTGATTCCAATCTGTGTTACCCAACATAGTTTTTGGAAAACTGCATGAATAAGCTAAAAAAAATTCTATAACCGCAAGTTAAGGAAAACAGAACCTTTACACAACATATTACTTTCACCTTACCATGATAATTTCTTGTATGTAGTACCAATCATAAAAAACTTGATATAAATGTAATTTTTGCATATAATTATACATTAAAAAATATGTTTGTAAGGAAATAGAAGTCAAAGAGGAATATCCCCTTAATTTGCTCCTTAAATTTCTTCCCTCACTCCGTTCTAAAAATCTAACTCGACGTGTAGTAACGCGAGAGCCCAAAGAAGCGGAGAAGAAGGAAAAAATTGTAATATCCACCAGCTGCCTCGCAGGTGCAGTTAATTAAGTTGAGCGCGCTAAAAGCTTTAATTACACCGAGAAAACGCTAATCTCCGTATTTTGGAGGCTGCTCGCCGAGTCTCCCACCTACATCGTTCAGGCCATTAAAAGATGGGTCGGGCGACAAACGTTAATCCCTCTAGGCGCCAGAAGTCTTCTGTCAGACGTCTGCGCCTCCCAGCGATTAAACATCAAAAATGGCCGTCATATAAATACCCTGGGTTTTCGAGTCTCTGATTAGATTGAGAACCCGTCGCCTTCGGTTCAGATCGTTGTGTCTGTTTCCTCAAGGTCCCCGATATTCGGTTGTACCTCGAGATTGGATCTCACCAGGCAGACCCATCTCTTTTGTGAATCCCTTTTCGTCCCTGAAGGATTGGCCGAGATTCCTCTCGTCTAATCTTGACCCGCCCTCTCCCCCCATCCATCAAGGATCTCCAGTTTTACGTCTGAGACTTCGTGCCGAGCCGCTGAAGAGGCTTGATTTGGAGGTTGTACTTCTCTGGAGCAGAGGTGTCATCGTCCTTCTTCAAGAAGGACCGTGAACTCGTCTTCTGCTCCACCCCCATTTATCCTCGTCACCGTTAAAAATATTCGACCTGGGGCCACGTCAATTGGCTTTCTTCATTTCTCGCGCTAATCTGCTGAAGGATATTCACTCGAGACCCGCGTCCGCTGGCCTTCTCCCTTCCTCGAGCTCACTCCATTAAAGGTAAAACGATCATTTGCTTTAATCTTACGATAATCGACTCTCTTTTCGACATTTGAAATATTCCCTCTGTATAACTGATTTGTAATATTTCATTTAAAACCTGATTAACGAATAATTGACGTTCCCCAATTACCCATTAATCTGTATTCTGTCAGAGTTGTCCTTTATTTACACTACCTATATTTCCCGTATGTATATATGTGTTAACTAGTGACTCATTATAATTGATATTTTTGGTTTTAATTCCTTAAATATACCTTTGAAATGCAAATTGGTAAACTCAGTTAAACGCTATCGACTCTTATACCTTGTAACTAACGGATTACTTTTACGAAGTGAACGTACTTATACGTACATTAGAGGATATATGTATATATAACTGTATATATACTTATTTCCTTGATCTTTATCTGTTTCCTCCCAACATATATATATATATATATATATATATATATATATATATATATATATATATATATATATATATATATATATATATATATATATATATTGTCTAGTGAGGTGACCTATTCCTCAACAATGTTAATAAAACAAGCCCAAAGAACGATAATAATGTAATATATAGTATACTTTGTTTGGATTGTAATTTATTCTATGTAGGTCAAACTTCTAAAAAATATCTATGTAAAAATTAAGCAACAGCAAAATTCAGTATCTAAGGGATGTACAAATAATGCTTTGGCCGTCATTAACTGGTCAAAAGCAGATACCATAATGCATATAAATGATTTTCTTAGCAGATATATCTATGAATCGTTCCTAATCTCCAGCACAAAGGAGAGTAATGCAAATATTGGGCTCGGTTTGTTTTCTTTAGATCCAGTCCTATTTTTCTTCCTTAAATAAAACTTATCACAGGTTATAAAAAATCTGTCCATCTGATTTCATAGGGAAAACATTGCTTTGTATAAATACGGTGTCTCTCTATTTCGTAAGTTTTAAAATGTTATTAAGATAACGAAAGTACTAGCTCCAATCATTCTTTCTTTTTTCCCTGCGTGGTACAACCAAATATATATATATATATATATATATATATATATATATATATATATATATATCAGAAAAGGAAAGCAAGCACTGAATTCAACATATATTGACCAAAGTTTTGGGCCCTGTACCCATATTCTTGGTTAGAATAATACAAACATAAATATAAAAAATAATTGTTTTTATAAAAGAAAACAATGATGAGAGTTAAGGGTTAAATGTAAAAATACTAAAAATGCAAACAATAAAAAGCTAAAAAAATCAATATGAAGGGCAATTTACTGTAGTTTGAGTAAATAAAAAAAAACAAACAAAATGAATTCAAATGATATTAATAGTGGCAGAGCTGGATAAAGAAGTAAACACAATTAATACAGTAGCAGATATTATCTGATTCAGAGAGAGCTGTGAGCTGATTGAAGGAAGTTTAAAAATTTTGTAACAAAGAAAGCTTTGATTTTGTGTTGGTTGTTTTTTTTTAAATTCTATGTAATTGGTTGTTTCAGAGATGATTAATTACTGGAAACTAGTTAAATAATATATATTTATATATATAAATATTTTCCTTACTTTTCGCTCTTCGTGTCTTATAATCTCCCTCTTTAGGCTATCTCCTTTTCTTTTAATCTCTTGTTACCCTTTCCGTATTCTCAGTTTGACCTTACTAGCTGCTTCTTGTCATTCTCTATGTGGATATTTACCTTCCCCCTTCCGTCTTCCTGTTTGGTGATTTCTTGTTTTTGAGGCGGTCTTTTATACTTTTCTTTCGTATATATACCTCTAATATTATATTATTTCTTGTACTTATCCTTGATAAGGAACTTAATAAAGTTTGAAAGTACTTGGAAACACCTTTTCATTTTTTCCTGCGGGACATTGCATTCATTTGCTACCCTCACGTGATACTTTGTGAGTTTTTCATATATATATATATATATATATATATATATATATATATATATATATATATATATATATATATATATGATATTAATTCTAATAAAATGTAATGGATAAATTTTGAGGGATCAAAGGTATTACACAACACTTGTCAGGAAACAGCAAATTGTGATTTATGCGATTAAAATGAGTACTTTCCTTCGTCAACTGCTCAAAAGGTTTTCCGCCCTATTGTACCCAGCTTATTTTAGAATCACCCAAACAATAATAATTTCATGTTTTAACTGAATCTTTGCCTCCACCACTGGGTGTCAAAAGACCCCCATCGAATAGTTTACAACCTTTTTGCAATACATTAGTTACTATGATAGTATAAAAATCTTTTTGGGTCGTTTTAATACTGCTTGAAAAAATCATCTTCGATTCCGCGGGATACCCATTAATAAAAAAGTTAAATTTTAAATTACATAGGTGGCTTTAGGTTGTTTTGAAAGAAAGATGTATATTTTGGGAGGAAATAAGTGCCCCCAACCCCACAATTCAAGGGTTATGGTCATGCTCTGGTGGAGAATGAAAGAGCTAGGTCCTACTAAGTTACACAGTTTTCCTTCTTTCAGTAAATGGAAAAAGAGAAAATTCTATTTCATGGAGCATTAAATCTCTTTCAGCTTAATCCTATTGTCCTATAACGGCGTTGACATGTGGTAAATGTATGCAATGAAAGGATGAGTTGACTTCTAATGGTTCTCGTTTCATATTGAGATTTTGAGGTGTTTGTATTTTACATGTTAATTAGGTTAGGATAGACATAGGTTAGGAGACCATGGTCCAAAGCCTAAGTAAACTCAACCTAACCAAGCCTAAACTAATTAACAAATGAAATATAAACACCTTAAAATCACGATAGATAAGAATATACATTTGGGCCACGAATACACTACTCTTAAATCTTTTGGCACGAATCAGTCTATGTGTTAAACTTTTACCTTTCGACCGGACAATCCTCTGAACAAATCTAAAGTCAGTGACCGCACTCACCGGGTTATTTTAATTGAGAACTGGCTTCCAGCTCAGCGTCTTCACTCCTTTCAATTATGGACTTTTACCTGTCTGAATGGCTGTGGTAATATTTATTAGTGCTACCTTTAGTAGAAGAATTAAGCAAACAACCTGATGGTGAATAAGCAAAGAGAACCGTTTAGACACTCACACATTTCCTGGCCGAGGAGCCAGACCTCGGGGGAGGAATGTAGCTCAACGAAGGCGGTTGGAAGGCAGACGATCAGGACTAAGAGGTCCGCGAAGCTGAGGTTAAGAAGAAAGAGATTGGTGGAGTTCTGCATGTCCTTGTTTCGTATCAATACGATTGGTACCAGGAGGTTTCCCAGCACACCCACAGCCATCACGCAGAGGCAAAATAGGGTGGATACTACCCTGATGTAGATAGGAAATACGAGGGTTGTACGGGCGTTACCATTCATTACGAGATCGACTGAGAGGTTGGAAGCAACGGAGTCGGAATCTAGAAGCAAAACGTCACCGAGGTAGGTAGGGAATGCTAAGGATGTGTTGGTTGTACCATTCATTTCTGTACGGTTTACATTGGTCCAACAAGCAATCTTATTTTTTAAACTATATTTTTAGTTAATGATCTTTAAAAATAATTTATTTTACTTTCGTACGCCATAACTAATCACTAGAGATTTTTGAGAGGAAAACTTTTATTTTGAATCTGAATTTTGTTGCATGATTAAACAATGGTGGTTAAACATCTTTTAAAAACTATTAACCTCATTATACCTAATATCCACACTGACAACCTATAACGTGAAATAATTTTTCATAACTTTGTGGCATCGGAAAATTTAAATTTAAATCCACTTCAAGATATGGTGGGCCAAAAACCCTAGGATGTTCTCAGCTTATTCAAAACTGCCTTAATTTATTTTCTTTCTCTTAGATTGACATTCAAACTCCCTAAAGATATTTATAAAACTGTAATGAAAGTTTTACTCCCAAATACCCCAAACACTAGAACGAGATGGGGTGTAAGTTCAAGCGACAGTTTAAACACGTCTCAAAACCTCGGGAGAATAGCGTTTACTGATACTTACCTTCGTTATTGGCACCATCACGCCCCTATGTTGTTCAAACAACCAAAACTCCAAGGCCGAGGCCGAAACAAGTACAATACGGAGAAAGTATATAATTATAGATTAGCATTGGATAAAAGTTCACCTGTCCCAGGGTGGAAATTGCTTTGACTGAATTACAGTCACTGCATCCGAGAAATAAGAATGATCCTTATCCATTCTTGGCTCCTCGCTCAATTTCTCTCGCCTTAGATGGCAAAGTTCTTTCGTTAGTTTATTTAAAAACATTTTTTGTCTGTTTATCATTCGCACAACTATTTAAGGAGGGAAGGTTTTTAGTGTCACTCTAGTCCATATTCTAACTCCCGGTTTTCGTATTTATTACTTCTTTTCGTTCATTTAACTGTCTTTTATTATTTTTCTATTAAATAAAATTGCCTTCGTTTTTTGCTAGATTTATCTTTCTTTTTAATTTATTTTCGGGAATTAGAATTTTGGTCCAAAAAGGAAAGACAAAAACAATTCTTTTCATAGGTCAAGTTATGTGGGATCAGAACTTCTGTTTATCGCAAGCCTACTTTTATTGGGCTTGGTTTTAATTTTTCAAGAGTTGTGACCTCTTTTTACCAATTAAGTTAAAAAACTACCTTATTAAATTGTGCTTACCGATTATCACCGTATTTATCTTAGATGCCCATAAAGTTAGTAAAGTTTGAATTTTTAACTCTATATTTTGTCAACAACGGAAATCTTTCTGTTGTATATAAATAAATATCTATTTATTTAACCAGAAATCTTTAGTCCCAAATTATCAACAATTGATGTATCTAAGAATATAGTATATTTTGTACTCCCAGAACTTGGCCTACTAAATAAGCTTGCTTGTGCCCAATTCTACAAATTGTTAAATAAATTGTATTTACACCCTAATTTTCAAACATTTTTTGTTAATAACATCAAACTTGGTATTTACTTTAATTGTAAGGATTGGTTCCCGCCCTAAAGGAGCACCTTGGTTGTATATAATTTCATTGACCCTAGGTTTACCCAAAAGACCTACATACATAGGTAGCACTGTAGACTTTTTGAAGTCCAGAGTCTGTTCTCATCTCAGCATCAGTCTAAGAACAGGAAATGTTGTTTGTAAAAGAAGAAAAATTAATAATTACATGTAAAAACCGAGGTTAGCACAGGAATTATTATTTTTGCAATAAAATCGTAACTATTCGGCCGATTCTAAAGAAATTTGAAGCCCTTATGTTGCCCTACATTCTCTTTCAAATAATATAATTGTCAAAGTCCTCTCAATGTTAGCATGCGAATTACTTTGTTTTGACAATAACATCATGACTATTCGGCCCATTCTAACGAAATTCGAAACCCTTATGTTGTTTTATATTCTCTTTCGAATGGCAAGGTCCTCCTAAAGTTAGCCCAGGAATTATTATGTTTTGGCAATAACATCATAACTATTCTGCTCATTCTAACGAAATTTGAAACCCTTATATTGTTTTACATTCTCTTTCGAATAATATAATGGCTAAATACGTGTACCTCCCAAGGTTAGCCCGAGAATGATTTTGTTTTGGCAATAACATCATAACTATTCGGCCGATTCTAACAAAATTTGAAACCCTTATGTTCTTTCGAATGATATAATTGACAAGGTCCTCCCAAGGTTAGTCCAGGAATTATCGAAATTTTTTGAATATTGGAAAGGTATAAATCAGAAAAATTGAGAGCAGGCGACTTTTTAGTCAGCAGACCTTGTTTTTTTCTGTCTTCATGTTAACTATTCCTAAAATATGCGGTCCTTTTTTTCACCTTTTGGGACCTCAAATTCAGTTTTAAACTTATATATCATGTCCCCTTTTTAAGTTAATCATTTGTGTTTTTTGTAGTATCCGATGATTGTCGCATGCACCCCGAAACGTTGCAATAAATGAATCCTCTCTTACCAGCGTTCACTTTCATCATGAACGTGTATATATATATATATATATATATATATATATATATATATATATATATATATATATATATATATATATATATATTCGTAGTTTGAGGATCAATAACAAGGCAGCATTTAGGATTTCGATCATAGTATTTTAATTCCTTGATACCGACATTTCGGGTAGGAACGCATTTTCAAGGACCTAAAATTAGAAATATTTCTGCATAAGAAATTTGTAGAATATTTATCAGAATAAAATTAAATCATATGAGGAATGTGAAGCAGCAGATGTGGAAGTATTTAAACTGTGTATGAGAAAATCTGCTTGACAAACTGTCTAGTAGGAATTTATATAAATACTGTTTTTAAGATCGAGGATAAAGTGAACAATTGGAGAATGTAAAATAGTGAAAATAAAGGCATTTTAACCGAGTGTGAATGGGAAATATGTGTATATTTTTTATATAAGACCTGTGACTGAGCTGTTTTGTGAGTCTTTGCTGTACAAAAGGGAAATAAAAATGAAAACATGGGGACAATATGGGTTGGTTGTATCGGAAGTAGTTTGAGAGTGTGTGGTTAGTGGGTGTTTATAGGTGTAGTAATAGTTGAAAGGAGCTTGTGTCAGAGTTCAATGTGTGGTTTGTAAATTTAATGTAACTGCATTCCAATGTTTGTATTGGGCTTTGAGCATTGGCTGTCTTGAAAAATTGAATGAGGTGGGTTTATGGTGTGGATGTCTGGCTTCATAATGTAATCGGATAGGTGAGAATTGGGGAGTAGTGAGTGGGGCTTCCGTTCTGTGGCTGATGCCTTGGTGTGGGCAAATACGGGCATGTAGTGTGCACTGTGTCGATGCCAATTATACCTCAGAATTACATTATGGGCAGGTGAACTCATATCTGATGGATGAGCGATGCAGTGTTGCCCCTTTGTTCCTAATGTTAAAAAGATGCTGTAATTTGAGTGGGGTTTGAAAAATGGGTATAAAGTGCATTTCAGGAAAGAATGGGTGAGAGTTTGGACCAGAGGAGTGAATTGAGGGATCCTATATATGGGAAAGGTACAAAACCCTTCTCTTCAAGGACGTTGGATGAAGGGTCTTTCGGGTTAAATATTTTATTGATAAAATTTCGAAGAGTTCGGTCGTATAAGTTTGAAGGCTATCCATTTTGGAGGAAAGAGTTAGTGAAGAAAGTGACTTCGAAGTATGATGAGGCACGGTGGTAAGATCGAGAAAGCAAGGTTTTAATAAAGTTTAGTTTAATTTTGGTGGCATAATAACTAAAAAAATGGTGTACAGAATCCATACGAGTAGGTTTTCGGTAAATAGAAGTGAAGAGAACGTCGGTTGTGCTGTTATTCGTAGGTCGGTCAAGCAAGGCAGAATGTAGTTGTCTTCCTTTTCCTGGGTGAATATTTAATCTTTGTGCATAATTTGTTTATGTACTCTGTTACAATATATATATATATATATATATATATATATATATATATATATATATATATATATATATATGAATCCATTAAACCACATAGAAAGAGAAAACGGAATAATTTTTCCTTGCAGTAATATTTTTATTACCTTTTTTTCGAAAACATCCGTGCCGGGAAGCGATTCGAACCCTGCACATTGAGGCAGCGAGCACCTCTCTGATCAGATTTAAAAGTATGCCTTTAGTACACTACGCTACGCAGAGAACCAAAATATTCTCTGAATAGAATAGCTTTTAAGGAACACTTTCGCAAGCTCGAACGAGGACTATGAAAGAAGTAGAAAATTAATTGGAAATTCAAAGAATAAGAGAGGAATAGTTAAACGCGTGGTAAATATACAAATGTACATATCTTTTAAAGTAGTGCGAAAGAATGATGAAAATGAATCAATTAAACCAAATAGAAAGAGAAAAAGGAATAATTTTTCCTTGCAGTAATAAAAATATTACTGCAAGAAAGAATCATTCCGTTTTCTCTATCTATGTGGTTTAATGGATTCATTTCCATCATTCATTCGCACTACTTTGAGATATATATATATATATATATATATATATATATATATATATATATATATATATATATATATATATATATATATATATATATATATATATACATGTGGGCTTTGGAGCGTAGCCGATTGAAAGCACCGTTTCCGATTCTAGCGTAGTTAATCCACACAGGGTATGATGGCAAGACACCAGATGGAATCCCGATTAGGGGAGATTTCATGGTGGTGCCATACGCTATAGATATCCATATGACTTCACTGAGAAATGAAAGGTCTCTTAATTCACTGTAGCAGATCGGTGGTAATACCCATATCATTTTATTTTTATATCCACGTGGCATGGATGGGTAGAGTCTCTTGTTCTGCCCTGTTATCCTTTCTTCCAAGAAAAAAGGAAAATTTATGTCTCTACTAATTTTAACCAACGATTCCTGTAATCAAATCAAGTTATTTAGCTTATTTCTTAATACTAAATATTTGCAGCCTTTCCTAAGAAATCTGTTAACAGAATGAATAATGTATATATATTTTCTAATGGGCGCACAAAGGGGAATTTCCTGTTCCCCAAGATTTCATCTAAAATCAAATAAACATTAAGCGAACGACAAAATTGGATATGACGAATTTCTTAGAAAGTTCAATCTATTTTCTTACTTAGGTGATAAATTAATTACGTTGCTAAAAGGAACTCATTGCAGAAAAATGCACAACTGATGGCACTTTGCTTTGAGAACAGCCTTATTAATTTTGCCAGCCAGCCAAGAGTATTAAAGATGTCACACGGATTGTCCTTGAACTAAAGAACAAAATTCAATTTTGTTTTTATTTAATAATGCGTTGCTTGCTTTGAAAAATGCTACCCTTTATTCTCTGCGTATGCTAACAATTATCATTTGCCGCCTTCTTGGTTTGAACATATGAAAGACGTGAGTAAAATAAACACGTCGTTTGGAAGACATTTTTAGAAATTTATTTACCTCAATATAGTAAAATATTGAAAACGTGTCTGTGTGCGTGTGAGAGAGAAGATAAAAAGAAATCACTCTGCCATGTTTACTAAAGATATACAGTAGTAAGAGAAGAGACAACGCTCTCCCTCTCTCTCTCTCTATCTATCTTTTTATCTCTCTCTTTCTCTCTCTCCTCTCCTGCCATTTGCAGCGTTGGTAAAATTACCACGGGAAGGGGGATAAGAGTTGAAAAGGAAATACACCATTAATACCATACATGTGCTCTGTCATGGAGAGAAACAAATAAATAGGAGGGTAGAGACAAACCACTACACTTAAATCCTAATTAATGACTTTTTGAACTATTTTTATAATAGTTTAATTAGTCATAGATTAAGTAGCATTATTTAATAATATTAGTGGCGATTTCTTGCTTAGGTTACGCTTCTGACTCACCATGTAATGGATTTAGTGTGAATGTGTAAAAGCAGGGGTTTGCTGTACCGCTAAAATTAATTGATGTTTGGTTGTGCTAGGGAGTTATTTATCTAGATGAGGGGGAAGATGAAGAGGAGAAGAAGAATAGAGGAAGAAGAAGGAGAGGAAGAGTTAGGGAGGGAAAGGCAGAGGGGTAGACTGTGAGGGAGAGAGGTAGAGGCAGAGAGAGAGATAGGCAGAAGGAGAGGCAGAAACACATAGGGAGAGAGAATGGCAGAGGAAGAGGAAAAGCGGAGGGGGATAGAAAGAGAGACAGAGAAAGAAATTGACCGAGACAAAGGAATAAGGAGAGAGACAGAGTGCGAGGGAGAGAGTAAGAAGCAGAGAGGCAAATGCAGACGGAGATAGGGGGAGAGACAGAGAGAAAGAGGCAGAGGCAAAGTTCGAGAGGGAGAGGAAGATGAAGATGGAAAGAAACGGAGGTAGAAAGAGGGATATGAAAACGGATAGAGGCAGAGGGAGAGTGGATAGTGAGATAACTCTATTATCGGCTTAATTCAACCTAGTATCATTCTATTAACTTAGGCAAAACAAATGATAGAATGGAGGTCCTTTGATCTTGTCTATCTTCCGTCTCAAGGACGCTCGTGACGAATAGAATTTCTAAATATAATCGTATGAAGAAAACCCTTATAATTTAATGGAATGAGAATGCTGAAACTTTTGAAAGAGAGAAGAATTAAAAAAGTAAAAGATAAAACATGGCGACAACCTCACTGCAAAACTTGTTCACTCTAAATGAAGCCGAAACGATGGGTTTGTAATTACAATCAAGTCAGAAAGAAGTGAACAAGGGAAGAATCTAAGAATAATCATGCGTTTGTCCTTTCTGAGTATTCTTATTTTACACAACTCTGTGATTTATTATCGAGGCTCAAATATTTACTGCTCCCCTTTCATCATTTACTAAAAATCTTCATTTTGAAATATTGGTGCCATGTGTGTGGTTTATTTAATACTTAATCTCTCTTCTTTACTAACATAATTCCGATTTATTTGTTGCGAATGACCTCCATGTTGAAAAAGAATTAAAAGGTTGAGGTAAACCTAGACTTATCGTGACAATTATTGCTTTGAGAATGTTGGAAAATTCGCTTCATCTTTAATTTTTAATATCTTTAAAGCTTAATAAGTTAATTTGTTGACTTATTTTATTTGCTTTATATTTACTCAATTATTTTATATTTCACCATGATGTTTTTTTAACCATTTATAATATTGTTTCTTATTGCTTGTTTGTTTGAATTCGTTAGACAGTATATGAAAATTCTTTCGATGTATTTGTAAAATTTTGATCCTGTATATCTTTGTACCAAGAAGTATTTGAGTTGACTTGGCGTAAGTCTCATAACCTGTTTAGGCAATGTTTGAAAGGCTACGCAGATATATATGAATGGATGTTTTGAAAGATCAATCGATCAATAGCTGCCTTCGTATGAAACATTTTATACTTTCTTCCAGGATTTATTTGGTCAGTTAATAGGTCGTAGTTGATTTGCGTCTGCTTGTTGATTTTGATTATATTTGGACTGTTTCAAATATTGTTTAAGAAACGGGTAATTCGGGGTTTTTCAGCGCAAACTCTTCGAAATGTTGGTGCATTTTTAGGTCGGACTTTGTTGTTTGCTGTTATTTACTGAAGTTCAACACGATATAGGAGAGAGTCGGATATTAAAGGTTACGCAGTATGGTGTGGGTAAGTTTGGGAAACTGTATATATGGGTGATTGCTTGTTTATCCTAGCCAAAGATTCCTAAAACAGTGCCATTTGTGTTAAAGTTTTACATTTATCGATGGTCTTCAATTGGCAACTATGTTTGTGTTTGGGGATGTGCCATTCGGCTTGCCCTAACTTAGTGCATATATTATAGTAGTTTATATAGAAGTTAGGTTCGATTAGCAGTGTCCTCTCTCTCAGATGGATGTTCTAGGTGTAATATGCGAGCCTTGGTTATCGTTGAAGCCTACATGTGCAGGTCACCAAAAAAGTCTTGTATTGTGCGGAAAGAAGGCTAGTTAGCGATGAACTTCAAATGCTATTCTGTTGTTCGTGGTGGGGGATAAATTTTAGGGCTTGTAGGATTGTGAAAGCATTGTTGGATGTTGAGACCATTGTAAAACTTTTGGTATTTGTTGTGGTGGACTTGATGGCCAATGAAATTGCCGTGAAAATATCTAAAAGGATCCAGGCGCAATGTTGCAAGAAAACAGTTTTTGTTATCCAGGACAAAGACTTGGCCCAAACGTCACTGTTGATGGATTTCGATAGGTCGGTGAAGATGAACTATCTATGTTAGTGAATTGGCAAGGTTGGCGAGAATTTCATGGTGATTTCGCAAGAGTTGAGTTGAATTGGTGGTGTTACTGTTTTACTATATTTGGGAATGAATAGTTGGTTGGCATAACATTTTGGTTTACTTTGAAATATGGTCTCAGCTCCAGCCATTCGCCGTCTGGTTGGGTCACTTTCACGAGGTATGATGGTAGTAAGTTCTATGATGATATTCCATGTGAGTTCAATGTTATCTTTATGGCTTGGTCCGGTTATATATTTTTCATTAATTTTAAAGGTATATTTCAGTGAAAGTAATTATCATGTATGGATGTGCAAAATAATATTTTATTGTTGCTTTAGATGTAATTTGTGATTTCATTTAAAAATAGTTTAGAAGAAAATTATTTAAATTCATCTTTTTGTAACGATTTTGAAGGTTTTCAGCACTTATGGAGCTACCTTTGTGAGACATACTTTTGTGTGGTATTTTAATCTGCTTGTTTGGTATATTGGGGGGAAGCATGGAAGTGGTCCTATCATTTTTTTGGCTACATGTCCTCAGCAGGATCAGGGAAGAATGAACTCGGTAACTTATATTACGATGCTGTTACAACATTTTGAGCCATCTGTACACAAGTTGCGCCCCAAAATACCAGTAAATAAAGTTATATTTCGACAGAAAAATGTTCCATGCATCTAACAACAACAATAATTGGTTTGGGTATATGGCGATCACCCCGTTGAATTGTCCACCACAGAGCCCAGACTTAAATTCAATAAAACACTTTTGGGAAATACTTGGAAAACCAATAAGTACCACAAGTAGAAATAAAAGTAGAAATTACATGCTGAGTGGGGAACGAATTATAGCTGTAATTAAGGCAAGATGGAGTCCAACGAAGCATTAAAAATTAAAAATAACTAAATATATGATATATATATATATATATATATATATATATATATATACATATGCATTTTATAGTCAAAAGAAATGAAAATTGGCATCACAACACTAACGAAGGTAACCATTGAAAGCTCAAATTTTCTTTCTTAAGCTTTCAATGGTTACCTTCTTTAGTGTTGTGATACCAATTTTCATTTCTTTGGGACTATAAATGCATCACGTCTTATGTGATTTCAGTTATATATATATATATATATATATATATATATATATATATATATATATATACACTAGCAGAGATACCCGTCGTTGCCCGGGTAAAATGTGAGCTCGGAAATAAAGTAAGACGAATTTGATCTTTTTTTATTCTTTTCAAACAATTTTTTCATTCTATAAACTAAACTTAATCTTATTTAGCAACGATACAGAAATTCTTGGTATACAATATTCTCAGTTTTTCCTTGTGGAGTAAACAAATTACTTTTGCTTCTAAATCTAGAGCAATCAACATTAGAGTTGCCCATAAGAAAAATAGGGTTCCTCTAATTGCAATTATGTCAATAATACTTTTACCTTACGATTTTTTTTTAATTCATATTGCAAAACTTATACGGATTGGGAAATATAGTATTCTAAATATAAATGATAATTCTGATCTTGATTGATTTAGGGGTATTCTGTGAATGAAGATATCCTGTCCTTTTCCACCCCCAGTAAAAATAGTTGCCTCTATGACATGTGGCATCAAATTCTTTACCATCAGATGAGTGACATTACATAGTATTTCTTCTATCTAAATTGCACAACAACATTATTTATATTTACTATGTTCAATTTAAGTTTGTGAGTGAGGAGATATTTCAAGAGGCTCTAAAGAGTTTAGGAACTCTGTGAAATAATCGACTATTTGAGTATGATCCGAAATTGTATCAACTAACTTATAAATTTGTTGACTCCCTGGGAGGGCAAACAGTAGATGTTTATTGATTCTTCAGGCAGTGTTGTTCTTAGGAGCCAATATAGCTCTTTCACACAGCCAGCTGTATTTTTTTAAGCTTTGCTGAAGATTGGGTAATGCCTTTGCCTTGAGATTATCAATAATATTAATAGCTATGAAGATAGGAGATATTTCTATTCCACCCTCAGCATCAAAGATGTACTTTGCCATTTCCCAGTATTAGAATGTTTTTTTTGTAAAATGTGCTGACAGTTAATCACCAAAGATCTCTGTTCTCGTTTTTGTGTTTAGAGACAGTGCTCTAATATTCCTACAAAAATAATATGATTTTAGGCATGTTCGAGTAGTATTGTAGGTGGAGGGTTGAGTGCACACAAACTCAGCCTCCTATGAGTGTATCCAGATATGTACACACGCATATGAACTCGCAATCAAGTCTCCTTACCGTCCCCCTGGCATTGGTTACTGCCAGCCTTGGTAACATGCAGATATCCCCCCAATACTTTAGTCAGTGACCTTTTTTCGAAGGATTTAGAGTCTACAAACACATACACACTGCCAAGACACTGACTGCACATCCCTTTACAATTATTTAGATGTTATCACATACATATTTTTTCGCTCTAAAATGCTTTCCACGATTCCTTTTCGATATTGTTTACTTGCATGTTTATCCATCCACTGTTTTGATTTTCATGGCACAGGATTTAATGAAGCAAAGAGATAGTTTCTTTGATTAGCCCTTCGCTCTAAAACGCTTTCCACGATGTCTTTCGATATTGTTTATTTGGATGTTTATCTCTCCTCTGTTTTTGATTTTCAGGGCCCGAGATTTGATAAAGCAATGAGATAGTTATCTTTGATTGGCCCAAATGTTTTCCAATCGATAAATACGGAGACAAATATTGCTTATTTTTTCTTTAATAAGTCAAAAGGAAGTACATTTGTTTAAACTGGACTGTCTATAAACCTTATTTTCCAACCTTGATTCCTCTCCCTCATCCTACTTGAATAAACATATTTGTTTTTTTTCTCAAAGAAGACACAATGAAGTGAAGAGATAGCTATCTTTTGTTTAAACTAGATCATCGAGCAATCTTACTTTTCCAACCCTTACCCCACTCCCACCCATTTGTAGAGATATAAAAGGGCATTCTAAACCTTCATTTAATTATTATAGATCACAGCTTGTTGGGAAGAAGCTTTTCCGTAGTACAGTATTTTAATTTTTTTTAACTAAGTGTAAGAAAATGAAAGACCTCACAGAAGATGAGTTCAAATCTTGTGGGAGATTTGTGATTTTCTTGAACATTTCAGCGTTTGTCAGTTGACAGCTCCTTTCACTGAGTAAGTGATTTTCTTCTCTTTTTTTTAAATGGTTTTTTTTAAAAAGCCTAGCTTGATATAATGATTTATTTTACTTTTAAACAGAAATATGCGTATATTTTCTCCAGATTAATAAATTGAAAATAAATATTTAACTTATACTACCCAGGTTACATAATATATATATATATATATATATATATATATATATATATATATATATATATATATATATATATATATATATATATATATATATATATATATATATATATATAATTTGTCAATACGATACACAATTAATTTTATTGAGTGTACAGGATCAATTTTTTTCCTTTATATTCTATTAAAAGTATTCTTTACAACGATTTCTTCGTTTCTTTGATCATTATATAAATCAAATTGCTCAATAAAAGATGGATATGATTTACTGCTTGTCATCTGCAAAATGAAATAGACACAAAACAAGCCACATGAGTTTTAAAAGTAACTTTGAACTCTGAATGGATTGACTATAATAATTTTATTCATTTTTACCAAGTTTTTACGAATATAAACATTATTCTGGAACCCTAGAGATAGGCTGTCGAAATAATATAAACTGTTTTTGTTAACAAACCGGGTCTATGGCTGCTGTCCAGATTAATTATATAAGTTGCTGTCAGTTTTAAAGGTAAACATAGATCAGTGTCTCTCGCAAAACAACCATAAAAAACTCGTTTTATAGTTTTATCTCGATACAATAGTTCTTCGATTTCTACTGCATTCATTTTATTAAGAATTAACTAATACGTTCCTAAACTTATCTATCTCAATAACAAACTGAAACTCTGCATATATAACAAGGGAGATCGGTTCTATCAATGGAGATTTAAACTGTAACTGTACTGAATATGTTCTCTGTTGTATAGGATTGGAGCATTTTCCTGATTTAGGTTAATACAATTTTTACTTTTTATAAATTGTGTATACGTAAGTCCAATACTCTGCCCACCTCCAATACACCCTATACCGTTATATAACGAGTAAAAAGCCCTTAACGAAACTGGATCTGTATCGTTCGAATAGTCTAATTCAAATGGTCTTTCAACTTAAGTCCCGTTTATATACATAGTGATGCAATTCACATTATAAGGTTTAAATTCAAACGGTGATGCCTCAAAAGTACCAGAAAATGCAGAATGATCAACCATTCCTATAACCATGCGTGTAGGTATTCGCTCCATGAAGATATTATCCGCACTCCTCATTGATATTCCACTCACAATTGTAAAATTTAGCATACGAACTTATGTGATAGGGTACTGAGCGTTTGATTTAAGCAACCTATTTTCCATCTCTAGATAAGCTGATGCTGAAAGACGGACTTTTCTAATGTAAAGAAAACTCTCTAATAATTCGATTCTAATTTCTAAACTGGTCTAGCTTCTAAATAGTGTAAATGAATGTGGTGCTCTGCATAACTTTATTTTTATTGAGAATCCGATAATTAACAGCTTATGTTGTGAGAAGAAATCAGCGTGTAGTTTTCCATATACATTAATTAGTTTTTTCTGAGATCTGCTATATTTCTTTTCTATATTTTCTTTACTAGAGTAATATCCTGCAGTGGAAAGAAAGTAGATTTTTCTTCTTCAGTATAGTTCAACAGGGTGTCTAAATATGCACGATAGAGGTAATTATTTCCAATCAAATTTACAGATGTTTCATTTAAATAAATCTCAAATTGCTGAACAAAGTGTAAGGAATATTATTTTGAGGAAAATCATTCTTCCCATCTAGAAGTTAGCTTCCGTTTGAGTTCACAATTCTTGCTTTAATATAAAGATAAACTTCACTAGGGTCTACATAATACTGTGCGATACCAGATACATAATATTCAACCGGTGTGAGGTTGGAAGAGATATTGCTGAGGGGAGAGTAAGGCTGATAATTGCTTTCAACGGTGGAAGTTTGGGTTGTGGAACAATAAACAAATCGAGTTCTGTCTTTGAACAGATATCACTTGTTGGATGAAGAGCATTTATTTTACACGTGTAAGATTTACAGCCGTTGATATCTTTATGAGAACATCTATGAAATATCTGATGGTTTATATTATGAGAAAAAAACATCCACAGCCTCATCATTATCATCTATTTTCAACTTTCTTCTATTCTTCAACTTCTTATTCATCCATTTTCGCTTATTTATCACACCTATTTTTTCTGATTTCTCTTATTATCCCTCTCAGATTTTAACTTTCTTCTAATATCCTGTCTAGTATCTTTCATCGTATCGGTGAGCTGATGGGAATACCATGAGGTAAATCGGAATAACAAGGGTTTTGTGTCAAATATAGCCATGTTCACTATTTTCTCCCCATCATTCACAATGTTGGAATGCAATATGCATAAAAATCTATCTACCCATGTATTGTGACGATCGGATACACCTCCTACAAAGAAAAACTGATCCATAAGCTTGTTTTAAAATTTTTCACCGATGATTAAATCTTCTAAATCCATAAACTGGAGATTTTCATTCACTTCTTTTCCGTTATTATAGTTGAAAGGTTGTTGGACTGACCCACTATAGAGAAATTCAATCCGATCAAATGGGTGTTCATGAATAAGTCGCCGAAGATGATCGAAGAAATCAACCGTAGATGAATAGTCTGGACTAAATTTCTAATTCGATCCACGCACATCTTCAGTTGCAAAATATTTACTAAGTCTAGATGTGGTACGGTGTGGATGGAGGATCATTTTAGAACGTGTGACACACAAAGAGGTTTAACGACAAATGATTTAAACATATGGAAACTAGACGGACCAATCTAAGAATTATAAAAGGTTAATTTGCAACTCCAGGGTTATGTTAATACAAGAAAAATCCTGAAAATTCAAAACGCTTTCAAGTGTGTGTGTGTATATGTGTATATGTGTGTGTAGACTCTGAATCCTTCGAAACAAGGTCACTGACCAAAGTATTGCGGGTAGGGGGGACACCTGCATGCCAACAAGGCTGGCAGTGACCAATGCTAGGAGGGGGGTAAGGAGACTTGAGTGTGAGTCCATGTGCGTGTATATATATCTGGATACGCTCATAGGAGGCAGAGTTTGCGTGCACTCCACCTACAATACTATTACTAGCCCGGACCTCATATGCGCAGGTTCCTTTAGGGACCACTAGAATTGTCGGCCTGAAATCACCTTACAATAAGGGTGGGAAAACAGCCGCCCGCGAGCCTAATTTTCATCGCTGTCTGAATGATATATTTGTATGCACAAATTTTCGATACTGAAATTTAAATAATATTCGTATGTCCAATTTTCCTTGTGGCTGTGAATAAAAATGTTGCGTATTATATTTTTTAGATATTAATGCACGAGTATATCGCATCATGTAATAAATTTAAACAACATTTACAAAGATACAAGAGTCTAATTTTATTTATCGCCCACCGACTTCTTTCATAAGAAATTTTCGCCCACGGCGCAAAAGGTTTCCCCACCCTTGCCTTACAGCAAAAGATTAACACGTCTGTCAAATATATATATATATATATATATATATATATATATATATATATATATATATATAGATAGAGAGAGAGAGAGAGAGAGAGAGAGAGAGAAAGAGAGAGAGAGGAGTAAGACGGAAAGAACCCTCGATCGGCTTCTTCTGAGGTAACTTCCGTTTGATAACACGCCCTATAGCGAGCCTAATTGTAATAAGGAGAGGTTCCGCAAGATGACATGAATGTCTAAATTCAGTTCCGGTGCCTCTATATAGATAAATTAAAATCCACTTCAGGTGCTTAGGTAACTTTCTCTTTCGGCAAACCCGTATAAATAGTTAAGCGTTGGCCTGGGTAAAACTAGTATTTTGCCAAAGAGGTCACAAAATAGAAGAATTCTTTCTCTCGGCCTCCTTATCCCAAGAGCCCGAAGCCTAGAAAATTAAATAAGAAGAAATAAGAAGTAGGAACGAGGAGACTCCCACACTACTGTTTTCGACTTAGCTTCTTCATGGCGAAATACTCCCTCGATCCCTACTTTTGAGGCTAGCAGTGGTTGTTAGAAGACAGGTTGTATTCTCCTTCATAACTTTAAACAGGCCGAGTACTAATCAGCCAAGTGCAAACCTAACAGTGCCGTTGAAAAGCACACCAGCTCGACGCTCGTACCCCCCCCCCCTCCGCGCCTTTCTCTAGGGTACAAAATCCTCGGGTGGCAGATCCACCTGGAATGGTAGTTTCCCCTTGTCGGTCGTGTACGTTTATGTGTACGTGCTCACGGCTCCCACCTGGACCAGTTGTGTATAAACCTTTTGCCCATTTAGTTTCTTTTGTATTTCTATGTTGTATTCATTATTTTATTTTTATTTGTACAGTAGTAAAGATTATCTTGTTTTATCCAGTTTGATATCCAGAACCTCTTAGTTAGTTGATTTAATTCGGCCAGGGAAAATAGTCATTCTTACTCGATTTAGTGCAACCCACGTTTAAAGTGCATTATACAGGGCAAGGCTAATCGCAGAGTGTACTGCGGACTTGCCACTTTCCTTTCCTAGTCAAAGGAAGCAAGCGGAGGTTAAGAAATCTAACCTGACCTACGATAACGTCTCATAGGAGCTTCACAATCCTTGATGCCTAGCATTTTATTGCATAGCGCTTCCAAGGCTCCCGTATGAGCCACTGAATGAAGGTCCAAGCGTTGCCCGGATAAAAAAAAATCAAGGACAAGATACTGGTTGTAATTCTTATATTTATCAAAAGTTATTCTTTAACCAATGGTGCATCACAACACCTCTTAGTAGACAATATTCTTCATCTTTCATTGAGGTGCATAGACAAACAGGTTGCCTTGCTTCCCACATGTGAACAACGATGTAGAGCAAAACTAACCTGTCACAGGAGGGTCTGAATCCAGCTCACGTTCCCTAATTTGAACAGATGGGTCAAGTTTATAAAAGGGTCCTGTAGCTCTATTAGGAAGGGACTTAAGAGACTCGCGACCACTTCCATTATTTCCAAGGAATATTTTACATCAAAAAACTTTTAGTTTTATGTAGGTTGTCTAACCTTTCTTCTTATGAATGGACAGACACACAGACTTCATTTTTATTATATATATATATATATATATATATATATATATATATATATATATATATATATACATCATCCTTACAAAATTACAATTTTCAAAACTTCTGTTATTCCTTGATAAAAAACTCGAAATTAAATTCGAAAGTACTCTGAATCCTCGTATTAATTTTCCCTGTGGGATTTGTTGCATATATTGCTTACTCACGCGATATTTTGTGAGTTTTCCACACACACACACACATATATATATATATATATATATATATATATATATATATATATATATATATATAAATTCCTCACGTTCCTTATTTTCGTGATTCAGTTATATATATATATATATATATATATATATATATATATATATATATATATATATATATATATATATATATATATATACATTATCGGCTATAAAATAAGGGTCAGTAAGAACAAGTGATTTAAAATTTAAAATATTCTACATTTATTTAGAAATATCTATTATCATCTATCTTTCGTGAAAATTTCAAGTGAATGGAATAAATAGTTCGCAAGTTATGAGGAAATAAACAAACTATCTTCCAAATTGCAGCGGCCAAATGTTAAGGGTCACTTAGAAAAAATGAACAGCCAACCGAGGTATTTGTGTTTAGGAGACTGTTGATGGGCTAAGAGTTACTTCTTATGATCATACATTATTGGAACATTCAACTGTCAAAATGGCGGCTTGTGAGAGACGACCGTTGTCCTGTGATGAAAAACAAAAGATTGTGTGCCTTCGCCAAGAGGGCGAGTCAAATTATGTGATAGCAACTACTGTATGAAAGTCTAGAAGTGTTGAGAAACAAATTTTAGCTCGTTTTAAGTCATCAAGATCGACAGATGCTAACCCCAAGACCGGTAGACCTCGTAAAACTTCACCAAGACAGGATCGTATTATGGTTAGAATGTCACTGAAGCAGTGGCGTAGAAAGCAAGTTAAAAGTGTAGGGGCCAACTCCAGGGTGGCCAAATAGAAATTTTACACTTAGCTATAAGTTTAGGATTGCTTCAGATATAAACAGATAGTCCGAGCGCCGAATGCGTGAGGCGAGTAGCTAGGGGGTCTGGGGTGAGCGGTAGCTTTCGTAGCGGAGTCCGCTATGTCTAGCATAGCGCTAGAAAGCCTGCAATTTTTAAGTGCTTCTTGAGTCAAAAAATGACTAAAAATAAAATTCTTAATGGCAGGATTGTTTGCTTATGAGGACCCTGCCCTGGGCGGCGGTTGGAGACCAACCGTTTACTAGACCCCCTAACTACTCACCTCTCTTGAGTGTTGGTTGTGATATTTTGTTTACATTAATTATTCTCTTTTGTTTACAGATAACAATTGTGCAGAGTGATGTCGAGCTACAGGTAGCCTACATACGTGCCTGACAAACACATCTGCAACAATGTATTGAAGCTCAGTGTATTAAATAAATTTCAGGTCATTAAAAAGCTATTTCTAGACTTATGCTGGTGGCCAGAGAGCAACAATTATTAATATTTCATTAATAATATTCGAGCATCCACTCTTATTGAGATGGACGGTTCAGAAGTTCGACTTGAATTCCGAAACGTTCCCGACGGGTCGGGTAAGAGGGTAATTAATCAATCAAGCATCTAAGAAGCTTATTCAACCATCGTAACTTTTTAAGTTGCAAACTGTATTTGATGAACACAAAAACAACAACATAATGAAACTGAAAACAAATAGTAATTCCTCGTAACAACCTATCAAATAAAACGTGTAATCTAAGATTAAAGATCTTGAAAATTAGTACAATTAAGTAAGAAACATATTGGTATTAGTTCAGTTCTTAATCCTATAAGAGATATTCACAGTAAAAAAATAAATATTGCAAGATAAGACACCTCCACAATTGTATTAATCTTTGTTATGTGATGCATGTCATTTTACATGGTGCCAAAATATTTAGCACGCTCTTCATTCACATCAATAAACAATTTAGCAATATGACCTAGGTACAGATTATCTGTTCTATCTTTCAGTGCATGACATATCAGCACATTAATGGTCCTTTCTTGAGTCATTGTGCACCTGATAGTTCTTTATTATTTTGACATTTTGAGTACAGAATTACATCTCTCTGATGTTGCTGATGTGGCTGGGAGTAAAAGATACAGTTCAAGCAGCTTATGCACCTCACTGAACAGGTTTTGAATGACGGGTTCAGCATTAAGTTTGTCACAGGCTTCAGAGATACTGTTTATTTTTATCATTCTGTTTCCTTTCTTGAATGTATCTGGCAAAATCTTCAGCTGAATTTCAAGCCGGTCAAAATCCAGGTCTTGCTGATAAACTCTTGCACTTCTGTTGAAATTTGGCAATGTTCATGGTTTACTGATCCTATTAGTAGCTGCTCCACATTTTCCAGTATGTTGACAGTTTGCTGATCAAACCTAGACTCTAGTTCCCTAACAAGAAGATTCAACAACTCGAAGTACTGTTGCCTGTAGTATTCTTTCACAGACTCAAAGCGATATGATTCTGCACCACCATTTAAGTGTTTTGGTTGTCGTCTGTACCTTGGCAGTACAGGATCTTCTGTTTTGCTTCTGGCTTCTTCAATTGCATTCTCATAGAATTTATTGAAAACATCATCTGTCCTCATACCTTGATATATTGATTTTGTGATGTTTGCAACTTTCACTGCAGCCTGAATGGTAATTCTCTTTGCCTGAATTGTCTTTGACAGTTCTTCTGCTGCACCAAAAGCTATGTGAGAAAGTTTCAGTCTAAAATATGTACTGAATTTTTTTCATCTGTGTCATCTGTCGTCCGGCACGGCATGCATACTCATCATAGCCATGACTCACTACTTCCAGTGTTTCTTGAAATGCAGAATAGTTCTTGATCAACGAGCCTAAGGCACATGTCCTCACAGTCTAACTGGTTTGCCAAAGCGGTTTAAGCAAGGGTGCATTAGCTGTTTCCATTTGGAGAGAATTTGATGAGTTTCGTAATTTATATTACCAAGTTCAAATCATCACGTACTGACTTAGACTTTCTGATTGTGTCTTTCAAACAGAGATTTATGCAGTGGGCTAGGCAATGAATTTTGATGGCAGCCTTCTCCTTTTCCAGCACACGTGTATCCAATCCTGTCCTGTGACCTTGCATATTACTTGCACCATCATATGCCTGGCCAAGGCAGTTGTTGATGGGAAGAGAGCACCTTATGAGAGCATCCTTCAGAGCGGTGAACAGTTTATCACTAGTTATAGATGGTACTTCAAAAAATCCCAGTGGCTCTTCAAACACATATCATTCACATATCTTACAGAAATGTTGAACTTCTTTATATAATTGATATCAGTAACTTCATCAGCAATTAAACCATACTGTTTTGCTTTTTGTGTATCGGTAATGACTGCTTTAGTTCTTGAACTTCTTTGCAGCGGAGATTTAACAGCTGCATAAGGTTTCTTATCAATTCTTTGTAAACTCTGATAGACAAACACAGTCTCAACAGATACTTCAACAACTCAATTTGTGTCAGGAGTGCTTTGCAAGGATTTGCCTGTGACTTCCTGCTCTCTTCACTTAGAAACTGATTCACCTGCACATTATTTATGTATGCATTCAATTTTAATGCTGCTTCCATATGTGCTTTCTTCCAATTTTCAAACCCAATACTTGTAAATGCACACTTTCCATTTTTATTGAAAATCACAATGTTCAACTTTGCTGCAGATCGAAAAATCTAACAAAAGGCTTTGTTACTAGAAGTACAAAGAATTAGCCAGTTATGTTCCTTGTACTAGTTGGCTTAGAATGTCCGTCTTCTTGTCTCACCTTTGGATGAAAATGCTCTTTCCGTCTTATCAAGTGTGTCATTGTCTATTATCTCTTAAGGTGTGAAAGATTTTGTTGCGAACAAATGGCATTGCACTGTATTTCATTATGGCGAAGATGCAACGTTTCTTGTGTAAGGTCATCTATCAGTCCAGAGGATGTACTTGGTAATGTTTCCTTTCCAACTTGCTGACTGTCCAGCTCATTTTGTTTACCCTTTTACTTGAAAAAGGATGTAATGGTAGCTTTCTGTCTGGAAGGCTTACTGACTTTTTGCAGTTTTTTCTGAGATTGAGAAGGGGTCTCATCTCTATTTTCAGTGTGTTCATTAACAGGATGTCTTTTCTTTCTCTGAAATTTCCACTTCTGTCACAAAGAAAGATTTATTATTAGAATTTTATTTATTATTAGAATATTAAAAAATATTAAAATATATTATTTTTCATATATGGGAAACTTCAATTCACTGTTAATTTACCAATATTATGTCTCTAATTAATATGCAAGGTTGACTCTTATGGCAAGTTTTAATTGTGCAAAACACAGGCCATCTTTAATTGGTGACCCTGAACCTACACCGAGGTTGCAACTGGTTAGCGGTCTGCAGGCCCGGTGGACACTTGCACTATAGGCTACATCAAAACACATGTCCCATCTAAAAGACGTATGACCAACAAAACAGCCAGTAGGACCTGGCTACACACTTTACCAGTAAACATAACACACCAACTGGCAAAATTACACAAAATTGTGTACCGGTAATCGAAAGGAGCTCAGCTCACCACGAGAATACCTGATCACTGACCCATGGGGTCGAAAAAACGAACAAACACGGTTACGAAAGAAGCAAGCTTCTAACCCAACGGCGACCGCTAAATACATACACATCGAAAAAAACAATAAACATAAAATAATGCACAAAAAAAATGTAAAATATAATTTTACCCCCAAAGAGTTATAACTCCCCAAAACTAATAAAACCCCCAAGCTGCTAATGAGAAACAGCGGAAAAAGAAAAAGAAGAGAGAAACCTCAAAAGAAGGGGAAAACAAGAAAAAACGAGAGATGAGAATAGCGTTTAAGGAAATTATGGCTCTTTTGGAAGTCCTTTAAGGAATTCATTTAGGAAATCTAAAAATATTGCAAATCTTTAAGATTTGCAGCCTACCAGGTCATTTTAGCGTTAGCATGCGCTCTACCAGGCTTTTTTTACACTCCAGTATGCAGCTAACCTCCATTAGAAGAACTTTACATTACAGGGAAACAACTTGAATAATGTTGAATAATGTTGTTATTAATGACTTAGACTTAATAATACAAATCATAATCATTCAGAATCAAAATGTTTAAAAAAAAAGGCTAAAAGTGTATTAATAGTAATCATTATTTTAGAATTAATTAGTTAGGTTAGGTTAGGTTAAAAGGGGAAAAATAAGGTAAGCACCAGAAGTGAATTAAATTATTATTATTATCATTATTAAATTATATTATTATTAAATTATTATTATTATTTATGTATTATTATTTATTATCATTATTTATTAGTAATATGTACTATTATCATTGTATCATTATTATGTAAAAACAGACTAAGCAAAGCACAGGTAATAAAAGCTAACTTAACCTAACCTAACCTCAGCTTAACCTTAACTTTGCGATAGCCTCGAATGACTATTTCCGTGCCGTCTTGTTCCGAAAAAGGCCGGATATTTGATGATAATAATTGCAGCAAATGTACTGAGGCGGACTTTCTTTCTAAAAAAACTTGTTTGTAGCTTCCCGGGAGCAGGTGCCTCTCTGCGCCCTCCAACCTCTTGGAGGCTGTCCTGAGGGACCAGGTTAGAGTAGTGGGAGGCTAGTGCATGCTCACGCGGAATACATCCAAGTAGAGTGGTCCCACTCCAGGATTGTATTCAGTTAAGAGGGAGGGGTTCAATCATGTCCACTTGGGAATGACTCACCACTAAACAACTCCTTTTCTCTTTCCCTACAGGGTGGCTAGAATTTAGAAAACACAACCATGCCTGCTAGACGTTCTAAAAAAACACATATGGAACCACAAGAACTAATTACTGCATGGAGAGATTTACTTCGCAAGAACTAAAAACCTTCCTAGGGCAAAATTTACATATGGGAAACATCAAGGAAAATTGAATTGCCGACTCCTGGAAGAAATTTTATAATTTACTATGTTTTATTTTTGCTAACATGTTAAGAAACCTTCACTGTTCATCTCTGGAAGCTGAAACTGGCTTCGTAAAATTCTGCCTCTAATCAATTATCTTTACGAGGAAATAAAAAAAGCCTATATATTCCTGGCAAGGAGTTATCATTAAATGAAGCAATAGTTCTTTGGGATGGTCTGTGTTTATGACATAAAAGGAAAGCGGGGCTTTTTTTCCTTCGGAATTTTTAGCGCTGTAGCACCGAGGCCGTATAAAGCAGAAAGTCTGTAAGAAGAGATCTGTAAAGAAAATAGGGAAGGTCGATGAAGTGAAAATAGTGGAAGCTTTATAATTAACATAACATACTTCAACGGATGACAGAAGACACAATGGCTTATCATAGGTCATCCGAATCAACACACACCCCATAAAGTGCATCTACAAGTTTGTGTCTGAACTTCTCGAAAAGGCAGCACCATCATGGCTTGTCGAGAACTAAATCATACAATACCCATAACAATAATATAATATATACAGAAATTGATATTAAAATATGTAATTTGTACCCAATACAACTTAAAAACCATGATAACCTATCCTGTCCATATACTTGCACTTGAAAACATTTAGGTTTGGTCGTCTTATTGTCTCCTATGGTAAATCATTCAGTAATCTACCATTCAGTTAGTGAACAAGTTCTGCTGACCAAAAAATCGCGTACTCTCACTTATTCTGATTTATGTCCTTACGACTTTGAAAGCTTTCAATAATTCCCAAAGTGACCTTGGAAGGACCTTGACAATTATATTATTTGAATGGGAATGTAAAACAATATTAGGGTTTCAAATTTCGTTAGAATCAGCCGAATAGTTATGATATTATTGCCCCAAAACCTAATTCCCGGGCTAACCTTGGGAAGACCTTAACGATTATATAATTCAAAATATAATGTAAAGCAACATAAGGTTTTAAATTTCGTTAGAATAGTCGGAATAGTTATGATGTTATTGCCAAAAGAAAATAATTTCCTGGCTAACCTTGGGGAGACTTTGGCAATATATATTTTTTTAATTAAAATGGCGGGCCTTAACTTTTTATCACACATCATTTATGTAATTGGAAAGACGATAAAATGGTCACACCCTAATTGCATAGCCTAGAATAGTATAGCATAATATAACATAGCATATAAGATTATAAGATGTCAGAGCCGGCAAAGACCGTGTGGTCCACTTCTGGGCCAGCTCTCCTTCATGCCACGTCGATGCACTTAAAGTGTGCATCTAAGCGGTTCTTAAACATGTTTATGGTTGTTGATTTAACAACGATCTCCGGCAACTCGTTCCACGAGGAAACCACCTCGTTTGAGAAAATATTCTTTGCTATATTTATTTCAAATCTTCCTTTCTTAAGTTTGTATCCATGGCCTCGGGTTCTTGAGGAAGCGTCCAACTCGAAAAGGGTTTCAATTTTTACTTTATCAAAATTGTTTAGGATCTTAAAGACTTGTATGAGTTCTCCTCTTAACCTTCTCGTAGTCTAGGTATCATTTTTGTTGCACGATGTTGCACTCTCTCCATCATTTCTATATCTTTCCGAAAGTATGGATTCCAAAACTGAACTGCGTACTCCAAATGAGTAGTGCTTATCATATTATAGCATAGTATAACATGGCATAGTATATTATAGCATAACATAGTATAGTAAAGTATAATATATAGTATAGTATATCTAGTATAGTATCTCCTAGCATAGTATAGCCTAACATAGCATATCTTAGTATAGTCTAATATTGCCTAGAATAGTATAACATTATATTGCATAGCCTAGTATAGTCTCGAATAGTAGCCTGGCAAAACCTAGCTTACCGTAGGATAGCCTACCATAGTATTACCTCACCTAGCAAAATAAAGCCTAGCATAGTATAGACTAGCGTAGATTGTCTAACATAGTAAATCCTGCCTAGCCTAGCATAGTATATCATAGCATAATATAATATAGCATATTATAGCAGAGTAGATTATGTCCTAGCATAGCCTAGTCAGTCCTAGCCTAGCTTAGTATAACCAAGTCTAGCCTATGATTCCTTATAATAGTAGAACTTACCATACCATACTCTAGCATAGCTAGCATAGTATAGCCTAGCTTTACAGAGTATAGCTTAACTTGACATAGTATGACTTAGTCTAGACTAATCTAGCCTATCCTAGCAGAGAATGTATAGTATGGCCTATCTTAGCCTAGAAACCATAGTAAAGCCTAGCCTAACATAGCTTAGTACAGCCTAACATATATAGGGTAGTAAAGCTTATGATAGTATAGTATAGCCTAGCCTAGAAGAGTATAGTATAACATAGCCTAACCTAGTATAGTTTAGAATAGTTTAACATAATATTGCTTAGCCTATCCTTATATAGCCTAGCCTTGCAAAGCCTAGCATAGTATAGTCTTGCAAAGCCTATCATAGTATAGCCTATTTACCATAGCCTACCTTACCCTAATCTAGCTTACCATAGTATAGTATAAGCATAGTATAACCTAGCCTAGCATAGTATAAACTAGGCTAGCATAGTATAGCCTAGCTTAGCATAGTATATCTTATCATATTCTAATAGGGTATATCTTGGCATATCGCACCCAACCATAGTCTAGCCTAGTATACCCTAGCCTATGCTAGCTTAGCATGGTACACTATAATCTAGCCTAGTCTAGCGTAGTGTAGACCAGCATAGCTTTGCATTGCATAGCATGCCCTTGTATAAACCAGCCTAGTATGCCATAGCATAGAAAAGCCTAGAGTAGCCTAGTATACCCTAGCCTAGCCTAGTATAGACTTGCATGTATAGCCTAGCATAGTATATATTAGAATTACCTAGCTTAGTATAGTATACCTGAGCCTATCACAGTGTATCCTAGCCTAGCCTAGCTTATCAAAGTATAGCCTAGTCTGTCTAGCAGAGTATAACCTAGCCTATCTTAGCGCAGCCTACAATTGTATATTAAAACTTAGTCTAGCTTAGTTTAGCTTACCCTAGTCTAGTATAGCATATCTTAGTATAGCCTAGCTTAGCTTAGTTCACTGGAGTCTAGCCTAGTATATTCTATCCTATCCTAGTTAGCATATTCTAGCCTAGACTACAATAGCCTAGTACAATATATCATAGCCTACCTTGCCCTACCCTAGTTAGTATAGTATATCATAGTATTGCCTAGCCTAGACTATTCGATCTTAGCCTAGGTTTGCATAGCATGCATAACATAGCCTAGCCCACCCTAGCAAAGCCTCGCTCATCCTAGCTTGGTATAGCGAAGACTAATCTAGCATACCATACCGTAGCCTAGCCTACTATAGCCTTTCATGCCCTGCCTAGCCTAGTATAGCTTAGCCTAGCTTAGCATAGCATAACCTAGGGTAGCATTAACTAACCTAGACATGTATAAACTATACTATACTATTATACCCTAGTCAAGCATAGCTTATTATTGTCTAGCCGAACATACTATATGCTATCTTAGCATAGCATATTATAGCCAAATTAGCATAGTATATCTTACCCTTGTACATTATATCTTGGCATAGCTTAGCATAGTATAGTGTGAGGGAACCCCACGTGGAATCTCTTGAGCAGACGGAACTTCCATGTGCTGCAGACGGCCCAGGTAGGCCTAAATTGGTAAGCCTACCCCCCCCCCCCCCCACAAGCGGTAGCCTCAAACCACATCCCCCACGATTCACCTTTACGCGGACTAGAATAGCCTCTACAAGAAGATTCGAGGCCATTCGAGAGTAGAGCTGTTCCCCGATATCCCCCCTCCCCCCGGGGAGAGCCTCGAACATAAATAGAGTTCCACTCCGATGAGGAGACATAGAGTTGAGAAGTCTCGCCCAGAACCCAGAAGATTCCCCATGGTTCCAAGTCAAGTGCTAGCAACACAGCAAAGTGACAGCTGGACTATTTTGTGTATTTGGAATTAGCCCCTCCAGGAGGTAATTCCACTGAACGATCTCCCCGAGTGATTTTCCCGACCTCTTTCATCAACTCCTGTTGAAGCCCTCCTCATATCGGGTAGCCGAAATACTCTCCCCTGGACCGGAAGTTACCTTCTCCCCTTGCTTTTGGAGAACCGTCATCACTCCAACCTCCCGCTCTGAAGTCCAAGCGGCCTCACTTCACGTGCAGAAGCCATCCGTAAGCTAACCACCCTCCCCCCTTCAGTAATCCAATTGAGTTAATCTTCCTCCCTTCGTTTATTAATGTGATTTTGCCCGTTAATTCTCTGAGGTAATTTTACCCATCAATTCTCTCATTATTTTTGTGTAAATAAAATTATATTTTTATTCATGTCTCTTTAAATATCCTTGAGCTTTGCCATTCTCCATAATTTACCTGACCTCGTTGCACTCTCTCACTACTTAGCCCGTCTGAACTCGTAGTTTTCCGTCCCTTTTGTCGGTTCGCTTTCAAGTTATTGGTCCCTCCCTCATAGATATAATATGGTATTGATATAATGTAATGTCATACCACGACATATAGCCTAGCATAGTATAGCCTACCCTAGGCTTGCCTAGCAGAGTATAGCATATTATAGCCTAGTCTAGTCTAACAGAGTATCGGCCGAAAAGTTATGATGTTATTACCAAAACAAAATAATTCCTGGGATACCTTTGATAGGACTTTGGGAATTATATCAATCGAAAAAGAATGTAAAACAGATAAGGGTTTTGAATTTCGTAAGAATCTGCCGAATATTTATGATGCTATTGCCAAAACAAAACAATTCCTGGGATAACCTTGGGAAGACTTTGGCAATTATAACATTCGAAATGTAAAACAACATAAGGGTTTCAAAGTTCGATAGAATCGGCCGAATAGTTCCAATGTTATTACAAAAACGGAAAAAAAGCAAAACGGACCCGACCGACGGACATAGTGAGATGTAGAGTCGCTCGTGACCTGACTCGCATGCGACTAAAAAATACTTTCTCACATCCAACTGTTTTTTTATAATTTTCAAATGGGGGCCCCTAGTCCTATTAATACCTTTCAACTCAAAGAACTTGCTAAATTCCAACTATCTACCCTGAACCAATTGTAAAAAGTTCAATCATATCCACTCTCAAACACCTTCTCTCAAATTAGAACATATTTAACATCCTCAACCTAGAAGGTACTTCAAGGAAGGTATTATCTTTGTTTTCCTCCTTTGTACTGAATCTAACAGGTTATTATCATGTCTAAAGTGTGAAAACCATGCTTGTTTACAGTACTCTAAATGTGGTCTGATATATGAGTTATATAGTTTAAGGATAACTTCCTTATTTTTGTAAATAACATTTTTCTTGTTGAAGCCTAATACTCTATTTGCTATATTTTTTGCCGCAATACACTGTTTAGAAAACCTTAGTGGCCGTTCTACTACTGCTCCTAAGTCCTTCTCATCCTCTATTCCATTCAGCCAATGCCCATTCATTTCATAGTTAAATTCTCTATTATCTTTTCCCATGTAAATAACTTTATATTTTTAAGGTTAAAATTCATCTGTCACCTTTGCGACAAACCTGATAACTTATTTATGTCACTCTTTACTTTAAAGTTAGTCTCAGCTTTATTTACTACAGTTGCCAATTGTGTGCCATCAGCAAAGGTTGATACTTTGATATTTACACTCTCCACAAGTTCATTTATATAATCTAGGAGTAATAATGGGCCTAGAACCGATCCCTAAGGTACGCCACTGATAACATCTCTCCACTCTGATTTCACCCCATTCAGTACCACCCTCTGTTTCCTGTCTTTTAGCCATTCAGCTATCTCATTCACAACTTTCCCACATATCCTATGTATTTTTAATTTGTGAACTAGTCTCCTATGTGGAACCTTATCAAAAACTTTGATAAAATCTAGGCAATTCTTTTTACAAACTATAGATTCTAAGCTTACGGGTCTAAAGTTATTTTGGTTCTCTTTGCTTCCCTTCTTAAAAATTGGCACTACATTTTCTATCTTCCAATGATTAGGTATTTCTCCAAACTCTAGTCATCTAGTATATATATTCTCAAAAGCTACTGCAATACTTTCCACGTTATTTAAGTAACCTAGAATTAATATCATCTGGGCTCGATAGCTTACTCGTATTCAGATTAATTATAAACCCTTTAATAATTTCCCTTATCTACATTAATGGCATTCAATACCTCATTCCCTGATCTAGAACTATCATAATTTAAACTTTAGATTCTCTTCTCTAAATAATAAGGCAAAATGATCATTAAGGATTTCTACTATTTCTTCATCATATTCTTTCATAACATGTTCATATTTAATAGGCCCTATTTTGTCTCTGCTAGATTTGTTATTGATTTTATAATAGCCAGGGAATTTTCTTTGATTTTTATTATTATTTTGAGCTAAATTAACCTATGCTCCATTCTTTGCTTTTCTTAATTATCTTATTTAATTAATTCATAGTTACCCCATAATGATTAAGATTTTCAGCAAGTATCTTCCCCCTGTAATCTTTGGTATGCTCGTTTCTTTTAAAATAAATTCTTAGTTCTCTCATGATTCCAGCATAATGGCTTCCTACCTTTCTTGCTAATGACCTTCGTTAGGATACGCATCTCGCAAGTAGGTATTCCTAGTCTAAGGAACTGGTGTGGGGGTCTGGGGGTGGAAAGCAGCACACACGTTTGGCATAAAATGAAAATTTTCTTGCAGAACAAAGTAGGCTTATTTTGAAAATATTAGTATTCAGTGGAGAAAATGAGGAGGAAACTAATGAATGAGATAGAATTAAAGTCGCCATGCTTTCGCTTGAAGACTTGAAATAGGCCACAGTTTGTATAGTGATAATTATTATAAAAGGGGTTGATTTAGCTGCAGAATTACTGACAAGCCAAATATTTTGCACTGGAACACTAAGATAAAACGGAACTCAAGGGGCCATAGAGGTTATTCAAGCTAAGTTAAAAGAAGAAGTCAAAAGCCTACATTGAAGAATGATGGAGATTTTCAAGATCTTTATTATCATAAAACGCTCAGGTGGCCTATTATCTTCATTATCGTAAAACACTCAGGTTGGTATGAGAAGTCAGGCCTATATATCATTAAACTTTTACTTTTGAATATTTTTATTTACAATAATAAATTTTCGAACCAAAAGAAATCATGGTGCCGGTTTAGTGTGGTTACCCTACCGACCAGTTTTTTGTCTTTAGAGTGTATCTTATCTACTAGTTTTTCTTTAGCACACATCTTACCAGGATAATGTTAAGTTTGGTTCTGGTTAGGTTTCGTTTTAGTTTAGGAACTTACCGAGCAAGCATAACCTAAGCTAAGCTAAGCTAACCTTACCTAACCAAATATTTTTATATAATATTTAAGAGTACCACCAAACACTTCAAAAGTCAATATCAAAATAAGTAAATGTTTAAGCATAATTAAATTGCAAATTTAAATATTTTATAATTTCAGTGAAATAACAACATTTTGGTTGAAAGATCTTTTTAAAGCTTATTTTAAAGTAAATTTTCTTAAGCAAAAATGACTAATCGAAAGCGGCACCGAAATCCTTATATGGTACCATTCAAAAGAAGGTTAGAAGAAAAAATGACAAGTTGCAAGATTTGTTCAAATAATGGTAAGAAATTAAACACTATTTGTCCAATCTACCAGAGTGTGTAGTTTACCGTCTTAGAAACTGTCTTTCAAAATTTAGCTGCACCCGACCGACCAACTGATATACTTTACTATATATTAGTAACGTTGTTTGGTAGGTAAGCGAAGTTTTATCTACCTAACCTAATCTATCAACACACTAACTAACATATCTGGACAGTTAACTAGAACTCATATAGTAAATCACCCACTTAATTCCCCTCTATTTTTCAATTGCATCACCATCATCATCATCACTAACTCTATAATTTAACAAGGGGATTTTTTTTAGTATTTGAATAATTATTTCATCTTAGTTTGGTTATGACTTGTTTTTTATCAAAGTTATTTCTAATAATTCTTTTATAATATCAAAAAACAAAATGGTGAAGTTCAGATATAAATATAAATATCGAAATTTTGTGAATTTTTAAAACCCAAAGAATGACAAATGGTGAAGTTAAGAAAATTTATTTTTATATATCTTCTTCTATAATTATATATTTTAGCAACGTGATATTTTGAAAGGGGGGGAAATTTAGTTTAGTTCCTTTTTAAAATTATTATAATTAGCGAAGTTCATAAAATTTATAAAAATTTAACCATGGCTGCTTTTTTTTAGATTTTAAATTTTAATCTTAGTAGCGAAGCCCAAGCGCCCTCCGTAGGGGTGAGTGGCGAAGCGATTGCCTGGTATTAAAATACTAAAACATGCGGACAACATGAAATCAAAACTGTACCAAAATTAAATAAGGTCAACAGACCTAAGTCGCGTGCTCTCAATTATTCTGACCTATGACCTTTGAAACTGTCAACAAGTGGGTCAATCCAACCCATAGTTAGTTTTCTCTTAATAATTCCTGGGCTAACCTTAGCAGGACATTGGTAATTATATCATTCGAAAGAGAATGTAAACCCACATAAAAGGTTTCAAATTTCGTTAGAATCAGGCGAATAGTTACGATGTTATTTCCAAAGAAAACCTTGAAAAGTAAACTGGTTCCATCCGAGCGACCTACCTAAGGACCGACACAGTAACTTATAGAGTCGCGACTAAAAACGCAGCCTACAACGGTGGACATAGCGACTCAAACTCAGGAAAACGAAATAAGGAAAATCTAACATTGGAAACATACATATGCATGTGAATATTTGGTGACTTATTGCGATGTATGGTGGATAGGTTTGCAATAGCGTCTACTCCTCATAAGAACGAATTTTCTTGAAGAACATCAAGCAGTTGGATAATGAAAGAGTCGATTTGAAATACAGAGTACAATCGGTAAGTTGAAATGACAGCAGGAAAGTGGTAGCAGTTGGAAACTCTTGGTGACTGCCGTTGTAATGAGTCACTTAATAAAGCTGCTTGCGGGTGCGCAGGCGTATATCTGTTGTTGGGGACTCACGGGGCTAATAGCTTCCAGACTCGGATTGGGTGACTGCTTGCGTTGAGTGAACGATGACTTTGATTCCCTAGTAATAAGCTGATTCGGCAGCGCGAAATGAAGTGCATGCTAGCAATGGTTATGTGAAAATGTGCGGGTTGCTAGGTTGATGAATGGTTGCTCGAGTCGAGTGAATGAGAGTTTGCCTTAATTGATCGGTAACTTCGGCTTACTGGAGTTAGTTGATGGGATTCCAAAAGTCGAGGGGCCCCATCGATGGGTAAAGGTAACGCTGAGTAACGATAATGACCGGCAGATGATTCAAAATCCGAGCGTGTTTGAACAACGAAAACGTGTCTCTTTATAGCACAAGGTAGCTTCACTATTTCCGGGGACGGTGAGAGTATTTCCTTCGCTCTATTCATATCTGATTCTGGGATCGATAGCTAGGGTGACAAATAGAAAGCAGCTTCTCGTTATCGAGCGAAGTGTTTATACAGGCGTCTCGTTAATTTTCGTGCAGACAGATATCTATCAAGATGACTTCCGGAGATTTGGGGTTCACGGGAGGCATTGCATGAACCCCTCCCCCCCTCAAGAGGGTTGTTTGAAACCACGAATTTATAGTCTAATAGTTGTATAAACGGTGGAGATTTGCCTCACCGGCAGTTTATGGCTAGGTAGATAATTTCATTTACGGACAATTCAGCTCAATATAATTGAGCTCACTGATAATTCCGCGCATTGACTTTACTGATAAGGGCTTCTCTTAAGGATGACCAAAGTTAGGTTAAATAGTTTTCTTTTATAAAATATATATTTTTGATCGTTTTTAGTTCATTTATTTATAATAGTTTACTTGAGGCTCACGCAAAAGTTAGGTTTGGTCCTGTTTGAAATCAAGCAAACGGTTCTAACCTAACCTCTGTGTGAGCTTTAAGTAAACTATTATAAATAAATATTTCTTTTAAATAGATAAATAAATATTTTTTAGCCCGATTTCTTAGCTATAGAAAAGCCGATTAAACAATAGATACTTTAGGCAATTTTTTTATATTATAAACCCCATTATAGGCCTACCGTGGAAAGACTAAGTGTAATTGACCAAGGCCAAATACTGCCTACTGTTCGCCACCTTCAATTAAATAATTTTGAAAAAATAGTTAAAATTATTGTGGCATCGTTGAAAGAAATGCTGAAGGAAATCTCTTAGCCTAATTGTGGGGAACATTGAAAGTAAATATTTTATATTTCATAAAGTATTCGTAAAATGAGTGCGTTGAATTTTCCGAGCACTGAATTGTGTTGCGCTGAAAGTTCCGAGCACTGAATCATGTTGCGCTGAATTGTCCACGCACTGAATTATGTTGCGCTGAATTGTCCAAGACTGAATTATGTTGCGCTGAATTGTCTGCCCACTGAATTGTATTGCGGTGAATTATCCGTGCAACGAATTGTTATGCGCTGAAGTGTCCATGCATTGAATTGCCTTGCCCTGAATTGTCTGCGCACTGAATTGTATTGCGGTGATTATCCGTGCAACGAATTGTTATGCGCTGAAGTGTCCGTGCACTGGCTTTTCTTGTGGGGAACTACCGGTTTACAGACGATATGCGAGCTTTTTGCAAGAATTGCTCGTTTTTACCTGGAGATTATCGAATGCGACCAGAACTGAACGTGCGTATTGTATGCGGACTGAGATTGTTCATTCCTCTGTACGCGCTATTCTGACTCTCACTCGTTTGACTTTGGAACGATTTAACATTTCTTTTCCTACTCGTGGTTTGTTGGCCGTGAGGAAGGAAAAGAAGGAACAACGAGTGGGAGCGATGAGAAAACGAGATTTTACCATCACAAAACACACGAACAGAGTGTTTTAGCTTATATATAGTTTTAGTCTAATTTTTTTCCTTTTACAGTTTTGTCGGTTACGTGTTTTCCGTAACGAGATTTAGTTACGGTTACACGCTCCACTTTACATTCGTTGTTGTATCTATATCTTTCGTCGTCTAGGTATAGGTCTGCTATCTTTTTCCTTCCGTCTGACATGATTTTAAATTTCTCTCGATTTGTGCTAAAAACAGGAAGAACATTAGTTTTTAAAGCAGTCGGACCCCGCGCTACCTCGCGGAGGTGACTGCTTTGTCTGCTTTACCAAGTTGACTCCCGCTTTGATAGCATTCTTCGGAAATTTAATAAAGTGAATTTTTAGCGAGATAGTGAAGAGAGTGAATTTGTTTGTTGATAGAAGCACGATCGTTTGTTCATTTATTTATTCATAAGTGGACCACTGGCTTTCTTCGTTCTACGACGGTGCGGGGACGGATCTTCGCCCCTACGTGGAATATTGTTTTGAGGTAAAGTGGTAATTTTATTTAGACATTGGCCCTCTGATCTCCTCCACCCCTTTCTCCCTCACCACTTTTCTATACAAGTGTTTTTCCTACTCACTTCTCCCATGTGTAACCATCCAGTGAGCGTTGGGATGAGTGTAAAATGAAGGAAACCCTTCGAATTAATCTTTGGGTCCTCTCGGAGGGCCCGAAACCTGATAGAGGAACGGTATTTGAAAAAAATTATGGAAACACGAAAATTGCATTGGTTAGACTAATCGACATACCTAATGGATACTCTGCCATTTGTGCGAGGGAGGCTGACTGTGAAGCCTTAACCTCAACCAAAGCAGTTGAATGCCTCAAGACCATAAACTTAAAACCCCACACACCACCCCAAATTAAAACACACCGCAGTGTCGTCTGCAGGTGCCTCGACTCTTGGGTTGGGAGCCACTCGGCAGAAGACATAAAGCACGAACTGGAAAGGGACCACCCTTGGGCGGAAGTTGCTGAGGTTATAAAATTTAAAACGTACACGCACGTCTTCAAGGTTGTTTTCGGCGATACGGCAATGGCACAAAAGGCTGAAGATAACGGTTTACTGCTATTTAGTGTGAGTGTCTGCCCAGATCAAATCGAAAGAGAGGAATTTGTCGACTAAAAGATGTGCTTCCGGTGCTATAAGTACGGCAAGCATACCACTCCGAGCTGTCCTGAGAATAAAGACCTTACTCTTTGCTCTATCTGTGCAGGTCGCAACCATTTTTGGCGTGACTGCAAAAGTACCTCCCCGAAATGCTTAAACTGTGAAGGCCCCCACCAGACTATGTCCATGGCATGCCTGATCAGAAAAACGGCAATCCAAAAAGAAACACAACTACGAAAAGAAACGGAGGAGAAGAAAGTGAATTCGACCAACGCCAAAGTTGCTAAAGCCGCTATTGCCGAGTCGAACAACCAGAAAACCTACCTCCACATCGAGAACGAACACTCCACAAAAATTATGTGCTGCATATATTATGCACACATAGCAAACATAACTCGCCCAGGAACTTTCGCAACCGAGGTCAACCGTATGCTCGTAAAAAACGGCTTACAGGAGATGTGGATCCCCGAAAACCCTCCGTCAGAGGAGGTTATGCGAATAAGCATAGCCCCTCAGTGCCCAGAACCATGCCAGAAGGTACCTACTCCCCAAAACACAGCCACCACACGCGACCCACGCCTAAACAAAAACAAGCAAACTCCCCAAACAGAAAAACCAGCGCCACTTACACCCCAAAAGACTGACACAATTACACCCAAAACCCACACGAAATCACCAACAAAGGAAGCAGTACAACCAAAAGAGATCAGGTCTCCGAGGTCGAGGAAAATCTCAAAAACACGTGGTCCCAGGTCAACCTCCTCATCTCGAGGCCGAGAGACCCAATTGAAATACCACTCGAGAGGTTTCAATTTGAAATTATATGCCCCCGAATCGGCCCCATTCCCAACTGAAATAGAGTCTCACGAAGTATCTGATGGTCTTAAAACCGGAAGATACAAGTGGAAATGCTCTGATGAGGTTCCGGAACGGCAAGTTGAGGAGGCTCTCTCACGTAACATGGTAAAATTGACCACCGACTGCTTCTATACAATCACGGACACTGAATTAAGGAAAAAAACGAAACGGCATGGAGCGCACCCCGCCCAGTACACCACATGGGGCTAAAGTGGACCGCGAATAAGCGTCCACTGTAATCCCACACATAAAAAACACAAACATCACACAAAATAACTGACAGACTATCAATAATACAGATGAATGTCGATGGATGGGACGGAAAAGGTTCCATCTATGGCAACATCTTGCGACAGAATGACCCTGACATAATACTCATTAATGAACACGGAATGACCGCTCATAAAGAGATAAAAAAATTTCAATACGACGACATTAGCAAAAATCACAACCAGGAACGGTATGACGGCTGCGCAATAGCCGTCAAAAAAGGTATAAAATACAAAAGACTACCCGACTTAGATGAATCTTACCTTGCCATTGAGGTAGGCAGTACCCTGGGGAATCTAGTCGTGGCCATGGGGTACCAACCCCTAAGACGCGGCTATGTACCCTTGCACAACCTTCTACAGATCCTCAGCCATAAGAGAAACGTAATCTTTGCTCGAGATCTGAATGCAAGATGTGCAGCATCAGGGTATACCTCCTACAACAATGCAGGTAGAAACATCGAAGTATTACTAGACAGACGCTACGCGTCAAGAATCGGACCCGAATTCCCGACATTTATTACAGGGAATGCAGCAACGAAACCTGATATTGTACTATCCAGTATCAGGTTTCCCTACAACTACTTCATTGAACCGGGCCCCATTATTCCGAGTGACCACCAGGCTATTAAAATTACAGTAGGTGCAAACCCCATCCAAATTGCAATCCCAGGTCGCAAAAGCTACAAGCAGGCGAACTGGGAAAGCTACCGAAATTATCTTCTAAATTATATCCCTGACCCTTTACTCGATGCAAATTTAGAAGAGATAGATATAGAGCTGGATAAAATCACTGACCTCCTAATTACAGCCGATGAGAATAGTTTTCCCCATATTAAATATAAAACCCTTCCAGCTCCCTATTGGACCCCTCCCATGAAAGCCCTGGCCCAGGAATATAAGGACCTGTCCAATGCAGTAGCGCTGACAGGCCCCAACCACAATGCCCACAGAAGATTAAGAGAAATAAAAGACGAACTCCATACACTAATCACGGACCAACAGACACTCATATGGGACAGACTAATAGAAAGACTCGACATTGAAAGAGACTCACATAACTTCGGGCAAACCGTCAAACGGTTAACAGGGAAAAGTTCCCCAGAAAAGAATTACGCTTATAAACGACGGTGTAGAAATTGACGAGCCCGAAGAGATTGGAGAAATTTTTAGGACTTTCTGGTCCTCAATCTTTACAATCACCCCAGAAGAGAATGACAATTACGACCTGGAATTTAAGACTAACATTATCGAACAACTAAACACACAAATACAGAGAACCTCCCCTCATCATTGTGTATCGCAGGAAAGAGTGATGGAGAACTATGGGAGTAAAATAACTGCCCAAGAGCTCTCCATTGCACTAAAATCCTTTCGTTAAAGAGCACCGGGTACCACGGGGCTGACCAGGGAGAATTTCATCAAGGCCCCGCCTAATGTTCTGAGTGGGCTTCTTAACATCATGAATGCCGCTCTGAACACAGGCTACTTTCCCGATCAGTGGAAAGTGGCCAAGATGATCTTCCTTCCCAAATCGGGTAAGCCCCCGGACTGTCCTGCCAGCTTTCGGCCGATATCTCTCTAAGAATTTGCTGGCAAAGTCTTCGAGAAGATATTGGCAAATAGGGTCACCCCCTTCTCGAAGAAGCCAACTTGAATAACAAGCAACAACACGGCTAAAAAAGAAAAAAGAGAGACTGGCACGGCACTAGCCGTTATTACGGAAAAACTTGCAAACATCAAGGCAAGCAAAAGGCATGCCGACCTGGTGCTCCGAGATGTCAAAAAAGCTTTTGATAAAGTTTGGAAGAGAGGGCTTCAATTTAAGATCCTCCAAATAGGCCTCGCCCCCATTCTTGAAAGGATACTCTGCGATTACATAATGGAGAGGAGAGCATACATACACATCAGAGGATACAAAGGCCCCGAATTCGAGCTCGAATCAGGGGTCCCACAAGGGGGCTGTCTCAGTCCCCTTTTATACAACATATATACACGCAACCTACCACAACCTCTTTCCGAAGGTACGATATACGTTCAGTTCGCTGACGATATATCGCAAATTTGTACAGCCGCCTACGTTCACAGGGAATTTATGGCGATAAATACGGCTAGGGAGATTTCCAACATCGACTCTTTCGAGAGGAAATGGAAGATTTCGACCAATGCCCCAAAATTCAAAATAATTCCCATGTTTCGCAAGACCTTCAATGATATACGGGTAGAGGGGAAGAGAATCCCCTACTGCTCGGAAGTGACGGTTCTGGGGCTCAAAATCACCACAGGGGGCTACAAGAGTCATATCGGGTGGACAGTCGCGAATAGCAAGAGAGATTTGAGGGAGTTTTATAGGTTCATTGACCTAACTCGCTCAAATAAACTCAAGATATTCAATGCGTGCATTCGCTCGAGACTCTTGTACCCCCCAGTGCCGTTGAATGCGTGCGCCAGGACCCACATTGCGAAACTACAAACCATACAGAATAAGGTGGTTCTACTTATTACAAACACCCGAAGAAGAGAACTCAAAAAACAGAGGGAGCTCCACGCCTCGGTTGGATTATCTCCGATCAACGTGGCGCTCCACGAGAGAGCTAAGAGGATATGGCAAGCCATTGGTGCACGCCAACCAGTGTAATGCGCAAGTTTTTTTAATTAAAATTCCACTTCACCCCTAAAAACAAACAATCAAATTCACTTAATTAATATTAATTAATAATAATTAGTAAAATCAACCTAAAATTTTTTAGGAAAATAATTTTTTTTTCAAAAACCCAAAGCGGGATGTAAAAACCCCGTCTCTAATAAAGGCTTGAATGCCAGTAATAAAAATCATCGTCAAGATGAAAACCCTTAATCAAATTAACTATTTAAACTTGATTTAATAAACTATGAAACTTATAGTTTATAAATTAAAAAGAACCCCAAACTAATACAAACAGAGCTACCCTTTCACCAGGGATCTTTTATTCTGTCTTCTACACATCATCTATTCTTTAAACTCACTCCTTAACCACTTTACTCTATTACTTTTTTTCTCTCTAATTCTATCTACATTTCATCTCTTTTTATGTCCAATGTCCAATACCTCGCGGAGGTCGTGCTTAGCGCACGTTCCTCCGTCTATATGACCGAATCAGGGAAGGAGGGTTAAAGACGATTCTTCGTTCAAAAAATCTTTTACGTCCATCCATGGATATTGACTTTTCGAAAATGTGTCGAATTGATTCAGCCATTGATCAGTTCAGACTTAGGCTTCGTAAATTGGTTGAAGAAGGAATACTTGGGATAAATTGACTACTTTTTAATTAAAAGTAGATTTATTATAATATTTTTTCTTTTATAGATTTAACTTCTATAGGTAAACCATGATATTTGTATTAAAGCCTTTACTAAACTTAATTCTACAATTTTCTCTCTCTATTGTAGATAGATAAATAGGTAAGTAGTTAGATAAATAGATTCATAGAAAATGTTATTGTTGCACTCTTAAATTAAGGTAGGGAACTCCTTTTATCCCTCGCATCGTAGACATGAACTCCTGAGTGGATAAAGAAATACATATAAAGATCAGAATGACAATAACTGGAGAGAACGGGGCCTCGAAGGCCGATTCTCAAGGGGAAGTGAGGTGTTCGAGTTGTAACGTCTATTTGTTTTACACCAATCAGGGGGCGGAGCGGTTCTCGTTCCACTTCATGGTATGTGAGCCCTAGGGTGCTCACTATATCAGCAATGTTGTTCTGTTAAGACGAGAAGGGAAGGGAAATGATAGCGGTGTTGTGATCGGCTCTGCGCATGATGCGTGTACAGTTTCCCACCCCCGCCGGGATGAATATCAGCCGATCCGCCAATGGGCGGCATGTTCGTCATGCCAGTTAAAGTTTTAACTCCACGGTAGCTCGGATCCAACCCCCGCCTCGACGTCAGAAATCCAACAGCGTATCCACTAGGCTAGCGAGTTTCCCTGAAAAATGTATGGTAGGGTTTTTTGTAGTCAATCTGTCTGGTTTGCTGGTGGGGCCCATGTTTTTTTTAAGTCACGTAAGTCAAAGTTTTATGCCTAGAGATAAACTGAAGAAGAACAGGAAGGGAGATTACCTCCCCCTTCGAATTTATGCCTAAAGATAAACTGAAGAAGAACAGGTAGGGAGATTTTTACCCCCTTCGAATTTAAAGCTCTGAAAATTTGTATGAGAGAATTGTACAAAAAGTGAAAAAATGTGTGGAAGATATATAGCCGCAGATCTCCTTGCAGGTATTGGGGCCCGGAGGGCACGCAATCCTCCATAGGTCAGGATAGATAAGAAAAAAAAGATGGGGTCAAGAGAAAGAGAATAGGATTGGAAGAAAGCAGGTATGTTAACATCCCCTAATCGGAGCTACGAGGGAAGGATGAGTCTTCCCACTTCCCCGGCCTAGACCAGGGGGTGACTGGATGAAGGCTGGTTGGCGACTAGCCTACAAAATTAAACGCCGACCTAAAAAATAGGTGAGTAAAGGTTTGTAAAGAAAGTCCCGCAAAAAAAGGGTAAAATGTAAATGTCTCAAAAGACTAAAGCTTAGGTAGTCTCAATCTATATCGCGATCGCTGGGGCACTGGAGGCGTCAATGGTAATTAATCATTGAGGCCTTTCTCGCTACCATTTGTCATACGCGGCGGTCTCGAGGTAAATGCTGTAACCCGGGGGTGGGGGGAACGTGCGGCTTTCTAGGCCATTAGTGCGACCTTGGGAATTAATTCGAATTTGGCAGATCGAATCATTTTATTGCTCTTTTACAAAAGGATTCGCAACAAAATCATTAAAAGGATTCGCAACAAAATCATTAAAAAAATTCGCAATAAATCCTTAAAGTATCCACAACAAAATCATTGAACTATTCGCAACAGTCATTTAAAGTATTTGCAACAAAATCATTAAAAGTATTCGTAACAGTCATTAAAAGTATTCGAAACAAAGTCATTAAAAGTATTCGCAACAAAATCATTAAAAGTATTCGCAACAAAATCATTAAAAGTATTCGCAACAAAATCATTAAAGGTATTCGCAACAAAATAATTAAAAGTACATGCAACACCCATTAAAAGTACTCGCACCAAAGTCATAAAACTAATCGTAACAAAGTCATTATTAAAATTACTTGCAAAAAGTCAAAAGTACTCACAACAGTACCCCAAACAGTCATTAAAAGCACTCGCAACAAAGACATAAAAGTACTCGCAATAAACTTACGAAGTCATTATTAAAAGTACTCGTACAATGTCACAAAAGTACCCGGAACAAAGTAATTAAAATTACTCGCAACAGTCATTTAACGTACTTGAAACAAATTAATTTAACGTACTCGCAATAAAGACATGAGTAAAAATACTCTCAAAAAAGAAATATTACCGGAACAAAGTCATTAAAAGTACTCGCAACAGTTATTATAAGTACCCATGATTAAGTCGTTAAAAGCTAGTTCAATTAAAATTTTTATTTTTTCAATTTTAATTAAGCTGACAGAAAGTTATAATATTTAGTTACATAAAAAAATAATGTGCAACTTTCAGCATATCCAATTAAAATTTTAGGAATGTGTCCGACAGCTAACTGCGGTCTTCAATAATACAATAGAGTAATGTGTGTAGGATTACAACAGATTCTCATGCAATTAATTGATAGATCATAGGTTTACCAGTTTCTCTCACAGTTCATCAATAGATATCTGTCTATTTTTGTTTATTTTATTTTATTTGTATGGTTATAAAACTTGTGCCTTCTCTCTTGTTTAAACTTTCCTCTCTTATTAACGCCTGACATGAACGCGTCTTGTTTCTCAGGGAAAATTAAGAGAAACGTTCTTAGATCCACCCCCTACCCAAAAGGCCTCGCGATATCTTTACATCAACCACGGACAAAGAAAGAAAGCTAAAAGCTAAATCAAATAAGAGTCAGAGCCGCGTAGCTCAATAAGAAACGAATGTGGCACCTAAAATCCATTTTTGCCAGACACTGAAGCTCAATTAAGGAGGGTCATAAAAAAGAAATCGACACGCTGATGCAAGTACCAATGTGTGCATGAGTTAGTGCCGTCGCGTAGATCTACAACCCCACACACACGAATGGGAAAGGAATGAAACAGCAAAGCTCTGCTTAGAATTGTTCGCTTGAGAGTCGAAGTTCTGACCCGCTCATATAATAGGAGATTCCTCTTGTAAGTCGCGAATCTAGCAAATTTACTCTCCATTATTCATGACATGGATTTACTTATGGAATTATTTATTTTTCTTTCTCTCAAAAACAGATATTTTAGAGAGCTCCATATCGTACTCTATTTTCCATTAATAACGTTTCCCACCTTTGCACTGTCGTTGCAGCATCCATTTTTCAAATATGTTCCCAAATATTAATATTTTGAGTTATTCCTTTTACTTAATAATTTGAGAGTGGCTCTCGAAGCGATTGAAGATGAATAAATAAATTGATTTTCTGCTCTGCTATCAGTTTTCCAGTTTTTCTTCCATTGATTCAAATATCCTTGTCTCCAAGACGACACTCCGTCAGTGAGCTCCTGAAACGTAATTACACTGTATGTTATATATATATATATATATATATATATATATATATATATATATATATATATATATATAGAGAGAGAGAGAGAGAGAGAGAGAGAGAGAGAGAGATATGTACCACTCCTGAACTACAAGGACTACATGGAAAATAAGTACCCTAGAACACCTTACGGTCCAAACAAGGAGGGTAATTTTGGCGCAATCTTCGAAGGTGTCCGTTGGCAACATCGAAGATCACTCGCGAGGATCTTCACGGCGATTTTGCAAGAATTTATCTAGTCTTAACTTGAACTGGTCAACAGATTCACTGTTGACAACTTCCGTCGGAAGTGCGTTCCAACTACCGCATATTCTGTAAGTGAAGAATTTCCACCACATATCACGGTGGTATCGCTTCAGTTCAAGTTTAAAGCCGTGATTTCTTGTTCTTCCCTCGCTGAGCTGGAAAATATCCCCGTAGTCCAGTCTGTCGAAGCCTCGAAGTATTTTAAATACTTCGATAAGCTGACCACGTAGTCTCCGGGTCTCCAGCGAGAACATATCTAATGCCCTTAATCTATCTTCATAACTTTTATGTCTGATAGAGGGAATCAGTTTGGTTGCCCTGGCTTGCACGCGTTCCAACCTCGCGATGTCTTTTCGGAATGAAGGACTCCAAAATTGTACGGCATACCCAAACTGTCGCTTGAAATACCCTATCATCCTTTGGGCTTTCTTCTCCACCTCAATACACTGTTTCGAGAACTTGAGGTCACTCGTGATAGTTACACCCAAGTTCTTCTCAGTGTCGGTTGATTCAAGAGCAGTGCCCTTAAGGATATAGGGTGATTGAGGATTTCAGTGGCCGATATGCATCACTTTGCATTTGTTTACGTTGAAAGGCATTTCCCACGTATCAGACCACTACCCAATCTTCCCAAGATCTTGCTGCAGGCTTGCAGTATTTTCACCTTTTGCAACGTTCATACCAAGCTTGGTATCGTCAGCAAATTTGGAAATCTTGGCAACCATGTCACCGTCCATGTCATTGACGTAGATGATGAATAGTAGTGGTCCAGGACAGAACCTTGAGGCACCCCACTAGTAACGGGCACCCACCCAGAAGCCTGTCTATTCATCACCACCCGTTGCCGTTTGCAACTTCCTTAGTTCTTGATCCAGCCGGTTACTTTTCCATCTATGCCCAGCGCTTACACTTTCCGGAGAAGGTGGCGGTGTGGTACCTTATCAAAGGCTTTCTGAAAGTCAAGTAGACCACATCCACCGCCTAATCCCTATCGTGCTCACTGAACACGAAGTGGAAGAATTCCACAAGGTTCGTCAGGCATGACCGTTGCCTTCGGAAGCCGTGCTGGGAATTCTTCAGTAGCAGGTTTGACTCTAAATGTGAAGTCATTTTGTCTACCATCATGCTTTCCATGAGTTTACCGACTATCGAAGTCAGACTGATAGGTCGGTAGTTCGATGGTTGGCTACGGTCTCCTTTCTTGAAGATAGGAATCACCTCCGCTTCACGCCAGTCTCTAGGAACGCATTCAGTCCGGATTGACATGTTGAAGATTGCGCTCAGGTGTCGTGACACTTGATCACGCACTTCTTTCAACACTTTAGGTAGAAACCCATCCAGGCCAGGTGACTTATTCGTTATTAGGTCAGTGATCTTCTTTTTGATTTCTCCTTCTGTGAAGTCCATATCCGTTAGCTTTCCCCCCGAGTAGGAATCCGTTGGCTGGGGGATAGGACCACACTCTTCAGTAAACGCTGAAGAGAAGTAGTCGTTGAGGAGGTTAGCATTTTCTGCATCTGAATGCTTTAATATTCCCTTCTCATTCCTCAAAGGGCCAATCGTTCGACGGATTGGTTTACGGCTGTTTAGATATCCAAAGAACTCCTTGGGATTCTCTTTACAGAGTCTCGCCACTCGGAGTTTTTCAGACCGCTTAGCCGCCTTTATGCTGGACTTCACTCTCCTGGCTAGCCTCCGATATTCGTCAAAGGCACCCGAGATCTTCGATTGCCGGTACACAGTTCTCTTCTTCCTAAGCAGTTGGCCGATTTCTCGATTAAACCACTTTGGTTGAACAAAAGACCAACGGGGACATTTCAGAGGGATAAAACGCGATTGAAGACTCATGAATGTGGTTTTGAAAATATTCCACAAGTCTTCAACAGCATCGCACACTTCTAGCCTCCCGTCAGTCAGTCCAGCACGAAGGCTTGCAAAGTCTGCTCTTCTCAAGTCAGGTTTCCTTGATTGACTGGCAACAGACCTTGCCTTCGGGATCTTGACGCTAAATCTAACTAGCTGGTGATTGCTGCCACCGAGCTCTTCGCCTACAGAGACATCCTCAACGATATCATCCTCAGAGGTGAAGACCAAGTCGAGGATATTGTCTCCTCTCGTCGGTTCTCTGACACATTGAGTGAGGAACTCGTTGTTGGCGAACTCCAAGAGTAGCGCGCTCTCGCCCAGGCTGTTCTGGTTTTTCAGTCAACTTGGCTGTAGAAATCACCCATAACGATGCACACTCTGCCTTGAACAAGCTCACCCAGCAGCTGGTACAGTTCCCTGTCCTTCTCAACGGGTTGGGAAGGGGGTCTGTAAAGCACCAGGATCCTGTATCTGACAGGACCGATCTCTAGGTCAACGCCTAGGAGCTCGTGGTCGGATATAACGTTGGAGTTCGTAGATTTGATTGTATCCTTGACATACAACATTACACCGCCACCCTCTCTGTCTGGCCTATCTTTGTGAAAGAGTTAGTAGCCAGGAACCGTGAATTCGCCTTCAAAGTCTCGGTTTGAGGTTTTTATCCACGATTCTGTTATGGCTACCATTTCGGGTTCTTCCGTCACTACGAGGCCACGGAGCTCAGGAAACTTGTTCCTGATTGACCTCGCATTGAACAGAAGAACTTTCAGGGAGTCCCCAAATGTAGGAGTCCCTATACTCTTCCGTTTCCCGGCTTCTTGGTTGTCACGGTGGCACCATTTTTGACAACCTCCGAGAAGGTTTTTTGGGGAGTGACTCGGGCGTACTGGCGTACGTCCGCCTTCCCAAAGGGCCGGAAACTCCTTTGGGTGCGCTCCACGACATCCTGGATGAGGTTAGCTAGGAACGCCTTGCACTTAAAGGAGAGGTGCACCCCGTCCCTTTGGTAGAGGTCTTTTATACCATAGACTACGGCGTACGGGTCGACAAAAAAGACACCCTCCGCCGTACAGAGTTCTGCAAGGTGCCGGTTTAGCGACATGTTCCTCAAGTGGGCAGTCCAGCTTGGACCCCACCTTGGGAGCATCCCCACCACGACGCGTCTGCGGGTTTTCAATCCACAGTCGTTCACAGAGCCCATAACTGTTTTCATAATCTCGCCTGTAGGGCCTACCCTACCTCCTCTGAGGTAGAGGTCGTTGCCACTTACCATAAGGGCAACGACTGAAGTCTCTGAAATCTGAGACTTCTCGGCCTCAGCTCTTACCTGCTTATTCCCACAGACTGGGAGGCAGCTCGCTTTAACGCTTGTGCGAAGGCCGGCCGCTAGCAGGGGCTTCAGACCCCGTGCTTGAGAATCACCAATCAGGGTGACTCTTGCACATTTGTCTGCAGACGACTTAGTCTTCCCTTTCGGAGGCAACTTGCCGCTTTCCTCTTGTATCTCTAAATTTTTCTTCTTTTTCTTCTTCTTCTTCCTCCTCTTCTTCTTCTTCTTCTTCTTCTTCTTCTTCTTCTTCTTCTTCTTCCTCTTCTTGTGAAATTTTCAATCGCTCATTAGAGGATGGCGTAGTTCCGTTGGATTTCAAGCGAGCAAACGTTACACCTATATTTAAGAAGGGGAATAGATTTGAAGCAACGAATTTTCGGCCTATTAGTCTAACTTCGGTAGTTGGGAAGCTTTTAGAATCTGTAATTAAAGATAGAATAGTGAGCCACTTCGAGGCAAATAAGCTGATTAACGATACCCAACATGGATTTAGGCGTGCGAGATCGTGCTTGACTAACTTGCTCGAATTCTTCCACAAAATGATTTGCGTGTACGATGAAAGCAAAGCTGTAGACGTAATATATTTAGACTTTAAAAAGGCGTTCGACACCGTCCCCCACCAAAGGTTATTAATGAAAGTTAAAGCGATTGGGGTGACTGGTAAGATTTTAAACTGGATTAGAAATTGGCTGAAAGATCGCTCGCAGCGGGTGGTAATAAATGGGGAATGTTCAGATTGGGCCAGCGTTAGTAGTGGGGTACCGCAGGGCTCTGTTTTAGGCCCTTTATTGTTTTTAATTTATATTAACGATTTAGATAAAGGCATACTTAGTCGGATTTCGAAATTTGCGGACGACACGAAGCTGGGCAATCGTGCCTATGTAAGATCGGATGTCGATAAATTGCAGGGGGACCTAAACTCGATTGCCATTTGGGCGGACAAGTGGCAAATGGAATTTAATTTAAGCAAATGCAAGGTAATGCACTTGGGTTGCCATAATTTAAGAGTAGAATATACCATGAAAGGCCAAGTCCTCGACGCGGTTAAATTAGAAAAAGACTTGGGAGTATTAGTCTCAGACGATTTTAAATTCTCGAAGCAATGCGCGGATGCGTGTAAAAAAGCAAATCGCGTTTTGGGTTATATCGCGCGTAATTTCACCTTCAAATCTAAGGATGTAATTTTACCTTTATATAAATCCCTTGTGCGGCGACTTCTCGAATACGCTGTTCAATTTTGGGCTCCATATTTAATGAAAGATATCGCGCAATTAGAAAGAGTGCAGCGTAGGGCTACGAAATTAATTCCAGAGCTGAGGAATAGATCATACGAGGAAAGGCTCAGGGCTTTAGATTTGCCATCGCTAGAACGCAGAAGATTACGTGGCCAGCTAATAGAAGTATTTAAAATACTAAAGGGTTTCTCAAACGTTGACTTTCGCAATCTGTTCGAACTGGATCATAGGGGAAATACTCGTCAGCACGGGTTAAAATTAGTGAACAAGCGTTTTAACACTAGTATAGCCCAAAACTATTTTACATTTAAAGTTACTCAAAATTGGAATCGGCTGCCCACCCACGTAGTAGATAGCACTTCGGTTAATATGTTCAAAAATCGTCTAGACGTGCATTTGAATAGTTTAAATATAACGTAGTTGAGCACTGTGAATTTAAACGTCCTTGCAGAGAGAGAGTTTGGAGCGGAGGTTTAAGGATATGAAATTATGATGACTAAAAATGATGCCGGCGATTCTCTGCATGTGTAGCTTAGATGTCCCATTTCTTTTCCGCCTAACCTATAAGTAGTCTCTATCCCTAAATTAGCTCTTCACCACTAGCAGTCGAGTGGCTGCGGAAGATGAGAAGAAAAACTTTCTATCTCCCCCGACCCCTAGTTTGATTAGTTAAAATTGCACGATAATGTACACATGTAGATAAGTGTGTACAGTAGATAGTATTAAAAAAAAAAAATAGCATGTTAGAGATACACTCGTAGATAAGGGTGTATCGTAGTTTTTGATTTAGTGTAGCGGACTAGCCTCGAGCGGACCTTAGGGTCTTTGCTGGTCCTAGATTCTGTAGTTCTGTAGTTCTTCTTCTTCTTCTTCTTCTTCTTCTTCTTCTTCTTCTTCTTCTTCTTCTATGTAGTGTAGCGGACTAGCCTCGAGCCGACCTTAGGGTCTTTGCTGGTCCTAGATTCTGTAGTTCTGTAGTTCTTCTTATTCTTCCTCTCCTTCTTCTTCTTCTTGTCTTCCTTTGTTATCTCTTCTTCTGTTCCCGTTTCTCCTCTTCTCCTTCTACTTTCTCGTCCTCTGTTTCCACTTTCTTTTCTTCTCTTTCTACTTTCTTTTCTTCTATTTCTACTTTCTCTTCTTCTATTTCTACTTTCGCTTCTTTCTCTTCTTCGTTTGGGCTCGTTGAGAAAGTCCTTCAGCAGAAGAAATCGGCTGTTGGACGTCGGGAGCCTTCTCGCCTAAGCATCTGCATCTGTCTGTTTTTAAGAGTTGAACTTTCCTTTTAAGGAGCGAGTTCTCCTCTCTCAGTTGAGCGATGCTCTCGCCCAGGTGCTTCTCAAGTTTGCAGAAGTCACAGACACCAACGGCATCTGTGAGCTTCTTGCAACTCCTGCCCCCGAAGTCTTCACTCCATCTGTAGACTTTGCATATTTTGCAGGATAACTTTCGAAACGGAGGACCATTCTTCTTCGCCATCTTACAAAACTCTCGGACCATACGCATTGAAAAAGGTTTTTTTGTTTGTGATTTTCTCTCGCACTAATCACATCCGCCTATTTCCAGGAGGTTTTCGGTCGTTCGGCGAACAGAAACCCTTTGACCAAGCACACTAACCCTAAGGTCTCCCCTGGGCCGGACGTCCACAATCGTGCAGCAGCTCCCAACTGAGCAGCACGAGAGCCCCAGTGAACTGGTTCTCTGATTTTTCGACAGAGGTGCTTGAGGTATAACTGTCTTTCTACTAAGCCCTACTAATCAACTAAAAACGGCAGACTTAAGGCAAATAGTAAAGCTAAGTGCCCACGACTTCATCTGAGATCTTTAGTTGATCTGGCAACTAGCAAGGCACAAAAGCTCTCTCACCAAAGAGCAGTTGAGCCTTTATTCACCAAGAAGCGGTCACAGGGAGCTGGTCAGGCAATTACACGTTAGGAGAAAGCTTCTAAGGGGTACCTAGCATTTCTCCATTAATCGTACCCCAAACGCCTGAGATCCCTTCAATCTCAGTCTCTTGTAACCTATGAGTGCTCCAAGGCGTTATTTAAAAAGGTTCCAAAGCCTCTCTTCTCAGGCGGGATAAGGAAGCTGGTAAGGCCCTTATTAATAAACAACTTATGTGTAATAGAAATGAATGTTTGTCTGAAGATGGATGAGGAACTCCAGGAGACTTCTCTAGACGATTAAGGAGTTATTATTACCCTTACCTAACCGCATTGACTAGAACGGTATTTTTCATTTATAAATTTCTCTCTCTCTCTCTCTCAGTCTTTCCTGAATGCAAATTTTGTTAAAGACCATGGTTTATTTCGACTTGATGAATTTCCTTTGGCAACTTTCTATTCTTCTTACTATCTTTTTTTAGTCCATCTTGTAGATGGTAGATCACTTGTCATATGTTCATCTCTCTTTTTAATGAATGAGTTTGGTAAAAACCAAACTAAATTGCTGAGCTTTCGATCTTATTTGATCATCTTCGGAGCGTCTTTAGGTATTCTTTTCTCCTTTACCACTGAAGTATGATGGAGTCAGAATCTGGTATAGTGAATGAACTGGGACTTGGACTTGGACATAAAAAGTGGTTAAATTTAGGGCGAGAGAGAGAGAGAGATAGTGAGAGAATAAAGTGGTGAAATAGGGTGAGTTTAAAGAATAGAGGTGATGTGGGAGACAGAATAAATAGGTCCCTGGTAAAAGGGTAGCTCTTTTTTTAAGTCTTTCATTTTGGATGTATTTTGCGTGGGTTTTTTTGTTTTTTGTAAACTATTAAAATCTATAGTTCATTCTAATTAAATTAAACATGTTAATTTAATTATTATTTATATATGATCTTATTATCTTATTGGCATTCAAGCCTTTATTTGAGGCGGGGTTTTTGTTCCCGCTATGGGTTTTTGAAAAAGTTTTTCTAGGGTAATCTTAGAGATGGTATATGAATTTATGAATTTATACTAAAGAAACCTGAGCATTACACTAGTCGTTTTTTGTGATTTGTCTATTTTGTCATGTGTATTTTGGAGTTACATTGCCGTCAGACTGTATCTTACTGCTTTTAAATGGTCTTATTTGTCGGTCAACCTCGATTTCTAGGTGTGTACGAGAGAACTCCGCGGTCAAGTGGGTGCTAATGGCTTGCCAGATCCTCTTAGCCCTCTCGTGGAGCACCACGTTGATCGGAGATAATCCAACCGAGTCGTGGAGCTCCCTCTGTCGTTTGTGTTATATTCTTCGGGTGTTTGTGATGATAAGCACCGCTTTGTTCTGGATCGTTTGTAGTTTCGCAAAGTGGGTCTTGGCGCTCGCGTTCAGCGGCACCGGGGGGTACAGGAGTCTCGAGCGAATACACGCATTGAATATCTTGAGTTTATTTGAGGGATTTAAGTCACGGAACCTATAAATTCCCTCAAATCTCTCTTGCCATTCGCGACTGTTCGCTCGATATGACTCGTGTAGCCCCTGGTGGTGATTTTGAGCCCCAGAGCCGTCTCTTCCAGGCAGTAGGGATTCGCTCCCCTTCTATACGTATATCGTTGAAGGTCTTGTGAAACATGGGAATCATTTTGAATTTTGGGGCTTTGGTTGATATCTTCCATCTCCTCTCGAAAGAGTTGATGTTGGAAATCTCCCTAGCCGTATTTATCGCCATAAATTCCCTGTGAACGTAGGCGGCTGTACAAATTTGCGATATATCGTCAGCGAACTGAACGTATATCGTACCTTCGGAAAGAGGTTGTGGTAGGTTGCGTGTATATATGTTGTATAAAAGGGGACTGAGACAGCCCCCTTGTGGGACCCCTGATTCGAGTTCGAATTCGGGGCCTTTATGTTCTCTGATTTGTATGTATGCTCTTCTCTCCATTATATAGTCGCACAAAATCCTCTCAAGAATGGGGTTGAGGCCTACTCTAAGGATCTTAAATTGTAGGCCTCTCCGCCAAACCTTCTCAAAAGCGTTTTTGACATCGCGGAGCACCAAGTCGGCATGCCTTTTGTCTGCCTTGATCTTCGCAAGCTTTTCGGTAACGACGGCTAGTGCCATATCAGTCCCTCTTTTCTTCTGAAGCCGTGTTGCTGCTCGTTATGCAAGTTGGCTTCATCAAGAAAAGAGTTGACTCTGTTAGCCAATATCTTATTAAAAACTTTGCCAACAAATTATAAGAGAGATATCGGTCGAAAGCTTGCAGGGTAGTCCGGGGGTTTCCTCACTTTAGGGATGAAAATCATCTTGGCCAATTTACACTGGTCCGGGAAATAGCCCGTGTTCAGAGCGGCGTTCATGATGTTGAGAAGGCCACTCAAAACGTTAGGGTGGGCCTGGATAAAATTCTAGGTGCTCTTTGATGAAAGGACTTTAGATTTACTGGCATAGCCCTCCATCAATCTTTTCTGCGACACACAGTGGTGATGAGAGGTTTTGTGTATTTGTATGTTTAATTGTTGGATTACGGCAGTTTCTAATTCGAGGTCGTAATTGTCATTTTCTTCCGGGGTAATTTTGAAGATTGAAGACCAGAAAATTCTAAAGTTTTCTTCAATCTCTTCTGTCTCAGAATTTTTTTGGTCGTTGTGAGTAATTGCAATTTTTGTTTGTGGAGGTTTTGCCTTAAGACGTTTAACCTGTCTGCCAGAACGTGTGTGAGTCTTTTTCTATGTCAAGTCTGTCTATTAGTATCTCCCATAGTAGCATATCCTGCTCCGTAATTAGTGTCCGGAGTTCGTCCTTAATTTGTCTTAGGCTTATATAGGCATTGTGATTGGGGCCTATCAGTGCTACTACATTGGATAGGTACCTTTATTCTCTCATGGGAGGGGTCCAGGGAAAGCTGGAAGGGTTTTATAATTATTGATAAGAAGAATACTATTTTGATCGGCTTTGATTAGGTAATCAGTAATTGTATCCAGCTCCTCATCTATTTCTTCTAAATTAGCATCAAATAAGGGATTGCGGATAAAATTTAAGAGGTAATTTCTATAATTTTTCAGTTTGTTTGCTTGTAGCTTTTGCGTTCTGGGATTTCAATTTAAATGGGATTTACTCCTACTGAAATTTTGATAGCCAAGTGGTCGCTCGGAATTATGGGGCTCGTTTCAATGTAGCATTTGTAAGGGAACCTGATACTAGATAAGTCTATATCGGGTTTTGTGGCTGCTGTCCCAGATATGTGCGTCGGGAATTCGGGTCTTATCCTTGTCATGTATTGTCTGTCGAGTAGTAGTTCGATGTTTCTACCTGCATTGTTGTAGAGGGCATAACCTGCCGCTGCGCATTTGCGTTTAAATCTCCGGCGAAGATAACGTTCTTCCATTGGCTAAATACCCGCAAGAGTTTGTGCATGGGCAGATAGCCACGCTTTGGAGGTTGGTACCCCGTGGCCACGACCAGTCCCCCTAGGGCAGTACCCACTTCAATGGCAAGGTAGGATTCATCTAAGTCCTTCAGGGTCATGTATTCTAGTTCTTTTTTACAGCTATTGCGCAGCCGTCATATCGTTCCTGACTATGAGTTTTGCTAATAACATCGAATTGAAAATATTTTAAATGTTTTTTCGCGGTTATTCCGTGTTTAGAAATAAGTATTATTTTCAGAGTTACTCTGTCGCATAATATTGCCACAGTTGGAACCTTTTCTGTCACACTTATTGACATTCATATGTATAATTGTAAGTCTGTCTGCCATTTTGTGTAGTGTTAGTTCTTTAGTGTGTGGGATTAAAGTAGACGTTTATTCACGTTGTACTTTAGCTCATGTGGTGTACTGGGCGGGATACGCTCCCACCCGGTTCTCTTTTTCCTATATTCTGTGTCCGTGATCGTGTGGAAGCAGTCTGGGGTCAGTTTAAGCATGTTTTGAGCGAGAGCCTCTTCAATCTGTCGCTCGGGAACCTCATCTGAACATTTCCACTTGTACCTTTCGGTCCTAAGACCTTCAGCTACTTCGCGGGAATCGAGCTCCTTTGTGAAGGGAGCTGATTCAGGGGCAAATATTTTGAGGTTGAATCCTCTCGTGTGGTATTTAAGCTGATGCTCTCTGCCTCGCGATGAGGAGGAGGTTGACCTTGGGCGGCGAAATTTGGAGGATTTCCTTGATCGTGGAGACCTGGCCTTCTTAAGTCGCACTGCTTCCTTGTTGGGTGTGTGTGTTTTTGTGTTGTTTGTAGTGATGGTGTTTTTTCTGGGTGAAGCTGCCACCTGTTTTGTTGTTTGCATGTCTGCTTGTTTATCAAGACTCGGATCTCGTATATTGGCTGTGTTTTGGGGCGTGGGAACTTTTTGGTATACATCCTGGCACTGAAGGGCTATGCTTATTCTCATAACTTCCTTTGAGGGAAAGTTGTCTGGAAACCACATCTCTTGCATTCCGTTCTTTACGAGCATGCATTTGACTTCCATGGCAAAAGTACCTGGGCGAGTGATGTTTGCAATGTGCGCATAGTAAATGCAGCACATTATTTTGGTTGAATTTTCATTTTCTATGTGGCGGAATGTCTTTTGGTTGTTGATCTCGGCAATGGCGGCTTTGACTACTTTAGCATAGATTGAGTTGGCATTTTTCTCTTCAGATTCGCGTTTAATTTGAGGTTGTCTTTGAATTTCCTACTTTTTAACTGGACATGCCATAGACATAGTCCGGTAGGTGCCTTCACAATTCAAGCATTTGCGGAAGCTACTCTTGCAGTCACGCCAAAAAGGGTCGCGACCGGCTCAGATAGAGCACAAAGTAAGGTATTTTTCAGGGCAGTTAAACGTAGTGTGCTTGCCGTACTTATATCAACGAGAGCACATTTGTAAGTCGACAAACTTCTTTCATTCCATCTGCTCTGAGCAGACTATTACGATGAAGAGAAGTAGGTAGTTTTCCTTGGCTTTTTGAGCCATAGCTTGTCCTCAAAAACAACCTTGAATACGTGCGTGTAATTCTTGAATTTGATAACCTCAGCTACCTTTGTCCTTGGGTGGTTCCGTTCAATTTCATTTTGAATTTCATCTGCCAAGTAGCACTCGACCCAGAAGTCAAGGCGCCTGCAGATTAAGCTACGGTGTGATCGGTTTTAAGTTAATAATCTTAAGGCATTCAACGGCCTTGCTTGAGGTCAAGGCCTTACAGTCAGCCTCCCTCGCGCAAGTGTCCGAGTAACCATTTTGAATGTCAATCAGTCGAATCAATGCAATGCTCAGGGTTCCGAAAACCTTAGCCCTGTTTAGTTTTGGGCCGGAAAGTAATGTGGAGGGTCTCTTTAATTTCCCTTGGATCTTATCGCAAGATAGGGTAGTGGTGTTATGGGGGTATTTGAGTATGAATATATATATATATATATATATATATATATATATATATATATATATATATATATATATATATATATATATATAAGAGAGATGGGGGAGAGGAGTGGAAGGAGAGAATGCGGGGCCGAAGTCCAAGTATTTGTATACCACTTTACCTTAAACTTCCTTAGTGCTTTCGGATAAGCACGCACTATATCTAACAAAGAAGCGAAGATTTCACCCTTTATTTTCTTGAATCGAAAAGCTATTGGTCCACTTTTTGAGCGAAATCGCGCTTTTTCACTTTACCAATTTTTATTTTCACTACTCTAAGCGAGTCGAAGAAATCCAGCTTCACTAATATTCACTTTGGAAAAATGCTGTACACAAGCTGGAAAAACCGACTAGCACCGGCAACCAGAGCAGTCTACTGATAAAAACGGTTTTGAGGGGATATTTATTCATCCTCGCCTAAACGTAACGTCAAAGGAAACGAGCCGATCCGGTGAGTGGAATTTTAAAACAATTTTGATGTTCCATTCATAAGAACATAAGAACATAAGAAAAGAAGGAGACTGCAAAAGACCATTCATGGCCTACACTTGGCAGCTCCTGTTCCAGTCAACACACAAAAGATTTCTTACCAGAGAAAAGTCATCAACATTGTCACCCTTACAGGAGTTCGTCAGATCTAATCTACAATATACATAAAATGCATCCAGAGGATTATGTCCATTCATGCAACCGCAAAATATAATCTCCCCTCCAGCTTGTGGCCTGAGTGTTGATGGCAAGGCTTCTCTTCGTTTATTAAGATGGTTTCTAAGAGGTTCAGCCTCGCTTTATTTCCCTCTTTTATTTTAATTATAGTGTTTTTATCTAGAATATCTCTAGTTAGGTTGGTGCTATGCGCGTTCTCCATATGATTTATAGGTCCTCTGCTTTGCAGATGCATGGTTAAACGCCTCGAAAGTGTGATGGTTGTCATGCTAATATATTTTGAGTTATTATAAAGCTTGCATTCTTTATTTAGACAGATATGTAGCGACCGGCGTGTACGTCCAAGATAGGACACACACGATAGTCGCCACACACATAAAGTACAGAGAGAGAGAAAAGTAAAGTTAGCACCGTTTACGAGAATGTCACACAGTAGTAAACGGACCACACTTATTTTTGTTAGAGTAGGTCGAGGCAATCTTAGGCAAACATTATAATCAAAGCAGAATCTTGAATAAACCGGATAGTTATCACGATTAAGTAAATATAAGGAAGATTAGGAAGCTGTCATCATGGCAACATGCCACCGTCCTTATCAATATGCTCTGCCGTAGCCAATCAAGAGTCGAATTATGTTAATATCAACCAATTAAAAAGCCGGCACATAAGAGGAAGGTGTGGCTTAGTTGGACGGGAAGCCTGTAGGGCGTGGCTTAAATTGAATATAAAACTGTGTGAAGCCAGAACAAAGGAGAGTAAAATTATTTTTATATAGCAATATATTGCGTTCTAGATCGGTCAGTCCGATCTCTCGGATTTGCGTAACTAATCTTTGTATATAGTCGTGTACATGCCGCAGACATTAAGGTGTAACTTTTAAAGGCTCTATTAGTCCAGCCTCCTTTAGTCTTTGCTCGCACTTGATCTAGAACTTAATTTATGTCATAACTTAGAGCTTAAAACTTAATCAAAGAACTTTTGTAAAGTGCAATAAGATCTAGTTCAATAATAATTCTATTTTTGCTTTGGTAACTTCAATATTCTGTCGTTCCTCAATCTACCTGCTTCAAGGCCTTATTAATCTCCAAAACAACCGTTGCGCATTCTCCTCGTTAATCACAATTCCTCGCGATTACATAACTCCTGAAATACCGGTGTTCTACCCTGGTGTGGTCTATCCCCATCCTCCAGGCTATTTGACCCCGTGGCTAGAATAAGACTGCCCCTCAGCTTAGGGCACCCCATAGAAATCAACAAATCTCTATCGTTGGAAATAAGGAAGGGCAACGCAAACCAACTGGTGCATCTGTATCAACCGGAGTCCTTGTTAAAAGATTGCGCGATAACTCAGTAATCCATCACCATTACTGGCAACCAAAGTTCCCCTTCCAAGGCTCGTGGGTTGTCCTCACGATTACCTTCAAGGTTCCCCCATAACTAGGAGCGACCTTTAAGAACCCCCATAGATAAACTCGTAAGCTATGTTGGTTGACTTTAGATTCGATGAGTTTGACAGCTGTTGTTTTTCATAAGGAGATTGTTGACTTTTGTCGTTTTATAGTATATAATAAGTTGAATTTTGTCCATTTTATTCTTAATCTTGATGTTACGGTTAACAATCTCCTTGGTATTTTTTTGGTCTATTTTCTAGGACGTAGACATCTGATTTCTGTAATACAGTTTGATGCTATTTCCTGCCTCCTGATTACTTTCCGTTTTATCCGTATCTTTAATTGCATACTTAAAAATGATTGGAGTTGATTTTCAATCAATCTGTGCGGGAAACCGCTGTTCACGAGTGTTTGTTTTACGCGGGAGATTCTTAGATTGAAATGTTGCCACGTAGAGCAGCATTTATATGGTCGGCGGATGTATGAGCCGATTACACTTTTTTGTATATTTCAGGACATTCACTATCCGTGTTGAGGCATCTTCCCATGTACGTATTTTTTCTATATACTTTTATGATAGAACTTCCATTGATGTTTTGTACCTCAACGTCCAAAAAAGGGTGTTTATTGCCCGGGCTCAAATTGCTGTTTGATGTTCTTCAGATGTTCTTCGTTTTGGACGTTGATGTAGATGTCTTCTACGTATCGGCAATGTATGTGTGGCTTATTTTCACTGTTGGAAAATAAGCTCTTGAAGTTAGCCCATATAGTAGTTGGCGAAGGTCGGCCCCAAGGGTGATCCCATAGCCACTCCATCCACTTGCGTGTATAGATTACCGTCCAGTGTCCTGAACGGAGCCTCTGATTTGCATGATGCGTTCATGCACATCAGAGGACATGAGAAGATACCTCAACGCGGAGAGTAAATGTCCTGAAAGATACAAAAAAAGTGTAATCGGTTCATACATCCGCCGACCATATAAATGCTGCTCTACGTGGCAACATTTCAATCAAGAATCTCCCGCGTAAAACAAACACTCGTGAACAATGGTTTCCCCAACAGCATGATTGAAAATCAACTCAAATGATTTTAAGTCCAAGGAGATTGTTAACCGTAACATCAAGGTTAAGAATCAAATGGACAAAATTCAACTTATTATATACTATAAAACGACAAAAGTCAACAATCTCCTTATGAAAAACAACAGCTGCCAAACTCCTCGAATCTAAAGTCACCCAACATAGTTTACGAGTTTATATGCTCCAATAAAGACTGCAAGCTTTATAATAACTCAAAATATATTGACATGACAACCACTACCCTTTCGAGGCGTTTAACCATGCACTTGCAAAGCGGAGGGCCCATAAATTATATGGAGAACGCGCATAGCATCAACCTAACTAGAGACATTCTAGTTAAAAACACCACAATTAAAAGAAAAGAGGGAAATAAAGCGAGGCTGAACATCTTAGAAGCCATCTTAATAAACGAAGAGAAGCCAGCCAACAACCCTCAGGCCACGAGGTGGAATAGAACATTTAAATTGTTTTATAATTCCACCCACTGGGGACGGCTTTGGCCCCTTATGCTTAGGAGGTGTTCGCCCTCCTGGTTCCCTGTGTTTTTTTCTCCTCTGCCTTTCTATTAAGTATCTCTTTCTTCTTGGGGCAGGACATCGCCATTGCTCTGTGATTTTGTCCACAGTTCGGGCACTTTTCTTCTGCTGCCGGGCATTCACGTCAGCCGTGTTCTTTCTAGCTGCATCTGGAACAGGTCAGTTCCCGTTCCTTGCAGTCTTCCACAACAAATTGTGTGTACCACACTTCAAGAGAGATTTATAAAAATTAAAAAAATATGTAGCTTCCGTAAATTAAAAGATATAGGAACTTGTTTATTAATAAGAGTAGTTATTTTTGTCTTATTTTTAAAAAACTTGATAGTGCTTCTTGATGTTAACATAGCAAATCTTACTCCAATTTATAAGATGAGTAATAAATGTCAAGCAAAAAATTATGATTTTCTGTTCCACATTTATTACCCTTATTAAAAAATGGTAGTAACATTTGCTATAAACGTCAAAAATATAAGTTAATGATGATCAATTTGTTTTTATTAAGGATAAAAATCGCTTAATCAATTTATATGAGATATTTGGCCATTAAAGACTCATTAAGAAATTATATTGTCAAGGAAGAGATGGCAACTTTTAAGTTGGAATAAAAAATGACTCAAGTAGCAACACAAACGTGTTGTTGTTATTAACGGAGAAGATTCAGAGTTAACGAAGGTTACTAGTAGGTCGTTTCTTGCTCCGTTACGAACTATTCGTTATCTATTTGATTTACTTAATGTAAATCAAATAGATAACGAATAGTTCGTATTTTCATAACGTTTCCCGATGATATGAAGTTGGCCAAGTTAACAATTAGTAAAAATAGATATATAATATATTGTGGTCAATGTGGGAATGAGGTTTATTTGAGGCATATACGAGCTACTCTGTTTGTGGCTCAACAATCTTAATAATTCGTATACACTTACTAAATATGCCTCATTCAAAACCCCCCAAAATTATAAAGTTTATTAGTATGTGTGACATAGCGTTTGAAAAGGTATTGGCAATGCATCGAATATTGAAAGATGGCAAAGCAAACTTAATGATTTTTAATTTGGTAATTTGATTACAAAAGAAAAAAACATTATTTCGTCTCGATAAAAGCATATAGCGAGACCACTAGTGGAACTGGGAGTGAAATAATGGAGTGCAAACATGGCTGAGTATGAGTGAATCGAAGAAATGTGAGGACTGAAATTTCATTTTTGTAACAAAACCACTTTCGAGGCGAAGAGGAGCAGTTGAAAGATAAAACCATCTCACTGATGACTCGTTAAAATAAGAAATCTCACCTGTGAGTAGTAATGATAAGCTATGTTAATGATGATGAGTAAAGATAAGCCATATACGTGATAAATAGTAAAGATAAACCATATAAGTGATGAGTATCAAAGATACATGATCTCAGTGATGACGGGTTAAGATAAACTATCTCTGTCATGACTAATAAAGAATAAAAATCAGCCATCTCGTTGATGAACAGTAAAAAAAGATATCTAAGTGATCAAAAGTGAAGATAAGCCATCTGAGGGATGGTTATTAAAGATAAACTGTATCAATGATGACTAGCGTTCAAGTGGAACTTTCGTCGCACATGGGCATATATATGTGGATATAGATATTAACAGTATTCCTTGGAGCAGAGTGTGTGTGTGTTGTGCTGCGAAGACAGGAGAGGAAAGAAAGCAGTGTTGCGATTGGCTATGTGTGAGGAGAGAGATGTAAGATCTACCCACCCGAAAACGAGGTGAGCACAGCGCGTCCACCAATCGGTAGCCAGATCTCTTCGTGCGTTAAAATTTGTGTCCGCTCTTCCCGGGATCGAACCCAGCACCGCGACGATGGGAGACCAAAGCCGTATCCACTCGGATAGCAAGAGCTTTACCATATTAAAAAATGAATCGTAAAGATATGACATCTCAGGGATGAATTGTAAAGATAAACCCTCTCGGTAATGAGTAGTAAAGATCACTCATCTCGGTAATGAATAGTAAAGATAAGCTATATCAGTGATGAATAATAAAGATATGTTATCTCAGTGATGACTAGAAAAGATAAGCCATATAAGTAATAACTAGTAAAGATAAGTCATCTTAGTATTGACAAGTAAATATAAGCTACCACAGTGATGACCAATACAGCTAAGCCATCTTTGTGATAATAATTAAACATGTCATATTTATAATGGCTATTAAAGATAAACCATCAATCTAATGACTGATAAAGATCAGCCGTCTCAGTGATGATAAAAACTTAAGAAGTCTCACTGAAGACTAATAACGATAAACCATCTCAGGGATAATTAGTAAAGATATGTCATCTTTGTATGTAATGTCAGGAAAAGATAAATCAGTTATGTTATGACTAGTAAATATCAGCTATCTCAGTGATGTGTAATAAATATAAGCCATCTTAGAGTTCTAAACTAAAGATAAGCTATAGTCATAACTAGTAAAGATAAGTCTCCTCACTGGTAAATAGCCAAAGTACTCCATCTGGGTGATGACTAGTAAAGATAAGCCTTCCAAGTGATAACTATTAATGATGATCTATCTCAGTGATGACTAGTAAAAATAAGCCATTTCAATAAGGACCAATAAAGATAAACCATCTCAGTGATGACTAGCAAAGATAAGCCATCTCATTGATGACCAATCAAGATAAGTCATATCAGCGATGAGTAGTAAATATAATCCATCTCACTGATGATTAGTAGAAATAAACCTTCTCAGTGATGATTACTAAACATAAGGCATCTTAGTGATGACTAGTAGCTAGAATCCACCTCAGTGATGAATAATAAAGATAAGCATCTTAGTGATGACTAGTAAGTAGAATTCACCTCAGTCACGAATAATAAAGATAAGCATCTTAGTGATGACTAGTAAGTAGAATTCACCTCAGTGACGAATAATAAAGATAAGCATCTTAGTGATGACTAGTAAGTAGAATTCACCTCAGTCACGAATAATAAAGATAAGCATCTTAGTGATGACTAGTAAGTAGAATTCACCTCAGTCACGAATAATAAAGATAAGCATCTTAGTGATGACTAGTAAGTAGAATTCACCTCAGTCACGAATAATAAAGATAAGCATCTTAGTGATGACTAGTAAGTAGAATTCACCTCAGTCACGAATAATAAAGATAAGCATCTTAGTGATGACTAGTAAGTAGAATTCACCTCAGTCACGAATAATAAAGATAAGCATCTTAGTGATGACTAGTAAGTAGAATTCACCTCAGTGACGAATAATAAAGATAAGCATCTTAGTGATGACTAGTAAGTAGAATTCACCTCAGTGCTGAATAATAAAGAGAAGCGATTTGAGAACTTTTTAAAATTAAAGTCAAACGATTTTTACAGACATGCTATTAAAAAGTTAGTAAAAATAACTTCAAAAGGAGTTTGACTTTCATTAAAATAATGGTAAAAAGAATACTTATGAGAAGACAAAATAATTGAACTTCGAAACAACTTTAGACTTTAAAAAGAAGTTTTTCCCCCGCACTGAATTACCTGCTCAACATACATTTGAGAACCTTTTGCCTTAAGCAACCATATCAAATAGAAACAGAAGTTCAATGACTAGGGCTAAATAGCATAGTTGGGCGCGACTTTGATTTTTTTTAGGTGCGACTTTGCTGCCGGATCTGGTGCGACTGCGACTTTGCGACTCTATTTTTGCCCCCCTCCCTCTTCAGTGCGACTTGCGACTTTTTTTCCCCCGGTGCAACTCCGCTAAATTACAAAGTAAACTTAAACGCGATAACAGGAACATACTTTATAGGGCAGAAAAACACATTTATGAATTTTTTTTATTTTTTAGTTAAAACACAGCCTGAACTAATATCTACAGGTCTTCGTCGTCCTCCTCCATCTCCTCCTGGCCCATCTTCTCCTCCAGGAAGTCAATGGTTTCTTTGAGGAACATAAGCTCCTCAAAGTTGACCCCATCCAGGAAGGACGTCTTGACCTTGAGGACCTATTGACCCTGAGGACCTCTTGGCCCTGAGAACCTCTTGGCCCCTACCCCGGCTGGGGAGGGGGGTATTGTACTTAATGAATAACTCCACCCACACCTCTCTGTGCTAGTAGGGAAAGAGGGACCAGGCCAGCTCACCTTTAGAGGGCCCTCACTCCTCCATGGACTTCCTCAGGACATCCCTCACATCATGCTGCTGGTTGGCCGTGCCTCTAGTAAACAACTTGTTGAAGAGGCGGACGTCGGGAAAGAAAGAAATGATGAAATAAGAGATTCAGATCGGCGAAGAACATCACTCTTAACCTTTACCGGTTTAAGTTACACTTCACAGTAATACTTTCGTCTTAACCACAAGAAAAGGGTAAGCACATAGGAGAAAATAAGATTTATTCGCACGATGAACGCCACAAGGCATAAAACGTTCTCGAACGTTTTTAACTGGCCAGTCAGGTTTAAAACTTGGTTCACGCCTGAAAAGTGTATGTAATTTTACTAATTTATAATAAAATTCAGAGTGACAAACTTTTTTTGGTACGTTTAGGTAGTTTCATGTAACGTCAGTCTTATATAATGTGAAAAATTTAATTTATCGTAAAAGGAAAGTTAAAAATCAGATAAAAATAAAGCTGGCTGTTACCAATTCAATTTTGACATTTTTAGCCAAATCGGGCTTTAAAACTGGTTTAAAACAGTCGCGGCAATTTCTTTAAAAAAAAGTCGCGGAAATTTCTTTCAAAAAAGTCGCGGAAATTTGACGGTGCGACTTTGTTTAGTCCGACTTGTTCAAAACCTTTGTTCAAAACTTCGAAATTCATAGTGCGGCAAAGTCGCAAAGTCGCAAAGTCGCAAAGTCGCAACTCGTTACTAATTAGCTCTGCTAATTAGTAATGATTTTATTGCTTTAATATGATTTCAGCTGAGGTTGAACTCATTAAAAATTCAAATATCTATGAAATATTTGCATATATCTTTTATTTCATTTACAAAATGAGATAAAAATCGATTTTTGTTCGTTATTAGGGTTACAAAATTTAGCTACATTCTTCTCAATTTAATTTCAATGACTTTAATGTTTATTAATTATTAGCGTTGGGGTTATTAATAAATATATACATGGAAATAAATTAAATTAATTCAATGCAGCACCCGCGGCTTTAGCCAACTCTGATGCGTCCTGCCTAGAGAGATTATAACTGCCCAGGTGCGCCCTAGGTTGAGTTCCACACGGCCTCCATCTTGAATCACCTCTCACCAGCAATATCCACATATTATTCATTTTTGCCTTCCCTATTCTTATCTACACATTTTTTATTTGTGAATTGTGTAATTTTTGATTAATTTTTTATCATAATCGTCAAAATGAAATCCCTAACTGTGTTTAAGTAAAAATTTCCTCCTTTTTCTCTACTTCCGATAAATTAAAGTGATATCAACAAAATATTTGAAAATTTCAATTTTTTAGTATTTGTTTTTCCTCTCCTTATTTAATCAAGTAGTGTTTTTTCTATTTCAGCTTTGTTTTTTAACTTTTTAATTAGGTTTAACTATTTATACTTTATCCAGTCGATTTTGTGGAAAGAGATTCGTTATGCATAGAAATGAGTTTCTTTTAGTATCTGTCTGTTACTCGCCAATTTTATTTTCAATTGTCAGTTTTTATCAGTGATTTTTTATTTGAATTTACATTTTTTTTGTTTGTTTTAACGAATTTTCATTCAAATTTATAAATTCCCCGGGCATTTTAACGAAACAGTATCTTTGTTATCAATTTTTGTATTATTATTGAAATAAAACTCATAGAATTCCGCATATTTCACTGTTCTTCCTAACTTTCCGAGCACAAAGTAAAATGATAACTAAAGCCATAATATTTTTTTTTTGATAATCGAAAATAAGGAATTATACCCATTTTAGAATAAATAATTTCATTTTCAATGAACACAGACTTCAAAGGTTCAAAATTCGAATTGTGTTGTATAGATTATAGTTTGAGCTAACTTGTATTGATCTCATAAAATTTCAAACGAAAATATTTTCGTGTCTTAAATCAATTTGAAAAGTGGGAATAACTCTTACTGAAAGATTGAGAAAAACAAGATGTTGTAAATACTTCAAGTTTTTTATGGGTCAGTTTTTATCGGCCTTGAATCGGAGGCAACAGAAAATGCCAACTGTTTGACAACGAGTAAAATTTGAGGCAATATCGCGTCATAGTTCAGGGAAACGTCTGTTCTTGGTCCTTGCGGAAGCCTTTACAAGCAATCTGCCTCTGGGACGATCGGCTGTAAAAATAAGTTTCAGACTTTGAGGTTAAGTAGAAAATTTGACACCAGATGCTATGCTTATGAAAAAGAGACGGGGAAATATTACCAACAAGGTCATATTAATGCAACGCAGGAAGATTTGAAAAAGGATAGACAGAAATAGATAAAAAAACAAGGTCTGCTGATTTATGACCTTCAAAACTTTTAATAATTCCTGGACTAACCTTAGGATGATTTTGGCAATTATATCATTCAAAAGAGAATATAAAACAACATAAGGGTTTCAAATTTTGTTAAAATCGACTGAATAGTTACAATGTTATTGCCGAAACAAAAAAAAGCAAAACGGGGACCGACAAACCTATACAGTGAGATGCATAGTCGCCAGCGACTAAGAATATTAATAGTAGGAAAGGTTAAAGATAAGAGAAAATTATATAGCAAACCTCGTAACCACTGAGATAAGGGAGGGTTATTATAAATAACCCCGCTCCATTTGCGTTTTTTTTTAAATGACATGGGTTGATGGGGGAATATATGTAATAGAGAAGCCTTAAAAAAACGTATCCACTGCTAAATGGTTCATCGGGGTCTAACCGACCCTAATCCTTTACAAGTATAAATGGATATTGTTTTTTTTTAATAATTTTGATGTTTTTTCTCTGTATTCATCTTTTTAGTATTCATTCTACCTCTATGTGTACCTTTATCTGTCGTAAAAAAAGCGACGAAACCCGGATATGGGTCGCTAGTCTGGGCAGCCGCTCATCTGGGAGTTTTGTTCCTGCGAGAACAATACACAATGACGGTACTTGGCGGGAGTGTCACGCATTCCGTTTAGTCATGCCCCTAGTGGAATTGATTAACTCCAACCCTTTAGAAGTTGAAAGAAAATGGTTCCTTTCAAACAAGTACAAATATCTTAGTTTAAAATTATCTTAAATGTTAATGAGCCCCGTAATTGGGAAAAGACCTTGGATTAATTGCACTTAATTTTACTTCTTTGCTGTTATAAGATGCGACAGTAGATGGTTCAATACTTAAAGGTCATACAGTTGCGAATTCGCTCTTAGCCAGACCAAAAGAACTTTAAAAAAACTTTGTCATCTCAAGTTGATGGACAACTTTTATTAAACGACAGGTGGAAAAAAAGCAAAAAAGTTTTTAGGAAGATTTTTATTCGATAAAATGTTTAATAAGAAAGAAAATTATTTGAGGTGCTTCTAATTTTCTTCGCTTAACATTAAAGCGTTTTTGCTGTCAATTTGACAGCATTTTGATTTTTAAATGAACGTATCTCATATATTTTTTCCTCAACAAAATTGAAATTAACTGACTTTTCTTAATATATGATGAAGTGTATTGAGCTGAAATATTTTAAAAATTACTCCAATAGCTTTTGTTATTTGACATGCTATACCTGAAAAGAACGAGCGGTCATTATGACCGCATGTTTTTTTCGGTACAGAGACTTGTAGGAACATGCTAATTCCTGTTGAAGCACGTCAACGCTAATACAAAGGGTTACGTGACAGCTTCTCAGTCATTGCTTGCTCTATTGTCGTGCTGCAAACATGTCTAAAAAAATAACTTTTTCTGATAGTGAAATTTTGAATGTTTTGAAAACAAATCCTCAATCTGACTCTGAAGCTGATAATTTATCTCACACCAGTGAGGAGGAGTATACTCCATATATTATTCAAAGTTCATCGTCTGAGTCTGAAGATGATGCAATGCCAAATAGTGAAAGTTTGGAAAGACGTGGAAGATTTTCAAATACTCCTGTGCACGTAGGACCTTCGTCACTAGTTACTGATGTTTTGGGTGAGTGAAATATATTCTATTCAATAGAGGCTCACACCTATACATAATGTAGCAGATATTTGTTTGTCTGTCTGTCCGCTTTTTGCCATATATACGAGTACAAACTTATGTGTACATATACGTGTATTTAGTAATATATTAGTACCTATATATACCAGCAGATCCAGTCAAGCATATACAGTATATAGGTATATATATAGTGCATATAATATATTATACGGTACGTATATATTATATAATAGGGCATTACCCCCAAGCTAGCAGATCGCGCCAGTAAGGCAGCATCCATTAGTTATTATAATTGATAGTAATAAACTTTATTTTATGAAAATAAGATTTATTTCTTTGTTTTGATATTTTATTTGTATACAGTTCTGAAAACTTGATTTTTCTTATATTTTAATGCTATTATTACAGCTTCTCTTTTAGTATAATATAGAAATATTCTGAATTATAATTTTAGACTGATAGAACCATTCCCATGTTAATTTAAGCAAAGAAAAGAGGACGTGGAACGAATGAAAGCATTCAACGTGCTGCAACAGTAGGATTAGGAGAAATTGGGACAGTTCTCACCGACAAGGATGGTACACAGTGGGAAATTATTGAACCAAATAAAAATGACACAGGAAGATTTGGAACTCATAATATTTTTCGGGAATTACCTGAGCCTACATCACTTGCAAAACCACAAATTATTGGAGGTAATGTTCTAAGTTCTTTGAGGTTGATGATTGATGATTTCATTATCAAGCACATACAAACTGTACTGAAACTGAAGCTCGCAGACAATTGCAATGTGACTCTTGGACTATATCATGTGAAGAAGTTTATGCTACTATGTATAGGCATCATGATTGCACAATGAGTTCTAGCTAAAGGACAATCAGTGGAACATGCCTGGTCAAAACAATGGGGTGTTCCATACTTCCGCAAATCAATGACACGAATGCGTTTCAAACAAATCATAAAATTCATCAGATTCGATATACGATCAACACGATCTGCTCGATGGAAAACAGATAAATGTTCTCTGGTATCCCCAATTTGTGAAAGATTCATTGGGAACTGCATTGCTTACTATAAACCAAGCGGTAATATAGCAGTGGATGATTAGTTGTTCCCATGTAAGACTAGGTGCCCATTCACACAATATATTGCCAGCAAACCTGATAAGTTTAGTATCAAACTTTGGTTATCAGCCGATGCAAAATTTAACTACTTAGTGAAGGGATTCCCGTACATTGGTAAAGAACAAGCTCGTCCTCCAAATCAACCACTCTCTGAATACGTGGTTCTCCGTTTAATAGAACCATACATGTGAAAAGGTAGAAATGTGACGACTGATAACTTTTTCACGTCAGTTAAACTAGCTGAAAAACTACAGGCAAAAAGTACGAGTATCGTAGGTACAGTAAATCGTATTAGAAGAGAAATCCCAGAGCCCATTAGAAAAACTCGTGAAAACCGGGATAATTCACACATACTGAAGAACAACCAATGCACACTTATAGTGTATCAAGGTAAACCTACCAAAAATGTAGTCTTACTGAGCTCCATTCATAAAACTGTTGCAATTGGGGATGATAGAAAGAAAATTTCTGAAACTGTGAAGTTTTATAACTCTACAAAATATGGTGTAGATATAGTAGATCAAATGACTCGAAAGTACAGCACAAATGTGCTTCGCGGAGATGGCCAGTGGTTTTTTACAACATTTTGGATCTAGCTGGTATCAATGCAGTAGTTCTGTACAGAGAAGTTACTGTATAGAAAATTCCCCGCCACAGATTCCTCTTACAATTAGCTGAAGAACTGCAGATAAACTTCAAGAATAGCGATGCTGTAGATAATAGTAGCGATGACGATGAATCGTTAGAGACTTCAAGGAAGAAAAAACAATGCCAAGTAGGAAGTTGCAATAAAAATAAAACATCTGAAACTTGTTACAATTGTAAGAGACCTGTATGTGGCAAATGTATAAGCAAAGTGATGAAGAAAGTACTTTCCACTAATTGTAACAACTAACTATCTATGGAAAAATTATTTTATGTGTAAGAATGTTTGAATCATAAAGTTATTTACCTACTGTTAATGAAAAGGAATCACATTTCTTGAAATTAAATGAATTGCATTTAGTTTTTTATTAAATACATTTTTCCTTACTTTATAATTATATCAATGATTTATGGAATGTATCATTAAAATTTGATTTAAAATATATTATTTTCTTATTCCATATTGCATATATGACTTGGATATGTCAACAGAGATATAAATATAAGCGTATTAAAAAAAAGAGAGAAAGTGCGGTCAAAATGACCGCTGGGTCGTTCTAGGTGATGCAACTTTCCGTACGTTCTAGTGTTAATTGACTCAGCTCTGTATATATTCTTCTCTCTATTTCACGTTCCCTTAATTCGGTGACCCCAAATATAATTTAAAGCACCGATTATAAGCTTAGGAGTAAAAACTCTTAACACTATTAAAAAAAAACTTTCCTGAAAACGGATCATAAAATATTTATCGAGAGACCAGGTAATGGATTCGCCAACCCCACCTACGGAAAAAGCTTGCGCTTCGCTACTAAAATTAAAATTTAAAATCTAAAAAAAAGCAGCCATGGTTAAATTTTTATAAATTTTATGAACTTCTCAAATTATAATAATTTTAAAAAGGAACTCTAAACTAAATTTCCCCCCTTTCAAAATATCACGTTGCTAAAATATGGTTATAGAGAAGAAGATATATAAAAATAAATTTTCTTAACTTCACCATTTGTAATTTTTTGGGTTTTAAAAAGTTCACGAAATTTCGATACTTATATTTATTTCTGAACTTCGCCATTTTGTTTTTTGATATTATAAAAGAATTATTACAAATAACTTTCATAACAAAAACATAAGTCATAACCAAACTAAGATGAAATTATTATTCAAATACTCAAAAAATCCCCTTCTTAAATTATAGAGTTAATGATGATGATGATAATGATGATGATGATATTTGTTAATAAATACATAGTTAGATCACGATTATTAGATTCTTGGTTTTATTCCTTATACACCATTATCCATTTTTAGAGTTATATAGGGTGCAAAAGGGGATATAAGATTGGAGGAAATTTTATCCTAAAATACGAAATTACATATTGGGGCCTCGATCCTGGTAATATACATACATTGGCATTTAGAGTTATGGATGGGGCGTTTAGCGCAATTAAGTTAACTACCATAGGACCACTCAGAAATACTATGAGAGGGGGGCAGTAATTTGGTTTTACTAGGATCCCATTGGTTTATTGACCTGAGAGAGGGGGAATAATGCATTATTGATTATCTTCCAATTATTTTACTAGAGATAAGAGAGATAGATAGATAGAGAGAGCAATTGGGATAGTAATAATAATAATAATAATTATTATTAGCACCATATTTTTAACTTACTAAAATTTTATGTTTATTTAATTATTTATAGCATTGTTCATTTTTTTATTAATGTAGCACAATAAATTTTTTCAAATATATATATATATATATATATATATATATATATATATATATATATATATATATATATATATATATATATATATATTAGCAGAGATACACGGCGTTGTCCGGCTAAAATGTGCGTTTCGGAAATAAAGTAAGAATGAGTTTTATCTCGGACGTTGCGCGGGATAAAAAAATCCTATCGAAAATAAATTCAGAAGCAGATTTTTTATTTTTTTATATTGTGGTGCAAAAATATCTTTACTTTCTGATTATTTGTATCATTAGTTTGAAAGCAGATTCAGGAAAGGTACGGTCTCTCCCCATCCTATAATATACTTAAAGTTAGTGATGGGACGAGTACTCAGTATCGGTATCGAATATCGGTAGTTTGGCTGTTTTTAGCGGTATCGGAACTCGTATCGGTATCGGGACTTTTATGTCTCATTTCCGATATCAAAATCCGATACTTTGCCCATTAATTCCCAAGACACTGTATGAAATTATTTTACAACATATATTTATTTTACTTAAAGATTATATTATTGTGTCCCGTAACGTGAATAAATTCCCATAATATGATGCAGCTAATTTATTTACACAAAATTTATCATTTTATAACCCTTTCTAACCCTTAGTTTTTCAGGGAACCAAAAGGAACGAGCACAGGCTAAACTGCGTTTATCCGTGCGTGAAAAATTCACGTAATTGCAATCAATCAAATGACTGCAGTTAGTTTGGTATAAATAATATAATTTTATTTAACTCAATATTCGTAAATTTCGATAATTTTATCCCGTTCAAAAATATTTTGAAAATAGTGTACACGTGCCGTCATAAATGAGGGAAATTTTACATTATTTTCATCTCCATAATTATTGGGTAAATCTCGAACAAAAGATTAGAATTTCTAAAGAGTCACTTCCGTCACAATGAAAATTATTATTACATCAAAGCCGTTCCATATAGTCATATTGTACGTATGCTACCAAACCAACTAATTAATATTTTTGTTATTTGTTTTATATTTCTTCGATATTCATATTCAATTTTCACCCATTGCAGAATGGATATGAACAGTTACATGAAATAAACAGTAGTGTTAGAGAGTAACCATATCGAACATGTTCAAATAGCGTTTATTCAAACGATCAAACACGAAACATATGACTCAAGATTTGTTATTGTATTACTATTCTTTCAATCTATAATCAAATGCGTAAAAATTTCCTTTAAATAAAAAATTATTTATTAAAGCTTCAAATATCAGTATTCCTAAAAATGCAACATACTAACAGTACAATTTATACTGGATATCGAAGTTCCACACGTGATAAGTCTGACTCCACAAACTAGCAACCGGCAGGCAACAACCAAACTGACAAAATCACGGCAACCATCATCGCAGCAGGGTGAGTATGTTTCACTCTTCCACTCGTTAGCTTCTGTAATTTCTCACGTAACTTAAAATTACTTTGTGTAATCCTCTCTTACCGGCTAATAAGGCAATAACTATACCTACCAGTTGAGAGTGTTAAGCCTTAAGAAAAACAGTCTGCACTTGCCTAACGGTTACGATGGAATTACTATTGTTACCTAGGTAGTGCGTAATAAATCTACCATACGCAATTCCCATGATAGTCAAATGATTAGAATTTAGTGTGAATGGTATACTGAAAGTGCAATGACATTTGCAATCATATGTGTAATTGCTGTTTTAATTTAATTAAATGACAAATGTAAATATGGGACAGTAACTGGATGTTATTGCTTTGGATGATTTATTAAAGACTAGTTTGAATGCATTCAATTATAATTTATTGAATTATATTCTTAAATGGGCCTAGATTAATAATAAAGAGCGCCAATTTAAAAATATTTCTTAATTTCATTTTCAAAACTGCCAAACATACTTTATATAAATTAACGAATCTTATTTTAACTTCGGTACGTAATATACATCTACTTCTTATTATTTTTATAGCTTATAGAAAGTTATTCCGTTTAAATTCTGAATTTCGTTTCTCCTAATAAAACCAGATCAATTTATTAAAATGTTTCATTTTCAGAGTTCAATCATTGAAGTGGATCAAACGTCAAACAGAAAAGCATCGTTTGGTAATTCTTCAATCTAGATGAAAATGATGAACGTAAGGCTGTGTGTGAGCTCTGTAGTATGAAGATTGGTCGAGCATCAAATCGTAGCAATTTCAATACTTCGAATTTGTTCAAACATTTGAATACTAAGCAGGACACTGAATTCAGCGAAGAAAAGGAAAAAACAAAGAAGAAAGGAAAAGATCAATGCTAGATCAGTCTACATCTCAAACTAAAAAAAAACCCTCTCTGATTAGTCTGCCAAGCAGTAAACTTTAGAAGATGTTTTTCAGCGACAAAAGATTTAAGATATAAATGACAGCAAGGCTAAAGACGTTCACAAGTACATCGGGGAGGTGATTGCTTTAGATTTACAACCATTTTCTATAGTTGAAGACTTGGGCTTTACGAGGCTGATAAACCACATCTGTCCAAATTATAAAATTCCTTCGCGAACATACATCAAAGAAAACGCCGTTCAAGAAATATTTGCTAAAGTTAAAGGTAAAATATGAAGCAACATAAACGAAACAAGTCATATATTATTAACAAGTGATGGATGGACTGCTAGTTCATCTAACTCTTCATTTCTCAGTGTCACGTCGCATTGGATCACCGAAGATATGGAAACCAGAAGTGCAATTCTTCGAGTATTGCCCATGTCAGTATCTCACACTGCTAAAAATATTAACAACCTACTTAAAGAAGCTCTCCATCAATTTGATATTCCTGACAAGAAAATCCACCTTCTTGTTAGAGATAATGCAGCCAACATGGCAGCTGTACATGCTGAAATAGACTCTTTGCCCTGTTTTTTACATACATTGCAGCTCACAATTAACGAGGCCATTCTTGAAAAAAGATATGTGAAAGATATACCTACATGTAAAGAAATAGTTGGTCATTTTAATCATTTTCTCACAGCTTTTGCAAAATTTCCAGAATACCAGAAAAGATTTCAGCTACCAGAACATCGCTTCATTCAAGATGTTCCAACCAGGTGGAACAGTCAGTACTACATGATACGAGAGTGTTTGAACAAAAAAGTGTCTTAATTTCATACTACAGTGATCACCCAGAGCCAAATTGCTTAGAAGCTAATCAATGGAAAATCTTGGAGAAACTTCTTAAAATATTGAAACAATTTGTTGATTGTACCGATTTGCTGAGCGGCTCAAAAGTCACTGCATCTTCAATCATTACTTATATTAAAGTAGTTTGCCCTTTTTTATATGGAAGAACAAAAAGGATTATTTGCAGGTCTTGGAACAACTCTAGCAGCATGGAAATCACCATTTAATACACGCTTCAAGAGCTATTTAAAAAACCAGATGAATATGGCAGTAAGCTTTTTGAAGAAGCTATTGTGAAGTGGTTATTAGAGGATATGATTACAATTAAGGCCCGCAAATTGGCTTCTTCAGATGCTTTACAACTCATTGATTCATCAGATTATTCTTTTAATGAAGAAAACAGTGATGATTTCAGTTAAGGTTTTGAAAGATGCTTTTCTGATCTAAAGAAAAAGAAAAAAAGGTGAAGCAAGAGTAACTGCAGCACCAGAAATCTAAAATATAAGAACTTGGCTGTTACCAAGATTGAAGATGATCCTTTTCAGTGGTGGAAAGAAAAAAAGAACAATTTTGTTTACCTAACATTTTGTTTAAGGCAATATTTGTCAACCTTTCCATCATCTGTCGAGAATGAACGAATTTTCAGCGAAGAGGCAATGTTTATACGCCAAAAAGAAACAGACTGCAAAGTAAAACAGGGGAAATGCTGATGTTCCTGCACTATAATCTAAGAATATTTGGTTTGAAATACGACTAATATTCAAGTTTATACCTATATTGTCTGTTGTTTTTATTTGGTTGCTAAAGGAATTAGTTGTATAATTGGATGCTTAAGTATTCTATTTTGTAATAGCTTGAAGAATTAAACAAAGCCCTATTGTTCAGTAGTATTATTCTTGAACAAATGAATAGAAACTTATATAAGTATTTACTAATACACAAACACATACGTATATATAATATAATATATTTATATATATATATATATATATATATATATATATATATATATATATATATATATATATATATATATATATATATATATATATATATATATATATATAAGTAATCGGTACCGGTGCTCGCTTGAAAATCTGGTATTGTCCAATAACTACTTAAAATGAATAAACGTTTTATCGTGCGCGCCCGGCAGTTTACGCTCACGCGTGACTGACCATTAGTTATGAGCGAACAACGTTGTGGCCACAGAATCAGATCGAGCGTTTTATCTATAACTATATTAATTTATTGTTTCTCTTAACTTGGATGTCCTTTTGTAAGGGAGGGAGATTGGGAAAGTGGGGTAGAGAGGGGTAGAGGGAAGGGGGGAGAGGGGAGAGGGGGGAAGGTTAGAACGGGATTTTTTTATTCCTTTAGATGAACAACCACACACACACTGACATACTTAATTTTTATTATATATATATATATATAATAAACTACAATATTTTAATTAGATTTATTTACGAACATAACTAGTTTCGGCTTTCGATATTATCAACAGTTTAATGTAAAGTATAATTTGAGACTCCAGTAAATAAAGGCGAAAAATCAGACTAAAGAAAATTAAAACAATGGAAATATAATGAAAATATAAATGCAACAGTGTTCGAAATATCTTTTTAAAATTTATATTTTCCTTCAGAAATACTAATAAAGCTGCGCCACCGCGAGAAAATTCACCATAAATATTTGATCTCGAAAAAATAGCGAACCCTTTGAAAGATTGGCCTATCTTGAGGTCATTTCTGTTGATGGGAGTCTTACCTATTTGGCAAAAGTCAAAATTTCAGCCTTATACTCTAATTAATCTACCAAAGTGTATCTTAAATTACGAATTTTGTTCCTCTATCGTTCATTATCTCCCCTCGCGAAATTACTTAAAAGAATTCGGAATTTGGTTCTATACCATTAGATTTGGTATTAAATACCCTTTCAAATTATATATGGCAACCTTCGTATTTTTGAAATTTCATCTCTCAACTTTACATAAATTTGATATTTGAGGATTTAACTTAAAAGCGGTCGATTTATGCAGGTTTAAGAGAAAATAGCTGTGAAATTTCATCCTAAGCGTTTCTATTCTTGATATCAATTCGGTGGATTAGAGTTTGATTTCTTTGGCAAAGGTCAGAAATGCGGCCATATACTCGAATTAATCTACATAGTGGATCTTAAATTACGAAGTTCGTTCATATATCGTTCATTTATTCACTTTCATCATTTGTGCGATTAATATATGATTAAAGTATAATTTGTTTTAAGCAGAAAAGACACGTTCGTGTCTCCTCTTCTTAGTGCTATAAATCTTTTAAGATATCCGTTCTTTCTTCCCTTTTCCTCCGAGCCTATAGTACATGTGACCCAATTTTCCTTAAGGATGAAATCAACCACCTTATTTACAATTTTATTCATCTCGAATATCCAATTTATTTCATTAAAAAATGCCATTCTAAGGGAAGAAAAAACTTTTATTCTATTTCACCCCCCAAAAGGAGCTTCCCATATGCTCTGGCTCTAGCTCTCTTAAAATCGTATGCTAGCACAAATAACATATAACATTCAAATACACACATACCGTCCAAAAGTCTTTGAACAAACTTTGTCCCACTAACTAAGACGCAGGTGTATATTTAATCCTCTGTAAAGATTGCGACAAATCTTACATTGGTAAGGAGGGGACATTTTTGTAGGAGAATTAAAGAACACGGTGCAGATATCGAGGAGAGGCTCACTGTCCTACAGCCACATACTCCATATTCAAAATTATGACCATAGAATCGAATTTAACCAAGCCAAAATTATTTATAAATCCAAGGAGGATTGTTGAATCAATCATTATTAGCAAGGTCGATAACTTTAATATTTCTGAAGGACAATATAAATTTAGCAAATATAACTCGAACACTGTTGCCTAATCCATTTTTAGACCGCCAGAATCGCTCAATTCCCGGGATTAAATGTTGCTTCACCATCCATAGACATATTGATTGATATCTTTCATTATATTTTTATTTTTTTTATTTTGTTTAATCTAATTTTTCGCCTTTATATACTAGAGTCGTGAATAATAACTTTCCATATACTGTTGATAATGGCGAAAGCCGGAACTAGTTCTATTCGTAAACAAATCGGATTCAAATATTGTAGTTTATAATTTTTGGCATATATATATATATATATATATATATATATATATATATATATATATATATATATATATATATATATATATAATAGTGAAACCACTGTATAGGAGCCAAATGTATAATTTTGGAGACTAGTTTCAGTATGTAGTCTCATAAATTAAACTTTCGATCCTATACAGTGGTTTCACTATCATATACCATAACTCGCTATTGAGTTCTTTTACTTATATATATATATATATATATATATATATATATATATATATATATATATATATATAAATATACGAGAGGCGCTCAATAGGTTTTGCGAATCGGTAGGGCAAAACAGAGGAAGAGGGATGGCAGTTTGTGGGGGTGTTAGGACAAGTTATGGCAAGTCAGGACCTGCAGCCGCACGCTCCTGCTTCGTCTTTTTTAGAAGCAGTAGCTGATCGCAGATCGCCAGTCACAAATTTTACAACAATGGAGAAGGTTGAGCACCGCGCTATGATAAAACTTTTGACCAAGGAAGGCAAGAATGCAAAAAAGATCCATGAACACATGGTTGCAGTGAACACCGACACCGCCCCCTCCTATGCAACCATTGATTGCTGGAATAGGGAGTTTCGCCATGGTCGTGAGTCCCTTGAAGATGACCCCGTCCAGGACACCCGTCAGATGTGACCAACGAGGACAATGTGACCCGTGTGGAGAGGATGATACTCGAAAATCGACGGGTGAAGGTCGAAGAAATCGAGCGAGAACTTGGAATATCACATGGAAGTGTTATCAACATTATCCACGACAATTTGACCATGTCCAAGGTCTTTGCCCGTTGGGTCCCTAGAAACCTCACGTTCCATGATCGACTTAAACGTCGTCAAAGTCCACAAGGCCAGAGTTGCACAAGCTGCCCTGCGCGAGTGCGGATTCAAGGAGCTCAACCATCCTCCTTACAGTCCAGATCTGGTCCCTAGGGACTACTTTTTATTCCGCCAGCTTAAGGCTGCGCTGCGTGGACGCCGGTTTGGGAACGATGAAGATTTCCAGCTCGCCGCCTAGGAGTGGATTGAACAGCAGTCGGGAGATTTCTGGTTGTCGGGAATTCGAAGCCTCAGGGACAAGTGGCGCAAGTGCATTGAAGTCGAGGGTAGTTATATTGATAAATAATAAAACACTTTTCCTCATATCTCGTTTTCTTATATCCGAATTGCAAAACTTATTGACCGCCCCTCGTATATCTTGTTTTTGCTCTAGAGAATTAATCATTACTGAGCTAATTTACCGGCCGTTGCTAACATAGTCACATAGAATATTCAGAAAACTTGAAATATTTTTGGACAATTTTCTCAATTTTTCAAATCTTTCCTCGTCATTTGCAGTCATTAAGTATCTGAAATGAGGATGAGGAGAATATTGAAAATTTATTAAAGATAAGATTAGCTTCAAGCAGCATATGCTCAAGAAGTCAATCAAACGAGGATATAAAGTGTGGGTTAGAGCGTATTCATTTAGGGTATATTTTTTAAATTTGAAATTTACAATGGAAAAAAGGCTACAAATAAATCAGATATTGGAATAGGTGAAGGAGTTACACAGATGGTTTAAAATAAAATAGGGTCAAGTTAACCCTTTTTGCGTTTCTCAGCCGATGCCAATGACGGCTATGTGAATGGGAGATTTATAATGCAAGTAGAGTACAATTTAACTGAATATAAGTTGGCCAAATAGTCGACTATCTTGGAGGTACCGGGACAATAGAAAAACGGGTAGAAAAATAATTTAATAATATGCAAATTTATATTCTTTTACAAGGTTAAAGTGTGTTTTAAAACAAGGTAGATACACATTAGACGTACACGAGTCTCAGTGTCTAAAGGGGTGGAGACTTGACGGAGACAGACGTCGTACAAACAAACGAACAATATTGACAGAGGGTGGCTCGAATGATCTTGAGCGTATGCGAAACCAATGATGGAGGTTTACATTGGATTTTGACCGAGGGAGTATTCCTTGCCTTTGCGCAAAGTTCAAATTATAGTCTCTTGACAATGACTATTACGGGCTGAACTTAGATCTTGCTTTCGAGTTAGAACACGAATTGAAACTGAGAGCGTTGCGTTCGAGGAGCGGGTAGAACGGGTACGGGGTAGACTCACGCGAATTAATCTAGAATACCCGGAGCTTGAGGGATTCTGCGAGAATTGTGCAGAGTCCAACGGGTCGCGAATAGCGGGTACTGACGGGCCAGCGGTGGCGAATACTAACGGGGTGGGCAGGCGGCGGATACTCTCAGGGTGGGCAGGCGGTGGATACTGCCTTACAAATCTCACTCAGGAGAATTTATAGTGTGGTCGAATGGGGGTTTCCCCCCTCCTGTCCGAAAAGGAGGATTCCAGGGTCCGACGCATTGGCAGGCGAGAGTAGTCTCGCCCTATTAGCAAGATCGCGAGAAGGTTCCTTCGTCGGCGAGGCAAAACTTTGTTCGACTCCCGATGGGACCTTTTGGGGCTCTCAAACTTCTCGCGGCTTTCTTCGATGGCAGGTTTTCAGGCCACAACGGCGTCTTATGATTTTGCACTTCCATTAGCGCACATAAAAAGGGTCGACCAAGTATCTGTTGTCTCTCTATCCATTGAAGGCGCGGCAGTGCGCTTCTTTCTCTCTCTCTCTCTCTCTCTGATTTCTGACAATGGGAAATTTTATAAGGTGTATGTTGGCAATTTATTTTAAAATATATCTCTTACTTGATGTAGGGTATTTTTGAAGTATTCGTTCCAACACAAACATATCCTCGACCTGCTAGCTGATAAGAAAATGAAAGGGGGAAAACCCTGGACAATGGATCAAAAATGTTTGAACTATGCATGATCATAGTGTTCATCCATTAATCAGTAAAGGAATAAGGATAGCTCAGTATATAATTGTATGATATATAGTAAATAGAGACTATAATATACGTATAGAATATATGGATAAGGCAGATACGCTAAAATGATTCTATGAATTTGATAGGAAGTGTAAAAGGTGGTGGTATAGAATAGTGTTGCCTTTTTTGTTATTTTAGTACTGCGAATTAATTATCATGTACCAGCAGTTAAAATATGAACACAAACAAGTATTTTTAGTAAATCACTGATTATTAAGTTTAATTAAAGCTCTCCTGTTCACTATAATTAAAATTGACACAAATTAGAAACATTATCTCAAATATAAGATAAGTAAGCAATAATAGAACGCATCCGATAGACAAAATCAACTTATCGTAGGATTCGATCGATCAAACCTAATCTAACCTAACCTAACCTAACCTAGGTACGCATTCGGTGGGTTTCTTTTTAACTTGACTCATTTTGCAGTATTAATTAAAGATTAATATTAGGAAATTTCTTATGCATTTGTTAACTTTTAATGTTTTTTTAATTAAAAATATCTGTATATAAACAATTACGCATGATCTGTTTATTAGCAATTACTATATTAATTGTTTTCTTCCATTTACTTTTTAATATTTTCCAGTTGCTTGGTTGCTATTTTTAAATACACATAGGAACTATTAATAAATGCAGAAGTGTATATTACACCATTACTTTCTGTTAGATACTCTTTTTTTCACCTTCCGAATCTCTTCAAATTTTCGGTTTTACTTTAAATCACATTGGAAATAGTAATTTATCACTGGTTGTCTCTCCTAAGGAAATGAAAATCAGCAGAAACGTAACTAATGACTTTTTGATTCCTATTTCTTTCTTTTTTCACTTTTAATCTCATAAAATATCTTAAAAGTGCTTCGCAATATTTAAACCTGCATTAATTAATGTCAAGTGTATACGAAAAATAAAATCAAATTGAAAATCTTGTTTTAGTAAAAAAAAAAAAAACCCAACTAAAGAACCACTAATTCGTATGACTTTGGAGATCTTAAACTTCATTTTCATATTTCATCGTTTTGTTTATCTTAGGATCGAATTTTCTTCTGAGACGAAATATAGGAAATTTAAGGTCTCGGATACTCTTTATCTATTTGTAGTGGATAAGACAAGTTTTTTTTAAATGAAGAGAATTCCTTTTTTGAGATGAAACGATGAATTCTTATGAAGCGCTGGGAGAGAAAATTAAAGATTAATAAATATGTAAAAAAATGATTCATATAACCTACTTTTTAAAATTTTTCTTAAGGTCAGAAGATGGTTCTTTATCCTCCTACAAAAGATCATATTCTATGGCAAAGTTGTCAGTTAAATTATAAGATAAATTAAAACAAAACCGCAGTTCTTAAATTATCCCAGATAATTTGTAGATGCATTAATTGACATAGATGGGAGTGTAAACGTGCAAAAAGTAGAGGAACAATTGCTAAAAGGGAACATAAGAAACCATTAGAATAAACGAGAAAAAAGTATATAGCAATAAATTTGAGCATTAAAGAAGGAAGAGGAAGCAAATGTCAGATCCAATATTATGCGAAGCTACGTTTTATTAATATGAAATACAAAACTGCGTCAAATATATGTATATAGCGTGAATTTAATTGAGGGGTTTTATTAAATACTGATAAAGGTGTAATGGCAAACACCCACGCTAAAAAGTTTTTCCCTGCCTTACTGAGTGTTCTTAATCGAAGTAGACCTCGGAATAATAGGATATAAATAGGAAATAGGATTAACCATTTAATTAATAAGTTTGGCCATTAATTACAATAAGATGGCCTAGATTTTCTCTCTATATGGGATATATTATTGACCAATATTAAGCAGGAGGTCGGATTATTGCTTCAAAATATTCTGCACATTTTATGGTTTATATTTAAAGGGAAGGTTCCCTCTTTTCTAACATCCATTCGTCTATACATTTCTTCATCTTATCCAATGTTCAACCAATTGATGTAAAGTTGCATTTTATTTTAAACTCCTATTTTTTTGTTTTACCCAAATCAATACGATTTCTTTTTTTACCGGGATTGAGTTCCCTCCGGCTCCAAAGCACAAAGGTGCGTTGCCTCTCGCCCTTAATGTCTGTCTATGCATTTTGAGAAAAAATAATTTGTTTTCTTACCTCTCGAGGTCGAAATTATGAAATACCGCATCGGAATAAGGTCACAAAAGGGGAAAAATTAAGGTTTTTTGACTTATTTTACCCATCTCGCTTTATTATGTTTTTTCGTAAGTTTATTTTTTAGAATTGTTTCGTTCTCATAAATATGAGCGCTAATTACAAAGTCATTGTAATTCCAATCTTAATGCAATTCTGGCACACGGAATATGTACATTGTACACGAATAGCCATGGGTCTAATGAACGAGCAAATGGTAATCGTATAATTACGACTGATTTTGGAAAAAATACTCAAGGATTTGCGAGGATCAGCTCGGGGGAAGTAACTTAGATCACATTATTCTGATGTGTAAATTCAAGCTGTTTGGATGTTGGAAGACTACAGAAATATGATGAACAATGAGTAAATAAACGAGGAGTGAAATTATAAATGAATAAGAAGTTAGCAAGTGTGTGCGAATGACAAAAGGAAGGAAATGAGTATAAATCAGGTAATGAATCATGAACTAATCAAAGCTTTGATAAAGGAATTGGATTGAAAAGAATAAGTACATAGGCTTATGCTAGGATGTTCCATGTACAGGATGTGCCCCCCCCATTTTTTTAATCCTTTTCATAATCCCTTCTTAATGGATATTAAACAGAAAAAAAATTATGTTTATTTTTCCGACTCAATTATGATCACAAAAAGAAAACAAAAATTCATCGAAAACAAAAGAAAAGAATAACTTTATTTAAATTATTCAACATGTGCTCCGTCCGTATCTCTGCAAATTTCAAATCGATCTTTAGCAAGGCGAAAACGATTGTGGACCACTTCGGGAGTTGTACCCAACACTGCTGAAAGTATGCTTTCTTTAAGTTGAGTTAAATTACTATCTTTTTGCTGATAGACTTTTGTTTTGATAAAACCACCCGCAAAAAAATACAGCGAAGTTAAAGCTGGAGAACGCGGAGGCCAATGTCTAGCAACTCCACGTCCACTCCATCGATTTGGAAAGCGACTGTTCAGGTAATCTCGGACAATTAGAGCATAATTACATGGTGCACGATCTTGTTAAAACAAGACATTATCAACAATGCTATCATCAACAAGCTGTGGTTCTAAAAACTGTTGGAGCATATCAAGGTAGATGTTGCCTATAACAGATGCTTCACGAAAAAAGAATGGGCCATAAATTTTTAACTTTTGGAGAGTCTCTTTTCCATTCCATGCAACCACTTGATCTTTCATTTACTCAGATGCGACAATTGTGTAGATTAACTTTACCACATGTGTGGAAAGTCACTTCATCACTGAATAAGATGTTATCTAATAGGTTTTCATTTTCAATTTGATCTACAAATTCTGCGCACATTGCTGATCGATTTGGATAATCTTCTTCAGTAAGGGAGTGTAGTAATTGAATGTGATAAGGCTTTTTCATAAGTGTTGAACGCAAGACTGTGCACTGTTCTCTTGGACATATCAATTCTCTGACTGGCTTTTCTCACCGAATTTCTTGGTTCATTTTCAAACAATTGTCGAATTTGTTCAGGGATCAATCTTTTTCCGTCCTTTTCCTTTCTCATCATGTACGGATCCGGTTATTTTAAATTTGTTCACAACTCAATGGATCGCGTTGTCTGTAGGTTCAGTCACGAGCTATCACAATATAAATCCTATCCTCTGTAATCCTTATTAAACTGTTCTGAAAAGGGTTGAAAGACAAATTAAAATTTTGCGACACCTTGTACATGGAACACTACAATTTTGTGCAGAGCGAGGTTTGAACATGATGAAGATAATTCAACAAGAATCTTTCATAAGTATTTCATCAAAATACGCACTCAATTTTAAGACGTTTTAGATTTGGGAGAGGACGTGAAGTTTTTGTTTCGCGCTGTCTGATTGTTTAATAATTTGGATATTTAATGATTGTTTAATAATTTGGATATATAATGATTGTATAATAATTTTGATATATAATGATAGGGTTAATGATACTGCGCTTTGTAATTGTTTGATAAAGCAGGTCTGACATTTCTCAAAGCAATAAGATCTAATGTAACTATAAATGATGAGTTGATTTGGGGTGAGTAGTATGAATCTGGTGTTGACACTGTTTTAATGTTTACATTGACAATGTAATGAGAAAGACACGAAGAACAGTAAGAAAGTATGATTCCGATGAGATAGGGTAATAAAATCTTGGTTGTTTTCTACTGATCTTGAAGAGAAACGCACAAGACATAATCATTAATTTTGGTACTGAATCTGTTAATGAAATTAAGTCATTTGTTAAAGTGTTTGAAAATATGTGTAAGAAGAGATTCTGAAAATAAATTCTGAAAATATTAAGGGTGCAGGCACTAAAGTTTCTAATGCACATATCTAGAGAGTGCAGTAGTTACTTTGTCGAGGTTGACAACTCTGAATTCTGTGCATGCGTGATGTCTGGTTTCAGTTCTCTTTTTCCTATCATACTATAGCGAGTTGCGCCGTCTGTAAAGGAAGATTACTATAGGTGAATTTAATCTTGCAAGAATTGGGAAAAGTCAAATTGTGCCGCTTGGTATTCACGCTGGTAGCTACAATGCGAGATTTTCGAGTACTTGAGTGTCAATCTGAGGACGGTACAGAGAGGAACAAAAAAGAATTGGATGGGTCGGGCTCTGATTAAGAAGGTACGGCAGCTTGTAAGCCTCACTCGAATAATTCTGACAGCAAAGGAACCCTGAAACTTGTCGCAGTGATCAAGGGTATCACTGACAACGATCTCAGCAAGTCACTGAGGTCCATAGACAGAGACAAGGGAGTGTCAGAGTCTCTTATGAGGCCGTTCATGCATGAGGAAATCCGCTACTACTCATACAAGATGAGAGAGGGACAATTTCTGTCTCAGAACCTGAAGAACCTGAGGAACGTGCTGGGAAGCTTGTGGAAAAGCTACAGCATCCACTCAGACCTGGTTTGCTTTGGTTCTTCTCACGAGAAAAATTTATGCCAGGATCAGATGATGTACTCGCAAAACAAAATGCGGCTTTGCTGTGCCTCGAAAATGTACTGAAAGTCCTGAAGACCAAGTTCCTGGTTCACATCATGGTTTGGGGGGTGGTCAATAGCGAGGGCAAAGTTATGCCCCCGTTTATCTTCTGGACTACCTCATAATCAATACAAACGGCTACCTTAATTGCCTGGAGGAGTTGGTGTCGCCCTAGATACAAGAGATGGCCAGTACGTAGGGTAGTAGGATTCTGCATCATTTCTCACAAGCAGAAGGATCCGGTCTTGGTTGCCAGCTAATTTCTTTGACCAGATCCTTCCGAACAAGTCTTCGTCTACTACCATGGCGGAGCTTAGGTCCAGGATCAACACCGCTTTCACCCAGCTAAAGAGGGAGACCGTTGAGAAAACCTGCAGCAGGTTCCGACGCCATCAGAAGGTCTTGGTTGAGGTTGATAACAATTTCATTGAATAAAATACCTAGTGCAATCCCTCATGTTTTTAACAAGTAATTTTGTTAAATATATATATATATATATATGTATAAATGGACTATCTGTTATATTGAAGTTAGGCGACAAATTAACCACCACACTCTGTTAAGTACAGTACAAAACGAATGAACAAAATATAGAAACCCTTTTATTTTCCCTAGAAATTTCACTTAATATTCTTTGAAATTTGCTTCTAATTAGGGTCCAAGTTTTATTTGCTAGAACAATGGCTAAAATAAGTTATGAAGAAAGTAATGTGTATTGAAAGAAAGGATCATTCAAAACCTTAGAATGATACTTTCCTTACTTATAACTATCAGGCTAAAGATAAAAACTCGTAGCATATCTATGGAAACATTATCTCACGTGTCTTGTTGATAGCTCTTAACGGATGACTCATACTTAGGATGGCGGAATGTTTGGTGTTTTCGATCTTTTTATAAATTTTACCACTAATGCAGTTTCTTACTCTGATTTTTAGTATGTACGTGTATTTCTATTTTTGGAGAAATATTAGTTTTGAAGTTAGGTTAAGTCAAGTTAAATTAGGATATCTTATGAAACAAATAATATTTATAACATTGATTTCAAAATAACTTTTAAAGATTTTAAATTAACCGCTTATTTTAACGCTTAAACTTCGAAATGCAGCGGAAACTCTTCTTAAATAGGTTTGTATTTTCGTATTTTCTACGCCATAGGGATTTAAAGCATTAAGAATTTAAACATGGAACGGTGTGTCACACAACGGCGTTTGTTTGGATCTTTTAGGCAATTCCAAGTACTCTCATTTGCTGAATATGATGTTCTTCTTCGGAAACGAACTCGACACTATGATTGACGGTATTATGTTTGCAGTTATAACTAGTAATATCTGTAATATGGTAGTAAGCATTCAATATGTCACTTATTATTGTAGAACCAGGTGAAATGCAAACCTTAATTAAGTCCTAAAAATTTTGGGTATCTTGTGATGGAACAGCGTAGAGATAACTTCACGAGTATCTCGGTAAACCCCACAAAATACCCTCTGTGTAGAATATTATTATTAAAATTATTATTACCATTATTATTATTAATTAACAAACAATTAATATAGAATTCAATTTATTTTAATTTAATCATTTAAACTAATTTAATTTAATAATTATCTTCCTAGCCTAAAACTAATAATTTATCCCAAAATAGAAATACTTATTTGAAATCAAGAATCAGCCCAAAAGAGTGGGGAAATTTGCAAATGAATCGAAGACCGTGCATCAAACACAAAAGATCTGGATGGTGAGAAGACTTAAGATCGAAAAATCCTTAAGAAAGCATGTTGTCCAGGCTAACAATGAACGAATTGAACTAACTGACATTTTGAGGAATTGTAATTGGTCAAAAATGTTGTTTACGGCGTAATAAAGCTTCATTGAAATACCGGGGCCTGCGAGTCAACGCAGAAAACTGGTTGCCTCGAAAGCAAAACCCACAAAAGAATGATCGTACGATGCAATAGAAGTTGATGAAGGACCGGTTTGAGACAGCCGCCGGTATTTCTCGTCAAGATGCCTAAAACATTAACCTAAATGTGTCTCGCCAGACTGTTTCACATCGCGTGAGTCAGGTGGGACTCATATCACGCCCACCTGTTAAGAAACCCCTCGTAAGGAAAAAGAATTAAACGGATCGGTTGGACTTCACTACCGAGCATTTCCTGTGAGATTCTGAAAATGTTTTTTCAGCTACGAAACAAAATTAATTTGATCCGATCAAATAATAAGCTTTATGTAAGGCGTCGTACAGGTGAAAGATTGAATTACACATGAACGAAAAGACGGTTAAATTTGGATGGGGTAGCCTTATGGTATGAGGGCATGATTTCGAGCGCTGAATTCTGTTTGCTTGTCCGTTTACCCGGCAAAGTAAACGCTGCGGTAAACAAGAATCTGAACATAGCGAGTTTTCAGAACATTCAACGCTATATTTCACCCTTTGTTGGGTCTATTTAGGCCCAGAAAAGATAGTGCGACATTCAAAAGACATGCACAAGATGACGTGAGGAAGAACATGTTTTTCCTTGATGCACTGGTGGTCGGGAGAGCGAGGGTGGCAGGAAGCATTGTGTTTATGAAAATTGATGTGCCTTGTCCATGCGTCCAGATTAACCAGGTTTCGAAAAGTGTGAAGATGTAAGATGTCATCATTATGCGTTGCCAGTAGTCGTTTGCTGCACCACTAATGCGTAAATTACTAACTTTTTGCTTTTTATGTTACGAGTATATGCTGTTTAGTGACTGCATTACGCGACAGCGAAATTGGATTTTTAGACACTGTAGTGGTGTAGCGCATCTATTAGTGCAACCTTAACAAAGTTATGGGATTCTAAAGGCATTAATTGTAGTTTATTTTGCCGATGGGGCCAATCAAACGACATTCCTAGGCAGGTTATTCCAAGTTAATGTTATTTTATAAGAAAATAATTTTTGGCGACATCTCAGTATTAAATCTTTGGTTTACTAGCTTGAACTGTTATTTCTAGTGGCCATTTAGTTATCAAGCTCAAATAGTGAGTCATAATTTATACTAGCATATCGTTTAGTATTTTAAATAAATTAATAAGTGTAACTCTAGGAAGTTTCTTTTTGCGCGAACGCTCTCCGTCAATGCAAGCACACCGAACCTGTCTTGTGGAATTGCATCTTCTACTATTAAAGAAAGATACAAATCGGACTAAAATCCTTAGCAAAAATGAAATATAAAAGCCATAGCATACGATCGGGTCAAGGGTAAACAACACAATCAACAGAGGAAATCACATTCGGTAGGGTTAGCCATCGGATTGGCGGGCCGATGGGAGTAAACTTGAATCTATTGTTACATGTGACGCGTGGTTCGAATTTCGAGTTACAAACTAGCATTTTTACACTGCATTATGCATTGAACGGGTGGTAAAAGCCGTACAGAAACAATAATGTGGAAATTGATAGTAGCAACTCGCATTATATTTGCATATTAGTAAATATGAGGTAATAACTATTAGTATTTTCGCATTTAAGGCCCATGCAGGATTTTTTTTCATCACCACTTGATCTTTTTTAGCAAAATATGGTTATAAAGAGAGTGGAAAAATTAGAGGAAGTAAAGGTGTGTGGCAATTGAAAAATTCAATTTGTACAAAGAGGAGCTTATTTGGGGGGCAATGGCCCAGATGGTAAAGAATAGTAACAAGCCTAAAAAAACAAACAACTATGCCCCTTGAAAATTGTGGGGATTCGAACCTGAGCTGTCAAACGCTCCTCGTTCTCTGAGACAATGCCTTAAACCACTCGGCTACCATCGGCATTCCAACCAGAAGAACGTTTCAATAACTTTATAAGCCAAAAATGTAGGCTAGCCGTAAGGAAAAGAAGATGGAATAGGCAATGGAACGAGGAGCGTTTGGCTGCACAGGTTTGAATCTCCCGCCAATTTTAATTTAAGGGGTATCATTTTATTTTCCTGGGGGTCATAATTTGGTCGGTTCATGAGTGTTGAACAACCTTCTATTCGCTAACGCTCCAAGTAGTCTCCTTTCATGAGCTCTGGGGCTATCGGGATCCTCCTTAGTTTCACTTCCCCTAATCTCACTGCTTTCATCACAAGCCTATTTTCCTTAGCATTCTTTTCGAGAACATCTCATTGGATTTTACATCAAGTAAAAAAAAAATAGAGTGTGGGTACGCAACTCTCCAGATGATGCAATCTCCATTCCGAAATTAACAGAGTGTAGGAAATATTTCTATAAGAGAGCGCCATTAATTCCAACGCCAAAGTGTCGCAATAATGGGTAGGATTGCAACGATATGGATCATATGAACGGATCAATGGATCAATTAATAGAGAATAGATTCTAGTCACACAATGTCTAAACATCAATTAACCACTTAAGGAATTTTCCCGGTTATACTCGGGAATCGAGTACCCCATTTTAAAAAGTTGACCCGAGTATATACGGTGACATCAAAGATTGAATGTTTTAGAAAATTTCGCCCCCGAGATATTACGTTTGTTACATCTCGAAGGAGGGTCACAAATGAACTAGGGAAATGGTCATTTTTTACTAAAACGATTCACACTAAAATGTCTGTGTAAGTAGTTATGGTTAATCGGGATTTAAACCTCTAAATCTCAAGCAGTTCGGTAATAGGGCGGCAATTTGTCCATTCTTCTTCAGGAAAAGAAGGAAATTGAAGCAATTATTTGACAATGATTCAAGGTTCATTTCGGTGGGTCAAAGGAATTGCCGTTTACGATTTGTAACGACCCCAATAACCATTTCTCCCGTCGGACTCAGTAATAACTTTGAAAGAAAAAATGTTGGAACGTCGCCATTGACCTTCATTTTACTGAGGCAGGTGATGCTTAATGTAGAGGAAATTATTTTGATGACTTCGTTCATTAAGATTAATAATTCAGAGGGATCAGCTTTAAAAGGTTGAATTAAAATGTATCGACGTAATTATAACATTCGTGTATCGACTTAAATTGAAACGCATTTGGGCTTGGTTGGGGCAACATTTGGAATCATCGAATTAGGAATAAGATCAAATTTATATTCAAGTATCGAGCTATTAGAGTTCATGGCCTGTTTACCTCCGGTCTTTATCGCTAATTGGATAATATCTTAGATGTAATACAGGCCATTTAATTTTCCTACAAATAGAGTTAATGGCCACATACACATATAAGTTTATTAAGTGCTAGAAAGTAATGTAAGCTGCTGTAATCAACGAAGGAATGAGTCAGCAGGGCAAAGAAGAGAGAGAGTGTTAGACATAAATTTGTTAAAGTAGAAGAAAAACAAAACATAAATAGATAGGAAAGTGAAAATCATTTATCCTAAATGGTGCTAAAATAATAAATAAAAATACGCTTGATTGATCAAGTGAAGGAAGAAAGGAATCAACGAAACGAGAAAAAGAAAAAAATATGGGGTGGAAGATAGGAGGAAAAGCAGGTATGAGATAAGAGATGAAACATACAAAAGGACATTTCCAACAGGTAAAATCGGAAGGAATCAATGGATAATATATATATATATATATATATATATATATATATATATATATATATATATATATATATATATATGTATAACTGAATCACGAAAATAAGGAACGTGAGGAATTTATGAATAACGTTACAGCCACGAGGAAAATGAAACAACGGAGAACTGCGAGGCCTTTCGACTAATGGTCCTTTACTATCTAAATGTATTTAAGAGTAGGTTGGATGAGTTTATGGGAAGGGAAGGTTGTGATGGTTCCTAAGTTTTGTATATATTAATATTGTTTGTATATATCTATAGCTGCATGATTTAGTTCTTGACAAGCCTTGATTGGTGATACCCTTGTTTCTGGATGCAATCCTCTGGATGTAGTTTTCCTGGGAGTTTGGGTTCCTTTAAAAAGAGGCCGTTTGACTCGGATGACCTATGATGGGCTCTTGTGGCTTTTGTCATCTGTTATATTATATTGTGGGGGACTTTGATTTTGTCTTTCCCTGGCGATGGTGCTTTTTGTGGGTGGGTTTTGACGGAGGCGGATGACCTTTGATAGGCCGTTGTGGCTTTTGTCATCCGTGTAATTATGTTATGTTATGTTATGTTATGTTACTGAGCAGACTGCTCAGTAAAGGACCATTAGTCGAAAGGCCTCGCAGTTCTCCGTTGTTTTATTTTCCTCGTGGCTGTAACGTTATTCATATATATATATATATATATATATATATATATATATATATATATATATATGAAATGAAAAACTCTCACAAAGTATCACGTGAGGGTAGCAAATGAATGCAATGTCCCCTATTTTATTTTTATTTTTAAGATTATTTTTTATTTTTTAATTGTCACTGCTCTATTTTGTACATTGTATTTTCCTCCCTTTTGCTCATCGTGTCTTATAATCTCCCTCGTTAGGCTATCTCCATTTCTTTGAATCTGTTACCCTTTCCTTCGGCTTAGTTTGACCTTACTACCTGCTTCCTGTAATTCTTAATGGGTTTCGTTACCTTCCCCCTTCCGTCTTCCTCATTGGTGATTTCTTGTTTTTGAGGCGGTCTTTCATACTTTTCTGTCGTATATATACCTCTAATATAATATTATTTCTTGTAGTTATCCTTGATAAGAAACTTAATAAAATTCGAAAGTACTTGGAAACACCTTTTCATTTTTTTTCCTGCGGGACATTGCATTCATATATATATATATATATATATATATATATATAAATCCAACAAACCGCAAGAAACAGAAAACGGGCAAAAATTTTCTTCGGAAATATTATTTCTTTATTTGCCAAAAATCCGTAGAGGGATGGGATTCGAACCGTGCACACTGAAGCAGCGAGTATCTACTTTGATCTCAAGTGGCCTAAGAGATGATTTAATTAAGACTAAAGCAGATACTCGCTGATTCAGTGTGCATGGTTCGAATCCCACCCCTCTACGGAATTTTTTCGAATTAGGAAATAATATTTCCGAAGTAAATATTTTCCCGTTTTCTATTTCTTGCAGTTTGTTGGATTCATTTTCATCATTCTTTCGCGCACATGAAAGATTTATATATATATATATATATATATATATATATATATATATATATATATATATATATATCTCTCTCTCTCTCTCTCTCTCTCTCTCTCTCTCTCTCTCTCTCTCTCTCTCTCTCTCTATATATATATATATATATATATATATATATATATATATATATATATATATATATATATATATGAGGAATTAAACCACATTCTTCGAATACCATTTAATTCAGAAGTTTCGGAGGATCTCACACCCTTTTCCAACTGACACTGGATAGAAAATATAAGAAAAGTGCATATAAGCATAACACAAGGTCTGATCGTGAAAGATCCCCTCTTTTTTCCCCCAATCCCCTACTTGTAGCTAATTTGAGGGGGGGGAGGGGGCCGAAACATATTGAAGGGCTGACATTCTACTATTTTGTTTATTTGCTTTCGTATTACAGGATTAAAAGAAAATTGACCCTCAGATAGATTTAAATTAGGAACTGACGATATCAAGCTCGATTCTACGATTCTTCTCTTAACATAGTTAGCCGATTTAAATACCATTTTACTTCCATTGAAATCGATCGTATGATTCTTGTCTCTAACATGGCAAAATATTCCACTGCTTTCGCTGCCCACTCTAATATCTCTTTTGTGTTCATACAATCTCTTGTCTAGATTTCTCCCCGTTTCCCCTATATAAACTCTATGGCAATCGTTGCATGGTATTGCATATACTCCTATGTTAATATGTTCTTTGGGTTTCCTGGCGATCATCAATTGGTTTAAGGAATTATTATATTTAAAGGCTAGATTAATACCCGCTTTTCCAAATATGTCCTTTAAACTATTTAATTTATTATTAAATGGCAATGTTATACATTTGTTTAAGTCATTATTGTGGGAAGGCTTATTACCATAGAATGTTTTCCTAGCTGCAAAATGGGCCGACGATATGAACCGATCGGGGTAATACAAATTAGAAAAAATGGTCCTGATAATGACAATTTCTTCATCTAAATAGGAAGGATGACATATTTTGTATGCTCTAAGGAAAAGGTTAGAAATTACCGATTTTTTAACAGTATTATCGTGAAACGAAAAATAATGTATATAGGCATTCGAGTGGGTTTTTTTCCTATACACGTCAAGTTTTAATTCATGGGGATCTTTATTAATGAGGACATCTAAAAAAGGGTAATCTATTATCCTATTCCCATTCATATTTAAATTTGATGGAGACATGCAAATTATTCAAATTATTAAAAAGGTATCAAAATCATGGCCATTAGGCCATACAGAAAATACATCGTCAATGTACCTTAACCATATAAAGTTAGGGGAATAAATTGTGGCAAGGAGTTTAGTCTCAAAATATTCCATGAAGAGACATGCCAATATCGGAGATAAACTATTTCCCATGTTAAGGCCAAATATTTGTCTATAAAACTCATTATTCACTCGAAAAACATTGTCAGAGAGACATAATTTAACTAAATCGATAAATTTACTCGTAGAAATGGGAAGATCCAAATTAAGTCTAGGTATGATTTCCCGCAGAAGGCCCATGGTTTGGTCAACCAGAACTTTGAAAAAGGGTGTGAGATACACCGAAACTGTTCTGAATTAAATTGTCTTCGGAGAATGTGGTGTAATTCCTCAGCTTTTCTTGCGATATTGCATTAATTTTCATCATATATATATATATATATATATATATATATATATATATATATATATATATATATATATATATATATATAATATATATATATATATATATATATATATATATCGAGTCCCCAAGATAGGACGCTAATTCGGCCATGAGAAGATATTACCATCAGGAGCTTTGTCGGTATATTTAACCCTGCGTATGGTCTTCCGAGAACTTTCCTTTGCTTTTCACTCTATCATAGACTAGTGTAATTTTAGGACTAGTGGATGAGGCGATGGATCTTACCTCTAAATAACCGAGTTCGATTCCCTGCGAAAAAGAGGACAAAATCTTTCGGCGCCTCTCCATCACAACCCAAAGGTGGCTGCTCTATCCACACTCCCCTGGTGCGAAACGAGTGTTTCTTCCTTGTAACACGAAGGGTATACTGTTCGCTGGTTGCTGGGAAAACAATGCTCTCCCCCCACTCCCAACCCCTTCTCTTCATAATGAGGATTAGTTCATGTTATAATCCTCGTATTTGTCAGTGATTGACATTTTACTCTTTATGTAAATTTCATTAACCGGTGGTAGACCGGGTGGCTTGATGTGATAGAACGGGTTGAGGCCGCGTTAATTTCCACTCCTATCACATTGTTATTTAAAACCACGATGCTTCCCACGTGCATCTTCGCTTTGAAGCTTGGCGCCTTATCGCAGCCACCTGAGTCAATGTTTAAACAAGGAGGTTTATCTTCCCCCGTTCGCCCCCACCCGCCGACCTCGCCAGATTGAGTTAGGCTTATGGGCAGATAAGGCATTATTCCCAGGCTCCGCTGTGCATTCCCTCGAAGCTCACACTCCATTGTCCCCCACGCCAAGGGAGTGTCTCGACTATTTAGATGGAAACTTTACCCCTAAGAGCAGATTGGAGATCCAGATTTTCGTCGCAAAACATCACCACGACCCTCTCTCACTTTGTGCGCCAAGGGACCTCAACCTCGAGATTCACCATCACTTGTCCAGAAGAAGGACAATATCCCTTGAGTGCCAAGGTTCGAGCCTTTCGTGACGCCAAGTCCACAAGGCTTTCCCCTTGTTGTTCAGAAGAAAACAACGTTAGAACAGCCATTGTTTGTTCGAGCCCGTTGACCAGAAACGGTTCTCACCCCTTCACCTGTTGTTCAGAAGAGAACAACGTAGAACAGCCATTGTTCTTTTGAGCCCGTTCGCAAGAAACGGTTCTCACCCTTCCCCGTCGTTAGATGTTACCTGCAGTGTCAATATTATGATGGCTGGGCTGAAGTCATTTCAGCACCCATACAATTCTGTTCCGTACTTATAGGAAAGAGCCCCCAAGTAAGTTTCGACCCTGTGTCTCAGACCGCCCTTCCTCGAGGCCGAGCTAAGAAAGAAGCCCAGGAGCCCGTCCCCATCAGAACCCCGATACCGTCCGATTTCTCGGAGACCCCTAACCAGGACTTTAGGACGGCAAAAAAGGAGTGTGAATTACTAACACCCTTAGGCGATAAGGCCCAAGACAAGGACACGGAGACTGTCCGTGGACCCCAATAAAAAAAGAACCCCCAACGCGCCCATGGAGATACCTTCGTAGAACTGGACGAAACATCGGCGCGTGAAGAGGATTACCCCGCGGAGTCCCTTAATGTAATCCAGACAGTGTGCATCCAACCTGATGCCGATTACCCTCTTCCTTCCCTACCAGGCGAGCCTTTTGAACCCTCTGACCTGAATATTGACGCGCAGCTGACACCACATCAAAAGAGTCAGCTACAAGAACTATTATGTCAGTTCGACGACGTTATTTCAGAGAAGCCTGGGTGCGCTACTAGTTTCGAGCATGATATCAAATTAACAACCTTAGAACCCGTCCGTTCAAAACCCTATCCCATGCCGATTCATTAACGCCAAGCCTTTAACGCCGAAGTTGATAATTTAATTAGTTTAGACATCATAGAACCTTCCACCTCTAGTTATTGTTGCCCAATCGTCATGGTCAAGAAACCTGATGGCTCTTATCGGATGTGCATCGACTTCCGGAAGTTAAATTCGGTAACTGTGTTTGACGCCGAGCCCATCCCGTTGGTAGACCAAAACCTCCACCTTTTCGAAAACGCCAAGTTCATCTCAGAACTCGATTTGTGCAAGGCGTATTATCAAATCCCCCTTCGGCCCGAGGTGAAAGCATATACCGCCTTTGCAACGGAGAAAGGCCTTATGCAATTCAAGCGCCTTCCTTTTGGCCTCGTCACTGCTTGTAGCAACTATAACCGTCTCATGAGAAGGTTGTTAGATGGACTTCCAAACGTATCCTTTTACTTTGATAATGTCTACGTCGCTACTCGCGAATGGAGTCACCATTTAACCACCCTATTAGCTCTCTTCGAGCGACTGCGCGAAAATGGCCTCACCATTGGCCCCAGCAAATGCCATTTTTCCCACGAAACCATAAAATACTTGGGTTTCAAAATAGGACAAAGCCAGTTTGGTCCCCAAGAGGATAAGATTAAGGCAATCGCCGACATGCCCCTCCCGATTACCAAGAAGCAATTAAGATCGTTCCTAGGATCAGCTTCGTACTATCGGCGATTCGTTCCGAATTTCGATGCGATTTCGGCGCCCCTAAGCTCCCTTTTAAAAAAGAATTCACCCGATCGTCTACGTTGGAATGATGTCGCTATTTCCCATTTTAATCAGCTCAAGAGTAAGCTCATTTCTGCCCCCATTTTAAAGTTGCCCAACCCGGAAAAATCCTTTGGGATTAAGACCGACGCGTCCAACGAGGGCATTGGAGGTGTACTCCTTCAATACGAGGATGACGGAACGAGTCATCCAGTTGCATATTCTAGTCGTCAATTATTACCACGCGAAAAGAGATATGCCACTATAGAAAAGGAAGCTCTATCAATTATCTGGGTCATAGACAAATTCAAAATGTACTTGATAGGAAAAGAATTTCAGATAGGAACCGACCACCGTCCGTTAGCCTATATTAGAAATGTGCGACACTCCAACGGCCGAATCATGCGCTGGAGTTTACTCTTGCAAGAGTATGAATTTAAAATAAATTATATAAAAGGTTCCGATAACCAGGTCGCTGACGCACTCAGTAGGATTGCGTTACCGAATAGCGTAGAGTAATTGTATTCATAGGATTAGTATCTCCATGTAGGTATATACCGTTTTGTGCGACTTAATTTAGATTCTCTTGTATTATAATTAGTTAATGTATATGTCTGAATTTTGTAACGCTCAATGTCTATTTTTTTGTATGTATATATATTTGTACCCATTAATTTACGTATAAATTATTTTGTCCCGTATGTACTAATTTTATATCATTTCATTGTTCCATGCCCTTTTTTTTTATTAAGTTGTATTAAAATTTATTTTCCCCTGTAATCTAAAGATCAAAATAATCATATGTATTGAGGTAATACTAGTTAGGTGCAGGAAGGTACGGTTGGTACAAGAAAACAAGTTCCCCACAACGGAGCTCTATCGTTGTCCCTTTTCTCTTTTTTTCGAAGTGACAACTTCCCCCCGGAATGGAGGGGTGTGATAGAACGGGTTGAGGCCGCGTTAATTTCCACCCCTATCACAGTTATTTAAAACCACGATGCTTCCCACGTGCATCTTCGCTTTGAAGCTTGGCGCCTTATCACAGCCACCTGAGTCAATGTTTAAACAAGGAGGTTTATCTTCCCCCCATTCGCCCCCACACGCCGACCTCGCCAGATTGAGTTAGGCTTATGGGCAGATAAGGCATTGTTCCCAGGCTCCGCTGTGCATTCCCTCGAAGCTCACACTCCATTGTCCCCCACGTCAAGGGAGTGTCTCAACTATTTAGATGGAAACTTTACCACTAAGAGCAGATTGGAGATCCAGATTTTCGTCGCGAAACATCACCACGACCCTCTCTCACTTTGTGCGCCAAGGGATCTCGACCTCAAGATTCACCATCACTTGTCCAGAAGAAGGACAATATCCCTTGAGTGCCAAGGTTCGAGCCTTTCATGACGCCAAGTCCACAAGGCTTCCCCCTTGTTGTTCAGAAGAGAACAACGTTAGAACAGCCATTGTTCGTTCGAGTCGTTGACCAGAAACGGTTCTCATCCCTTCCCCTGTTGTTCAGAAGAGAACAACGTAGAACAGCCATTGTTCTTTTGAGCCCGTTCGCCAAGAAACGGTTCTCACCCTTCCCCCTGGTTGTTCAGAAGAGAACAACATTAGAACAGCCATTGTTCTTGAGTGCGTAGACAAGAGACGGTTCTCACCCCCCCCTGTTGTTCAGAAGAGAACAAGCCCTTCTTCGAGAAACGGTTCTCATTCCCAAGACGCCACGTCAGGATCCTTTTATTCTCCCTCTTCGGCTGGAACTCGCCAGCGGACCGAAATTTTCTTCACGTCGACTTCCTCTGCACCACTAGTATAAAATTAAGTAAGCCGAACGTTACCTTTGAGTATTTAACTCTTTTGTCAATTCTATCCTGTGCTTTAAATGGTTGAGCCGAACCATCCCATCTCTTTGACTTTATATTTGTTTTACCTTCTTAAATCTTTTAATACTCGGATTAGCCCGAGCCCCCACGACCCTTTCCATTCTTTGTTTATGTGAATATTTTCCGTTTTGTGTATTGTTGATAGTTATTATTAATAAAACTCTATTTTATTAATGATAGCAATATTATTATCCTTGAGCTCAGTTCCACTTCTTAAGCATATCGAAGATACATAATATCGACCCGCCAGACATCCACGCACTCTAAAGATAATTAAAGAAGTTCCCTCAACGAATAGTTATATATGGTATATCGTCGAGAGTCCATTCTACGACATATATATATATATATATATATATATATATATATATATATATATATATATACAGGAAAGAGAAATTTGACGGAATGAGCAATGAGACAAGAAACAGGAGTTTTTTAGAGGTAAGAGAAAGGAACATTAGAAGAAGACTAGAATCATAGAGAGCAGAGGGCGGCACAATGAAGGCAATCCTTTACCGAGAAGACAGAGATAACGCCAGGGGAAAAAAGCAGACCCGGGTTCGAGTCCCGGCCAGGAATTTCAAACTTTTTTCCCCTGGCGTTATCTCTGTCTTCTCGGTAAAGGATTGCCTTCATTGTGCCGCCCTCTGCTCTCTATGATTCTAGTCTTCTTCTAATGTTCCTTTCTCTTACCTCTAAAAAACTCCTGTTTCTTGTCTCATTGCTCATTCCGTCAAATTTCTCTTTCCTGTACTATATTGTAATATAGTCTGCAATGCAAGGTTTCTGCACATTTATTTCTGTCTTCAAAATTGTTTTGAAAGGCAGAAAATAAGTATAGCGAAAGCACTGTGGTGGTTGTTATCACCCGCAGAACTTGCACTTGCTCCTTCTTCTTTGTATGTGACTTGGGAATGAGCCTTTAAATTGTGAGCGGGTAAGAAGATGAGGTATAAAAATTCCTTGGAGGTTCCTAGCTTAGAGAGATAATGGGTTTGGTGGGGTGACGCTTTGGGCGAAGTAGAGTCACTGTGCCTGGTAGCTCAGCGGTAGAGCATCTGACCGGCAATCAGCAGACCCGGGTTCGAGTCCCGGCCAGGAATTTCAAACTTTTTTCCCCTGGCGTTATCTCTGTCTTCTCGGTAAAGGATTGCCTTCATTGTGCCACCCTCTGCTCTCTATGATTCTAGTCTTCTTCTAATGTTCCTTTCTCTTACCTCTAAAAAACTCCTGTTTCTTGTCTCATTGCTCATTCCGTCAAATTTCTCTTTCCTGTACTATATTGTAATATAGTCTGCAATGCAAGGTTTCTGCACATTTATTTCTGTCTTCAAAATTGTTTTGAAAGGCAGAAAATAAGTATGGCGAAAGCACTGTGGTGGTTGTTATCACCCGCAGAACTTGCACTTGCTCCTTCTTCTATATATATATATATATATATATATATATATATATATATATATATATATATATATATATATATATATATATACTATTTAAATTTGCTCTATCCACACTCCCCTGGTGCGGAACGAGTGTTTCTTCCTTGTAACACGAAGGGTATACTGTTCGCTGGTTGCTGGGAAAACAATGCTCTGCCGCCACTCCCAACCCCTTCTCTTCATAATGAGGATTAGTTCATGTTATAATCCTCGTATTTGTCAGTGATTGACATTTTACTCTCTATGTAAATTTCATTAACCGGTCGTAGACCGGGTGGCTCGATTAACTAAGAAAACAACGTAAACCAAAATAAAGGACCAACAAAGACAAGAAAATCCACTGAAGCCTTTTTCAAGAGAGAAAGGAAAGGGTGAGAATCAGAGGTGAAGGACGTGTTAAAGAAAGCATGGATATGGCTAAATAATTTGTTTGAGTTCTATTCCCCCATTGGTTATATTTTAAAATAATATTTATACTAATCCTCAACATATTTACTGAAGTAGCCATTTAACGTCATTACTAGGCAAGTAATTCCAAGTTTGTGTTATTTTATAATAGATTTTGAGCTATCGCATTGTTAAATCTTTTGTTCACTAGCTTGAACTGTTATATTTAGTGCTTGTTCGGTATTCTAACTCAAATATTGAGTAATAATTTATACTAGAAAACCGTTTAGTATTTTGAATAATTCCTTTAGTAGCCGGTGCAGATGTCGCTCTTTCAATGAAAGGAAATTGAGGCGCTTCAGCCTTTCATCGTACGATCTATTTCTAAGTTAAGGAATTAATTTCGTTGTTTGTATTTTCGATATTCCAATGTTATTTCGGAAATATGGAGGTCTTATAAGCCCTTAATATATGGGAAGAGTAATATATTTCTATTTAAAGGCAAAATGTCCTGCTACACTTAATTGTTCTCGAGATAGGGCACCAAATATCTTTTTTTCTGCTCACTGCTTGAAATTTACCACCCTTATCACAATCTCTTCTGGGCATAAGATGAACTATGTGCATTACCTACCACTTGTCCACGATGGTTTGCATTTGCTACCTTGTAGACCTTTTGATTACTCTAGAAAAGTCTGTTTTGCAAGTTTTCACATGCATTGTTCTAGTTTACTCTAATCAGCAAATTGGTTTTGGGGGATGTTGATATACATACATATATATATATATATATATATATATATATAAATATATATATACGGAGTATTTCAAAAGTCCTGTTACACTCGTTACGACGCTCTCAACAAAGGACACAATGTTTGAATTGTAATATGAACCAATGTGGCCGCCCTCAGCAGCGAGCAGGCGTTACAGGTGAGAGCTTAAGGTCGTGCACACGGTGCGGACTAAGTTCTTCCTCATACTGGCCAACACGAGGTTGATGGAGGACTCCAGCTCGTCTACTTTGCTGAGGCGGTCCTTATAGGCCTTGTCCTCAACAATTGCCCACACGCTGTAGTCGATAGGATTAAGAGCGGGCGACTGCTGTGGCCAAAATTTCTTCGACCTCAGCTAAGTTCGAGTCCAACCACTCTTGCACGGTGTTGTCCGTGTGGACCGGGGCACTGTTCTGCTGAAAGACATAGTCCGCCTTCTTCGTGATTTTTCTCACCCAGGGCAGGACTTTTATGGCCAAGATGTCCCTGCAATCGGCCGCAGCGAGCCTGGAACCGTGCGCGAACCACACTGGCGGTATCTTCTTCCCATTTTAAGCCGAGCATCATCACGGAGGCCGAGTGCTTGGTCGTGGACACGTAGCGGACCTCAAATACGTCCAGGCCGAATCTTACCACGTGTTCATTTTGCTCGTTGATGCCCGGATCGACCGTGAAGGTTTTTTCATCATAAGAAAGGAGAATTCGATTGCCATGACACTTCAAGTCGACGAGAAGGCGTGGACAGCTCTCCCGACGTTCTTTTCTGCATACGATCGGTGAGCAGAGGAATTTTCCCTCATAAAAGCTCTTCTTACCCTCTTCCTCGACGGCCATGGACACAGTGGCCACCATGATCTTCCTATCTTTTACCAGCGCAGTCATTTTGAATTTGAAGTTTGGAGCACATTCAAAGGCCTTTCTCACAGCCAAACGGGTGAGAACCTGAGATCTGCATGAGCGAGGTCGATCTTCGAGGGCTTCCCTGTTTTTGAACCTATTCGTGACTCTGTGGACGGTCATCCGGCTGACGTTGAACCACTTGGCAATGTTGGACTTTTGTCACCAGCGCGCTTGAGAGCAGAGATCTCGGTTCTTTTCACTTCCATCTCGACATACCTGTGGACAATTGAAAAGCCTTTTTAATGAGACCTGCTGAAAAATTAGAACTTGTTTGACGGAACTCTCTTTCTATCGCAAACGTAAACCTCTCACCTCTGGAAATGTAAAAAACCCCCGAGTATAACTGAACTTTTGCAAAACCAGGTTTATATATATATATATATATATATATATATATATATATATATATATATATATATATATATATATATATATATATATATATATATAGGTAGGAGGCCATGTTGTATGCATGCGTTATTAAAGTCAACAGCTGCGGCAGCATTATTGATTTTGAGTTGCAATTTCTTGATTTGCCTTACAAGTCTCTTAACAGGATTTTCGAAATCAAAATTATTTTTAAAGGAGAACAAACGAAACAATCTCACACGTAGGGTTTATAAGGAGATATCTGTATAGAAAGGGGTGAAGATGAAGGATGTGAAAATGTACGGAAGATATATGAAGTCGCAGATCCTTCTTTCGGCAGTGAGCCCGGGGAGCACACATATTTGGGTGGTGTTTGCCTAGGAAATCACTCAAATGTGTGAATATTTGTAGGAGGGTACGCAATTTTGCAAATGACATCGGCAGCATTGTTGATTAAAAAAAAAAAAGGCTATTTTCATTCACACCAGGCAAGAAAGTCCCGAGAAATCTGGCCTTTGATTCAGACTGCAAAATTCCACCGATAATTTGATATAATTTATAAAATTCAAAGTAACCTTTTTAATTTAAATATACGTGTATGGAAAATTTCCAGACTGAATACTGGTAGTGGGGAAAATTGGGTATATTGCCACTCGGAATATTACGGTTGATTAAATATGAAGGAAATGAGAAGCATTTACATCTGACGTCATTTGACGGCATCCACTTCAGGTAAGGAAGCCTTTCTTTCCAAACCTTCCACATCAGTTTTCATTATTAAAAGGTAAGGTTCAATAAATAAACTTTTTTGTGAATTTATCTTTATTGGTCACTGGCACTAATCGCACTGGCTCTATTCTCTGTTAATTCTCTTCATTAGAATGTTCCTATTGGAATATTCTTACCTGCGTCGTGATGATTCTGGAAAGGATAATACAAACATAAGAAAAATAAAAATGTGGCTAAGATCTGGTCATTATTAATGGTACCAAGTGAATGGCAAAAGAGGCACAAACGGTCTATAAATCTCCAAAGAATAAACTTGTAAACACGCGTGGCAATTTCCACAGAGACGCGCGTAGAAAAATAAACCTTTAGCTATGAAGGTCTAAGGTTCATTTTTACATGTGTGTAATCCCTCAGGAAACTTTCTTCTTTTCAGGTAGGTTTACAGGAAGATTTGCCTTCATTGGAGGTGAATGTTGTTTTCGCAAGATATGTGCGATTCTCCGGTGTTCACTAGTAGAAAGAGGCTCCTTTACCTTTTAAGAAACTCAACTTACTCCTGGTTTTTACGTCCCTAATACTTCACTAGATACCTTACATCCTGATTAAAGAATATTCTAGCGTACCTGCAAATGCTACTACTAACCTAATCTATGAATATAATACTCCTAGTACTAATGCTCTTCATACTTTAAATCCACCTCATCTTTGCCTCGAGGCTGCTAGTATCTCTGCTGCTTCATGCATCTTTTTAGGCAGTGTTGATTCGTACTGTGATGCACCAAACCTAAATTCAAACTTGACTATTAATCTTGGTGGTATTTAATTAATACATGCTTTGATTTAGTGGGTGTAAATTACAAGATGTACACAAGAATTTATTATTTTTGTTTTTTTAATTACATTTAATAATTAAGGAATTGTAAGGAATTTTCCTGTTTTACTTATTTATCCTTATGTAGGCAAATAACCATTTCAGAGAAAGATGCCTCTCTTATAGGGTCAGTTTTGACACTATTTATGGGGTGTGTTATTATAGACTTCAAAACTCAAAGAGGGAAATAAACTCTCTGAAAGATGTGAAGGAAAATATTAATTTTGTTGCTTTATTTCTAAATATACGAGAAAGTACATAAATTAATTGATTCAATATATCTTCAAAACGCCTTGGTGCAAAATGAAAGCAATATTTATTAAAAATTAAAATAACACAAGTTTCACTAATATTTTTCAACATAGTTTTCATTTAGGTCAATGTACTCCTGATGGTGATGATTCCACCTGACAAGTCCCAATCAGAAGAACTCCTGGCCTTTCGAATTGCACCATGTCTTCACTTCACGGTTTGATTCTTCGATTTATTGAAATCTTGTTCCTTTAAAATCTTCCTTAAGCTCAGCAAACAAGAAATAGTCTGAGGGGGCAAGATTAGGGCTATAGGGTGGATGGGTTATGATTTGCTATCAAAATTCCCTCAAAGTTTCTCTTGTTATCCGTGAAGAGTTGGAAAATTGTCACGATGGAACATGACTCCATTTTGCAAGCTGATCATCCCGCAACGTTTACAGCACCCAACGGGCAGAAGGCTTCCTGAGACCAAGGTGCTTCGTTAAAATTGCATATGCTGATCGTTGGAAGAAATCGACTTCTTTCGCAATGAATACAACGCTAATCCTACAATCTTCATCCAGATGTTTTTGAACGGCGGCTACCTTTTCTTCACTGGTTGATGTGGATGGCCTCCCTTCTCTCTTGTCGTCAATAATGTCTTCTCTTTATTCTTAGAAAAGATTTATCCACCTCAAAACAGTGTTTTTATGTTGTGTAGAGTCACCAGAAACATGCTGCAAAGAATCGACAATAGCACGGGATTTCCAATCAAATTTTGTTAAAAATTTGATAACACCTCTGATCTCAAAAGTAAGTTTGCTTTTCCATGGATAAAAAAAATAGCTAATTGCTTGTAAGCAGTCACTTACTACCTGAAATGTGTCAGAGGATTAAATGACGGTTTTGCAGGTATCAACACAAACCAAAGATATGTTCAAAAAGTGTTTTGACTTGAAAATTTCAGATAATCTTTAAAATTAAAGGCTTGCACCAAAATATTTTTAATATCTCTCGCATATATAATTGGACCAGTAGAAATTTAACAACAATATTTCAATGATCCATTATATAACGAATATCCATCTAAATGTCATTGTGGGTGTTTGGTTTTTATTGTAGATATATAGTTTTATTTATCAACGTTAATGATTAATTGTATTTCTTTATCTCATCGTGGTATATATGACAAGATGCATCACCTCACTGAGTTCAAAAAAAGGCAAATTGTTGAAACTCGAATTGAAGGAGCTTCGGTCAACAGAACAGCTAAACTCCTTGGTTTTTCGAGAGCTACCATATCATGGACCATGTCAGAATTCAAGAAGCAGGACAAAACTTCCAATAGAAGGAGTAATTCCGGCAGGAATTCGAAGCTCGCTGAAAGAGACAGACGAGTGTTGAAACGCATTGTGATGAAAAATCACGGACAACTGCCCCTATACTCACTGCGGAGTTGAATCAACATCTCACTAGCCCAGTTTCGCCTAAATCTGTTCGCCCTAAGCTAAATAAAGCCGGATATCATGGAAGAGCCGCCATCAAGAAACCTCTGCTTTCTCATCAAAACATTCAGGAAAGGCTGAACTGGCGTAGAGATCACAATGGCTGGTCGACAGACCAATGGAAGCAAGTAAAATTCTCCGACGAGTAAAGTTTTTCTCTTTTCCCTACTGCATGTTGAGTTTATGTGGGGAGGCAGCCCAAAGAAGATTTTAATCTTGACTGCCTTTTTCCTGCAGTGAGGCACGGAAGAGGGTCAATCATGGTTTGGGCAGCCAGATCTTGGAATTCTCTTGGTCCAATCGTTGCCCTGCATGGTAGGATCAACAGCAACGAATATCTGAATATTTTGGAAGATCAATTCCATCTCATGATTCAGACATTATTCCCTGAGGGTGAGTGCTTTTTCCAAGATGACAATGCCCCAATACACACCTCTTATGTGGTTAGGAATTTGTATAAGCGGCATAGGAGTGAGTTACAACACATGGAGGGGCTCCCACAATTTCCAGATCTTAATATTATTGAGCATTTGTGGTGCGTGTTAGAGCGACAAGTTAGAAGTCACTACCTTCTAAGCTCATGTTTGAAACAACTAGAGCAGGTATTGCAAAAAGAATGGCTCATGATTCCTTTCAATGAAGTAAATTTCAAGACGCATCGACGCTGTTCAGAAAGCAAAAGGAGGACCAACTCCATATTAAATAAATATTCATTGAATTTAACAAGTGTTCCAATTATTTTCTCCGACCCCTATATAAATATATATATATATACATATATATATATATATATATATATATATATATATATATATATATAAATTAGGAAGATAAATATTTGAACACTCGAAAATTATGTATTAATAATCTTACAGGTATTCAAATAATTTAAAACTTATAGACAAGATGTGGATTAGAATAATGTGGACTATTTTAAAATAAACAAACTCAAACTTAAAGTGAAATACATTAAAATTCAATTATTCAAATTAGGTAGGAAAAAGTATTCGTACAGATGTATTATTCCAACTCGGTATTAAGTTTCCTAACCAAGGTTAGCAATAACTGCATGTAGAAATTTTTGTGAGTTTGTGACATGTGTTTAGCATTATTCTGTCATTATTTCCTACCCCTTTTATTTGCTAAAGGCCTTCGACTCCGTCATGTTTTAGGGTCTCGCAAGTGAATATGGTTCTTTAGTTTTTGCCTTAACTTTTCTATGCGGTATAAGTCATGTGACTAGCATAGCATATGCAGCACCCACTCATTATTCTTAGCAAACCAATGCCTAGTAATTTTGGCAGTCTGATTTTTTTAGCATTATTTTGTAGGAAGCACCAGTCATCTTCAGGTTGTAAGTGCTGGACAGAGCTTAGCAAATTTTCTGGAAAAATTCTTTGATATTGAGATTATTCATTTTCCATCTATCACATGAAATGCTTCCATACCATTAGCCGAAAAACACCCTTTTGCCATGATGCTTGCAAATTTGAATTTTACAGTGAGAAGGGTGTTTTTTGGGGGGATGAACTGAATCATACATGATGAACTAAATCACTTCCAAACAGTTAAAATTTTGTTTCATCTAACATTTAATAGAATGCTCATTCGTTTTCACACTGGTGAAAACATTTTGACAATGATTGACTGTCTAAATAAGTTCTAAATGTCATAACTTACTGGAAACATTATGGAAACATTCTAAACAATTCTGGAATGTTCATTCCACCAGAGTTTCCGACTAAATTTTCGAAACTAGTACTTTAATATAAATCACTTCATGTGTAAGAATACCTTTTAATTAGTATAATTTGTATAATTTAAATTTTAATCTATTTCAATTGAAGTGGGGGTTTGTTAATTTCGAAATAATTCACTTTATTCTAATACCCATCTTTGCCTAAATTTCTTAGTTATCTTGATACATGTAAAGTTATTAATAATCAATTTTTCTAGTTTACAAATATTTATTTCTAGCCACTGTTTATATATATATATATATATATATATATATATATATATATATATATATATATATATATATAAAAGCAAATTTTGTTGAAGACCATGGTGTATTTTGCCTTAGTTAATTTCCTTTGGCAACTTTCTATTCTCCTAACTCTGTTTTTTATTCCATCTTGTAGATGGTGGATCACTCGTCCTGTATTCATCTCTCTTTTAAATGAATGTGTTTGGTAAAAACCAAACTAAATTGCTGAGCTTTCGATCTTATTCGATCATCTTCGGAGCGTTTTGATATATTCTTTCCTACTTTACCAATAAAATGTGGATTCAGAATCGGACCGAACCTATAACTATAGCCTTTGGTCGCCATCTTATAGAAAGGCAAATAGATTTTCTCAAAAAAACATCCCCAAACTTGAACGTGATGTTGAGAAAACGTTATCACAGCTGGAATAGTTAGAAATTCCACATGTAACACGAGACTATATGACAAAAGCTCTCTCCAACGCCACTTTACAAATGGAAAACTCTGAAAAATGCATTAAGACCAAAAACTTGATATACTGCACAAGGGATGTATAACACTACCAGAATCAACAACATCATTCATCAATCTTTCCCGCCATACCCTCTCCACTAGTGAAACAAAAGCTCTTAACCTCGGTTCGAACTGCTACCTACAAGCCAAAAAAGTTGAACTAGAATCTCTCTTCCAATCACTGTTAAAACTACAAGATCAAGCCACCATTGAAATTAATCCCAACCTAAAAGACCAATTACCCGCAGAAGCCACCAAACGAAGGTGCTTTATTGGCAGCAAACTTATAACACCAGAGATACGTAAGGCCATCAGCTCTCTAAAACACAAAAAAGAAATAGTCATAAGAAAAACTGACAAATCCAACATATACGTCATTCTAAACAAAGAAGAATATAACAACAAATTAAATAACATCCTAAGTGACACGACCAAATTTAAACGTATGGAAAAAGATCCAACAGAAGACTTAAAAAAGAAAATAAATGGACAAATAACTAAAACTAATGCACTCATCGGAGAACTTCACTTCCAAAAGATCATCGGCGATTACACACCAGGATATCTGTATGGAAGTATAAAAATTCCTAGCCCAACAAGACATTAAGACCCATCATCTCTCAAGTTACGGCACCAACATACCGTTTAGCTAAAACCCTAAATGAAGTAATAAAAACGTACATCCCTTCGAAGTACAGCATAAAATCCACGGAGGAATTAATTTATATGCTCCCCTCTTCAAGACCGGCAGGGCTAATAGCATCCCTTGATGTGGAAAGCCTTTTTACGAACGTGCCTATCGCTCAGACCATCGACATCATTATAAAAAAAACGTGTACCGCCATCCTACAATGTCTCCTCCAAATCTCAACCCAAAGATCTTAAGGAACATGTTACGTTCATGCACATCAGAGGCTCCGTTCAGGACACCGGACAATAATCTATACATGCAAGTGGATGGAGTGGCTATGGGATCATCCATGGGGCTGACTTTCGCCAACTACTATATGGGTCAACTTGAAGAGAGCTTATTTAACAACAATGAAAATAAGCTAAGCACATATTGCCGATACATAGACGACATCTACATCAACGTCCAAAACGAAGAACATCCGAAGAAGATCAAACAGCAATTTGAGGAGAACTCCGTGTTAAAATTCACTTATGAATTGAGCACAGACAATAAACTCATTTTTATGGACGTGGGAGTTAAAAAAAATCAATGGAAGCTATATCATAAAAGTATATAGAAAAAGTACGGACATGGAGAGATGCCTCTACGCGGATAGTGAATGTGCTGAAAGGTAGAAAAGAAGTGTAATCGGCTCATACATCCGCCGAGCATACAAATGCTGCTCTACGTGGGAACTTTTCCATCAAGAAAGCTCCCGCGTAAAACATACACTCGTGAACAACGGTTTCCCCAACAGCATGATTCAAAATCAACTCAAATGATTTAAAGTCCGAGGCGATTGTTAACCGTAACATCAAGGTTAAGAATCAAATGTACAAAATTCAACTTATTATATACTATAAAACGACAAAGTTAACAATCACCTTATAAAAAACAACAGCTGCTAAAATTCCTCAAATCTAATGTCAATCAACATAGTTTTCGAGTTTATCTCCCACAATGAAGTCTGCAAGCTTTATAATAACTCAAAATATATTGGCATGACAACCATCACCCTTTCGAGGCGTTTAACCATGCATCTGCAAAGAGGAGGGCCTAAAAATAATATAAAGAGCGCACATAACATCAACCTAACTAGAAATATTCTAGTTGAAAACACCACGATTAAAGAAAGGAGGGAAATAAAGTGAGGCTGAACATCTTACAAGTCATCTTAATAAACGAAGAAAATCCGGCCCTTAACAACCAGGCTACGAGCTGGAATCGAACATTAAAGTTGTTTAAAAAATTCCACTCGCCGGATTGCCTCGTTTACCTTGACGTTCCGCTTAAGCGAGGAGGAATAAACATCTCCTAAAAACCGTTTTATTTTCATTCAACCTGATTCTGACTCCACCATATTTTATCGGTAAAGGAGGAAAGAATACCTAAAGACGCTCCGAAGATGATCGAATAGATCGAAAGCTCAGCAATTTAAGTTTTTTTACCAAACGCATTTATTAAAAAGAGAGATGAATATAGGGCAAGTGATCTAACATATACAAGATGGACTAAAAAGGACAGTAAGAAGAATACAAAGGTGCCAAAGGAAATTGATCAAGGCGAAATATTCCATGGTCTTCAACATATATATATATATATATATATATATATATATATATATATATATATATATATATATATATATATATTCGGGGTGAAGAGGGTATTCGTTCGCATGACTTTCTCATGACTGGATCACTTTAACGTCATGGTGTGTATTGTCGATCTCACTCGATGAACCCACCTGTGCACTCAATAAAGCCACAAGACAACTTAGGAACAGCCCAAAGTCCTTCGTCACTATCTCTTGCTTTAGCTGAATCTGTTGGTCTCTCGTTAGACCGCTCCCCGCACACCAAAGTCGAGGGAGGGCGGGTGCACTTAGGCGAGTTTGAATGACAAATGTCAGGTTCTGTCTGATCGAAGAAAATCTCCGATAGCCAGGAGTGGTTCTTTTGGCTCTGGGTAAAAAAGGGCCCCTGCAGCTAACCGGTTGATCCAGAGCTTCACCACATCACTCAGAACACGGATGTCGCCGTCGATGTTCAGCTTGAGGTCCCTACGGAAGAAGTGGGGTGACAAGACATCACCTTCACTGTTGCCAACATCGTAGACCAAGTTTGTAGCTGGAACTTTCTACAGCATGACTCTGTGCATTTCCTTACGTGCGAACGCAAGCCACCTGTTGTTTTGGGAGTTGATCATCTGGCCTTGGTAGAAATTCTTCTCCTAGTAGAAGAACTACAACATTTATGGCTCCAACAGGTATTTCAACTTGTTAATCAGCTTCTCGGTGTGCTGGAGCAGCTTTGCCTGCTTCGCTTTGGAGAGAAATTGTCCCTTACTCATCTTGGATGAAAAATATCGAATGTCCGTATGCCCCATCAGACTGATGAGCTTTTCATCTACACATTTATCCCTTGCAATGTCTCGTATTGACTTTCCGGGACTATTATTGATGATATCTTGAATTTAAATGACGAATTCTAGGGTTCAGGAGGCGTCAAATCGTCGTTCATGGGGTTTCCTCTCTGATGTCGTCTCGTAGACGAATTCTCTCTTCTAGCTTCATTTCTGAACTTTTCCACCACTCTATTGCTGACGTTGAGGAAGTCTGAAATCTCCTTCTTTGTCCACCCAACGCCAATTCTAAGGAAGTATCCAAGCCATGCCTTTTTTACATATTGGTGGGTTAAAAGTTTTCCATAGTCAATTATTCTTAAAAAAATAAAGCAAATTGTTGTTGTTTTTAAGAAGAAAAAGACCGACAACGAAGGTTAAAAAAATATGTGTGTAAAGTTTGCAGTTGAAAATTGAGAGGAAGACTAGAGTGCAACGACATCATAAACAGAGAAAAAGAAGAAAGAGAATTTTCAAAGATCTAGCGGTCTTCGGTCAGGATTAGACCTAAATGCTCTGAATTATAAACGGAAGAGAGATAAAGAGGAAAGAGGCGGAAATGGGGCATGAAAAGCAATAAGCAAATTAAATTTAATGCCATGAGTTCTTAATCAAACAATTTAGGGCTTGATTAATACTCTTGTAGGTCAATAACAAAGCTGAGTTATCAATCTCACAACAATACCATGCCAGGGGACCTGCCGTCTCTGCAGAAAGAAAGGTTGTAGGATGGTACAGAATAAGGCGTGCGTTTCAGATCCTAGGCGCACAAAATAATCTCCTTTTTGGTTTGTCGGACATACTACCTTCATCATATATTCATTTGCCTAACTTCACCAGTTTACCAAGATCCTTTTAAGAGCAAGAAAGATCTTTTCAAAAATATGGAAAGATAAAAATATGTAAAGAATATAAAAATCCAGATTAATTGCATAAATGGTCAAAATTGAATAAAAATATATAAAAAAACTCAAGATTAGTAGCAAAATACAGTTCATCATTTCCCTTCCCCACCTTCAATGAGGAACGGTCCCTTGTACTAAGCGGCGTGCCAGTGATTGTCATTCTCATCTTTATGTTGATTTCCTTATTCAGTCCGCGCTAATAAATAAAATAAATGCTAAAAAAGGTAGGGAAGAAGTATCCGAGAGAACAAGACGAAGCTTGGAATGAAATTGTTCAAGATAGTATTGAAACAACATTTTCTTCGGAAATAATTATGGACAAAACTAAATTAACCATTATTTGATACTATTTTTACCACTAATTTTACTTGGTTTCTAGTTTTCTTCAATGAAGATGTTTCGTTTAACGGGAGAGCCGAACCAACGGTTCGTAACTTAAGAAATGGCAATAAAAGTGCGAACAACCAGTTTGCCTTGGTTTTAAAAACATCTTTTGCTCCTAATGACTTTCTAATTAACTCTTTTAAGTCCGATTACGAACAAAATATTCTTTTTACCCAATTAAAACAGTGGAAAAAAAACAAACATTTCTTCCAAAAGGATTTATAAAGTATTTTCGTAAAATATGGAGATTATGGGAAGGAATTTGACAAGGCAAGGATGAGGGTGCAGTCCTCCTAAATGTTGTCATCCCTTCTCTGGTTCTACAGTGAATACAGAACAATTCGTGAGTACTAAAGTAAGAAATAGGAAATACTCTGTATTTGTTTAGAGATAAATTTAAATATTTCCTAATTATTTGTTCGATGTACTTATGCATGAAACGAACTATATTTTGTAAGGCAAATAGTAATACTATGCAATTAGGCAACGAAGGCAAAGGGAGACATATCTATAAACCAACCAACTGGTATATCTATAAAAATAGCGTTTTATTACCACAAAAAGTAATACAAAGTAAAAAACGTGTGGAAAATCAAAATAGAAAATTCTAATAACACACCAACTTTTGTTAAACAAAAATACAAAGACTTTTCATTCAATATGAAAGTAACCTTATATGATTTAACGCCACGGAATTTGCCCAGTCAGTATCGTGAACTATGGATCACGCGACTATAATATTTTAAATCCACCCTTATGAATTGCTACCATAAACCTAAAATTTTAAAAGTAAAGGTCAGAATATTCGAACTTCTTTTAAAATTCTTTAAAATATTAATGAAAAAGTGCAGTGATCAGGGAATTCAAGGTAAACATCTAGAGCGCTATTTAGTAGTTTAAATGACAAAGAAATGGAAAGAGCAATTAGTGGCAAAAGGTCAGTTCTGTTCCTAATTTTTACATGTTTCTGTTATCGTCAGTTCTTAATTGAAATTAAAAGATTGATAAAAAATTAAGGATAAATTGATAGATTGATAAGAAATTAAGGATAAATTGATTAAGCTAATTAAGGGAACATGCTGATTATCGCTGCACCAACTTAAACCAATTGCACGCTTAGTAAATGATCACTAAGGTTCGAGGGTCAACGCCTTTAAGCCACGATTTGTGGCATTTATGGAATAAGCAGAAGTTGTTGCATTTTAGAGTTTTATAGTATTTAGGTTTCGAGAAATGAATGTTTTTTTTTCTAAAAGTGAAAATAATACATTAAATGTATTATAGATAAACTCTAATAAAGTAGTTATGATTATTATTAACAACTTGAGTGTTTTGTAGGGTTACCATGTGTGACATTCACCCTGTTTGGGAGCTTAAGTGGTTTCTATAATAATAATAATATTTCATTTTAAGATTCATTTTGAATAAAAAAAAAACTTCTTAATTGTAAATGTGTAATTTTCTCATAACCAAACCCCTCATGACCTCTAGTATTGCGTGAAAATTCTTTTAAGCAGATACAAATGATAAATTTGCCAAGTGTAATCATGAATACTTTTTAAAAGAAACTAGAAAGATAAAGAGAGAAACCACAGAAACTGGATGTTCATCAGTAACAACTGACTTTTGTATCCAAATACAAGAGTTATTTTAGCTCAACTAATGGAGAACAAAAGAATGTGGGACATTAAGGATCAAGTCCTCAATCATTCATTTCGATTAATTCAACCTGGTTAATTGAAATGAAACTCAATTTAATGACTAATTTAATCTGGAGGCAATTGATTCGCGACCCTAAAAGTGTAAATTAATTAGCAGTTTTCTATTCAATTCAAATCACAGTGGCAATTTTCCGCAACATAAATGGTGCTAGAAATAGCTCTACAACAGGTGTCATTTACTACAGATCGACCATAGTAGTGACATTTTATTTTTCATATAATTTCAATCTGTACACGATCGCTTATGCAAATACAGGATAAATTATTAGAGGAAATTATTGCTACATGTGAAGGCAATCGATGAATTGCTTATGATTGAATTTTCATTAATTAATGATGATACGCACTCCATCATCAATAAATCACTCAAAATATAATCAATCAAATTTATTGAGTAGAAAGGAGATGTGTCATGACGAATGCCGTTTGAATCCAAAGTGCATCTCAAGTCAATCCATAGGTCGAAGAAATCAGCAATGGCCACAAGAATAACAATTGAAGGCGTATAATTGGTTAAAACACTACGTGATTCGGTGGTCAGGGCCTCGTTAATTTCTGTCTTTAAATTAAAATATTTTTTTGTTAACTGAGGCAGGTTAATAATGAAAAATAATAGTGACAAAAAATAATAATAAACAATTCTAGGTTATTTTTGTATCGTACCTCTTCGATTCGGAGTTGGCTTGGAATACCACCTGGAAATATGGCTTAAGTTGGCACCTTTTGGACGCGGCATAATTTTGCTCAGCAATATTATGACGAGCGAAGAAAAAAATTAAGAGCTAAAACCATTAAGATACGGCATAAAACTAAAAAGCGAAAACTACTTGGTAATTTCCGCCAGAATGCTTGTAGAGAAAGACCTTTAAAGAAAGTTGTGAAGATAAAAGAAGTTAAAGAGTATATAGCCGCTGATCCATCAGCCGGTGTGTGATCAAGAGGGAAGTTAATTCCTCGGATGTCTGCTGCAGCAGGGTTGGTCATGCTGCACTGAAAACCCCTTGGTTAATAAAGATAGCTAAAGACATTAAAGTGTAATAAGGAAATACAGGGTGTCTCTCAATTCTGGACAGATAGACGAAATGCATATTTTCAATAAAAAAATGTGACATAATAGGTTGGTAACAAACTTCTCGTACAACTTTTATTGACAATGATTTTCAACGAAACAATAAGCAAAAGAAACATATTAATAAACAATGTAGTCATCTTTATTTTCGAGCACCTCCTTCCAACGATGGGAAAGATCATGGGTGCCTTTGTTGTAAAATTCAACCGGTTTGCTATCAAAGACGTTTCCAACTGCAGTTTTAAGTTCGTCGTCATTTGCGAACGTGTTGCCATTCAAGAAGTTCTGTGGCGCAAGGTCTATCGAGTATTATGGGTGACGGAGAACTTCCCAAACCAAGCTTCAGGAGGTTTTCACTGGTATGATTTACACCGTGTAATCGGGTGTTATCATGAAGAAATAGGACATCAGTCAATTCTGGTCGTTTCTGCACATTTACATCTGCCACATGTTGCAGTTGTTGACTGTATAATTGAGCTTCAATAGACTGTTTGCGTCCCGACATTTACCATTTGCGAACGTGTTGCCATTCAAGAAGTTCTGTGGCGCAAGGTCTATCGAGTATTATGGGTGACGGAGAACTTCCCAAACCAAGCTTCAGGAGGTTTTCACTGGTATGATTTACACCGTGTAATCGGGTGTTATCATGAAGAAACAGGACATCAGTCAATTCTGGTCGTTTCTGCACATTTACATCTGCCACATGTTGCAGTTGTTGACTGTATAATTGAGCTTCAATAGACTGTTTGCGTCCCGACATTTACCAGTAAATCACTCCCTTCACATTCCACCAGACACAAACTATAAGCTTCTTTTGATGTCAGTCAGCCTTTGCCTGAAGTTGTGCAGGTTTTCGTTTGTCTATTGAGCTTCTTTTGCGTGCCATGTTTGAGTGTAGACACCACTTCCTCATTTGCAATAACCACTTCGTTCAGCGAAGGAAACAACGTTTCTTAAACTATAGTGTCATGTATTTGTCTATGCGACGCTGAGGGTTGAAGTCAGTCAGTTTGCGTGGGATTCATACCTCCAGTTTGCTGACTTTGCCCATTTCCTCTAAATGATGCAAAATGGCTGTATGGCTGACGCTAAACCTTTCTGACTAGTTCGCGTGATGTCAGATGTGGATCAGCTTTGGCACAGACTCACAAACGGTCATTATCAATAAGTGAGGCGTAGAAAAGACAAGGCCACTACACATTAACTAGTCATATACCCAGTATAAATCTATAAATAAATAAACTTTTATAAATAGATTATAAATGAATACTTTAAAAAAAAGATTGTGCGGGAATTGGTTTTCAACTTAATTTATTTTATTTAATTATAATTAACTTTTATTTAATTGAAATATTAATAAATACGAGTAACATCTTCAATATGCTTTCAACCATTTTTGATGCAGTGTTTGATGCATTTTGCGCCATTCACCCGATAAACCGGATGCATTAACTACAAATTTCCGTCACTTTCAGCACATTCATTTATGATGCGCTGTTTCCCCAGGTGTCTTGTATCTATATTTCATTAAGTACACCTCCTCTTTTAGTATACCCCAGAAAAAGAAATCAAGGGAGGTAAAGGTTTGGTGAACAAGGAGGCCATTGAGATATTCCTGTGTTCAGAATATATGGACACCATATACTCAGTCAAATGCCAACTTCGAAAAGAGTGATTTTTCCCGTCGTGAAAGTTGAAATTTGAGCCCATGATTGAGTGTGACCTTTCATTCTCGGGAGTTTGGAATCAAATCAGGCCATTTTAAATAACTTGAACACCCCTTTCCCCGTATATTGACTCCTCTTACCCCATATAATCTGAGTTTTCTTTACATACATATATGTGTACAATCACGACTAAATGTTTCGGGAAATACAAATTTTATTGTTCCTAAGCTTAGCTCCTTCACATTATCGAATCAAATTGACATCTTTCTATTGTACCACTCAAAAGGGGCCCTTATTCACAAAATCAATAGATAGTTAGATGACCCTTTATGATTTCTACAATTCACCCTGGCGTTCTGGATATTAACTAAAAGAGTAGATTCGAAGTAATGTGGTCCATTCCTGTTTACTAATATGATAACATTTTAAATTTGTGGTTTGCCCCATGTCCATCCGATTTTAGACACCCAAATGTTCTCGATTGGAATCAAATCTGCGGACTTACCAACCAATTTTCCAAAGGCCAGTGGTTTGAACACCTCTATTACTGCATGGAACACTGGTCTAACACGAGGGATAATAAATGGATCGTCCCCCAATTTTTCCTGGATCGTTGAAGGCTGGCTGTTTTTTTCAGTAGTTATTTTGATACCAGTTTTTGCTTATACGCTTCTCCTTGAGAAGAAAAGTGAGAGGGACATTTTGGATGGGATGGGTTCTCAGGAGGTTTCATTACTGGTAATATGGACTGAGTGTAGAATTGTCTGTTTTTACCTCACGATAGAATTCCTGGAATTAAAAATGAGAGAAAGTGGGTTCATCTGAGAAAATTAATGTTTCTCTACATCATTTAATGTTTCTCTTTCATTTGTGACTGAATATCCATGTGGGTTCGAAGCATCTAATCCCTGTCAAGATTTTATTTTCGATGGCGTATCTCATCGGGATGCCTTCCTGACCAGACCATCATGACCATCACTTATAAAACAAACGAGTGGGCCTACATCCCTAAATGGAACCTATTTATCTATCTCTAAAGGATTGGAAGTCGGGTTGGCTTCGTGCCAGATTTATTAGTATGAGGTCGGACTTGAAGTGAACTCATTGGATTAGATATCAGTAACGCTAAAAACATGGTTTGCGTGGCACTTTTACCATACAATACCAGGAATCTCCTCAAAATACTGTTATCGATGGTCTTCGTGACTAGTAGTTGTTTCCGTTCTTGCAATAGGCCGTTACCAAAACACCCAGAAGCCAATTAGAAAGAAGATACCCATACTCAGTAATAGCGCCAGATGACCCTGAACCTGATTATCGTAAAATGAGGTGAATCATGGATGGAGTTGAAGGTCTGGAAGCCATCTTCAGCGTAATTATAACTATTCTTTTGTAGATTATAATAGTCCAGAAGACGATGTGGTTTAACCTAATATTAGGTTGGAACGAAAGTAATGTCAGATCTTCTTGAATAAGGTTTTTGATAGTACTTATTAAAAGTACCACCACGTGTTATCGTTTAGGAATGCTACAATGAGTCATTTATACTTTTTTCTTTTAGATTATAAAAATATTGTTAAGAATTTTCTTCGGTATTCGCCTCTTTGTACTCCTATCTAAAGATAACATTAGACATGTTTTACTTTAAGAGTTTCATAAAGGTATGAATGCAAGTACAAGGGCAAGATCTATTAAAAGAACTTATGGAAATAATGCAGTAGATAAAAGAAATTTCAGGAGGTGGTTTTCCCGTTTCCGAATAAGGGATATTCTTCTAAAAGATGGAGCAGAAGAAGGTCTCCCAAACTAACTTGATCCCAAAGAGTTGGAAGATGTTGTCACAGCAACTCCTGCCTCAACTTCTTGGCAACTCGTAGGAAAATTTAACGTAACCCATACAACTGTTCGACGCCAACTGAGAAGAATTGGATAGATTCCAGCTATTGAAAAACGTGGTCCACACGAATTGTTCATGGCGAATCTGGCACAGCGTGTTTTGATGTGAGTTATTCCTGTCACGACACTTCAGCTACCACTTTTGTGCAGGTTTGTTACTGGCGATGAGAAGTGGATTCTTTATCATAACGTTAAACGCTGCCGTTCGTGGATCAGTAGAGGAAGCAAAATTTCTCAAAAACCGAGAGGAGGACTTCATCCAAAATAGATCATGTTGAGTGTATGGTAGGATATTGAAGGAATTGTCCATTACAAACTGTTAGACAGCAATCAAACAATTAATGTTAATCTCTATAGTAATCAACTTCGTCGTTGGAAAGCAACTTTGGATCAAAGGCGACCCTCCTTAGTCAATGGAAGGTCTATGTCGTGGTGTGACATTACATTATATCAATACCATATTATATCTATGAGGGAGGGACCAATAACTTGAAAGCGAACCGACAAAAGGGGCGGAAAACCAAGAGTTTATACGGGCTGAGTAACCAGAGAGTGCAACGAGGTCAGGTAAATTATGGACAATGGCAAAGCTCAAGGTTATTTAAAGAGGCATGTATAAAAATATAATTTTATTTACACAAAATTAATGAGAGAATTGATGGGTAAAATTACATCAGTAAATGAAAGGGGAAATTGTAGTTATAAAAGAGACTATGAAGTTAGAACTTAAGGTATTACAGGAGGAGACTATTCAAATGGGGGGGAATTAACTTAATTGGGTTACTGAAGGGTGGGGGCAGGGGTTGGCTTACGGATGTCTTCTGCACGTGAGGTGTGGCCGCTCGGACTTCAACGCGGGAGGTTGGAGTGATGACGGTTCTCCAAAAGCCAGGGGGGAGGGGGGTAACTTCCGGTCCAGGGGAAAGTATTTCGGCTACCCAAAATGAGAAGAACATCGACAGGAGTAAAAGAAAGAAGTCAGGAAAATCACTCGGGGTGATCATTCAGTGGAATTACCTCCTGGCTGGGGCTAATTACAAATACACAAAATGGTCCAGTTGTCACTTTGCTTTGTTGCTAGCACTTGACTTGGAACCATGAAGAATCTTCTGGAGTCTGGGCGAGACTTCTCAACTCTGTGTCTCCTCATGGGAGTCGAACACTATTTATGTCCAAGGCTCTCCCCGAGGGGGGTTAGCGGGAAACAGCTCTACTCTCGGATGGCCTCGAATCTTCTTGCAGAGGCTATTCTAGTCCGCGTAAAGGTGAATCGTGGGGGACACGGTTTGAGGCTACCGCTTGTGAAAGGGGGGGGGGGGTAGGCTTACCAATTTAGGCCTACCTAGGCCTTCTGCAGTGCGTGGAAGTTCCGTCTGCTCAAGAGATTCCACGTGGGGTTCCCTCACAGTGTGTTATCCTTTATCACGATGCCCGTCCTCACACAACTCGAAAGACCAATGATCTCTTGGAGTAGCTCGGTTGGGAAATATTGTATCATCCTACATATTCTACTGAGCTTGCTCCTTCTGATTATCAGTTGTTTAGGGGAATAAGGGGACCATTTGGATGGTCTTCGGCTTACCTCGAGAAAAAAGGTTGAAAACGAGTTGTATTAATATTTTGCATCTTAAGTTTTTAAAATTTTTTAATATATACCCTAAAACTGGACATTACTTTCTTTCCAACCCGATATATCTATCATGATTTCTACCATCGAGTGTCAACTTTCGCTCAAAGTAATGATAGATACAGGAATAATTTAGTGATGTCCATTTTTAAGAAGCAGTCATTGATGTCAGAGATTAAGCGTCACCAGCACACTTTTTCGAGACATACATTACAGTAGGAATGGTAGGATAAAATGAACTTACACTTTGCTCGGTGCAGTAATGTAACCTTTACTTTATTTTTCGTTCACAATTTTCGACTGCTCATTTTAGACATATTCCTTTTTGCTGAAATCTAGCAGATGATCAATAATGATCCCTAAAGTCTATGCGTACCATTACAAAGTGGAAAGATATTGATGAAAAGCTCCTTAGGCTCATGTTCTATAACATCATTTGCTATATTTCATACAAGATGAAGAAGGGAAATGTTTGTTAAAGGAGATGCAAGAAAATCGATTCAATCAAATCAACAACCTCATCAACAAGTTGAAACACTACAAGTTGTCGTTCTTCTCCGATTTGAAGAATTTCTGCTAAGACCAGTTGATCAACTCTCAGCACAACAGCTGGCCTGCTGTCGCATCCAAGAACGGGCTGGCAAGAGTCATGTAGAGGGAATTGCCAGCGACAAGCATGGTCTTCGGTGTCGTCATCAGAGAAGGTGATGTCTTATCACTCTACCTCTTTCCTAAGGGCCTCAAGCTGAACTTAGACCACTACATTCGTATTTTGAGCGATAATGTCAAGCCTTGGGTATACCAGGTAGTTGTAGAGATGCCATAGGTATGGTAGCAGGACTCTACGCCCTGCTACACCAGCCGGAAGAAATAAGTGTGGCTGTCGAAGAATTTCTTCGATCACACAGCACCTGACATTTTTATCCTAACTCGCCCGACTGCAACTTCCTCGACTTGTTTGTGCGGAGCCCGGTGGAAAGAGAGACAAACAACTCCAGCTACATCGCGAAGGACGGGCAGAAGGCTAGGATTACTATGGCCTTTAGGGAAATAAAACGGGAGATAGTGACAAAGGCCTGTGACCGGTTCCGTGGTCACCTGAAGGGCTTTCATCAACGCCACAAGCAAGTTCATCCAGTGTGATCGTCAGGACATGTCATAAAGACAAACTGACGCAAATTTGACGAATATATCTCGAAAAATAAAAACAATTTTATTTGTTCCTGACACAGTCAACATACAAACGGATACCGTCTTCATTCTGTATTCTATTCCAATTTCTTTCTCCCAGAGGATTCCAACACACACTCCTATTCACCCCATTCCAGTTTAATGTGATTTTCAACTCATTTCCCTTCATCCCTAATCTTTATCAGCACTTTTACATTGACTCACTCTTTTCTTCTTCCTCTTGTTTTGCTTTTCTTTTTACCTTTCCCAGGCAGATTTCGACCAGGGGTTAAAGAGGACACCAAAATTATTTAAAAGCATAATAAAATAAATATTTATATATAATTTAAATTTGGGCCTCTATGCAAACGTTTTGCCTTTTTTAGTGGAAAAGCACAATGCCAAACTCCCTTGATTAATGGTGTTTAACATAGTCATCAGTCGCCAGTTTAGGCATTTGCCGAGTTATTAATGGCAAAATGTGTATATGTGACCTCTAACACTTATAGGTCACTCGGGATGTAGCTTCATATAACGTGGTCGATGTGTTTGTGATGTGCCGCAGAAAGCAAGATTAGAAGGTTAAAACCTGCTTCCGCAGGCCACAGAAATTAGGGCGCTACCACCGAACCGAGTGGATGGTTACCCTGATTTCCTCTTTAGCAAATCCAATATTTATTTAGTATGATTTGTCACTGGATGGAGATAGGATTTCAGTTAGGACTACATTGCCTCTTGGATATATATGCAACCCTTGGTTCTTATTTAATGCTAAAGCATCGTTACAATGAGAAAGGGACCAAGCGGCGCTAAATGTGGATTTAAATAGGCTTATCTCGCTAGAGTGGGGTTGCAGGGACTTAGCGACGGCTCTGAGTGCACCACAAGTGCGATGCGCAAAGCATTTCCCCTTAATTGGTATTCAACTGAAAAACATTCCTAATTAAGTTAAATTAGCTGTTTAAAGTAGAGAACAACCAAAATCAAACCTCTAAAGTCATAATTATGTTCCATTTCTCTTGGATAAAGGTATGCATTTATGGAAATTAATTTTGGTTGCGACATTTTTATTCATCGTGGGAAATTTTATTCTTTGTATCTCACTTTGTCTTGAACTTCGTTTTTAACAAGATATTTTTTCATCGTGGGAAATTTTATTCTTTGTATCTCACTTTGTCTTGAACTTCGTTTTTAACAAGATAGTAAGAGAGAAAGACAAGTGGTCCTCTTTATGAAAGACTCACTCGGGACGTTATTTTCCCTTCGACAGAAATATATATTATCATTTGCTGCCTGTATTACGTAAGAATTTTATGACCATTAAATTATGCATGTTAATTTAACTTGAGTATACGAAATACCATAACATTAGAGCAATGTATTACTTTATAGTTCTTTATCTTCTTTTTTATTGCACTTAATGTAGTTTCCCGGCACCCAAGACACACTTAAGTTTGGATAGTAATTATAACGAGATAATTATACGGGGGCAGTTTCACATATCTTTTCCACCGTACGACTTTCATTAATAATGAAGTAATGAATATTAAAACCATCAGAAAACCAATCTTGAAAAAGATAGCCATATGCGATGGTTCATAGTGACTTTTGATTAAATTATCAGTGTTACGTTCTAAGTCAGGATTAGTTTGTGACTTATTTTTGATTTTATGTATTTTACAATTACTTGTTTCCATTGTAATGGGATTTTAATCTCTTATAACGAGTAGAGTCGAGACTTAAAGCGTAGGGTCATTTGATGTTTATTTTCGGCGTAAAAAACACATGTTTTAAACGAGAGAAAAATTCGACTGATTAGAAACTCCTTTCTTCTATACACTTTATCATTGTTATTTAGATTTTGAATTTGATATTTAATATTTATTTTTTTCGTAGTTCCCACAGAAAAGGGGCAATGAGTTTTTATAGAATTCAGTGGTACGTCAACCTAGAAATGACACTGATTTCTTAACGTACTTATTCATTGAAGTTTACAATACGTCTTTCAAGTCTCAGTATTCAATGTTGACGTAGTATTGCAATCATTTCAATCTTTGACTTATGTCAGTTTTTTTTCGATTTATCAATCTTTTTCCTTCATCTCTTTCTCTCCTACATGCTATTTCTAACATCACGTTAATTTTATACGTGTCCTTGGTTCTAAAAATACGTTTTTTTGTGTTATCCTGTAAAATATTTAGAATTTCACCAAAGGTGGGTTAAAAATAAAGCCTAATTTAAGTGTCAGGTTCTTAGTTGGAGCTTCAAAATTAATTAATGGTTGATGTCTCATCTACGATAAAGAAGATGACAATGGTTGGAACAGAACGGACTCCGTCCAGTCATCAGAGGAAGGAAAGTGTCGCCTTTGCTACTGAGCTCAAATGGCCCAAGCCGCCAATCATGCACTCTTAAAAGAGAAAGTTGCGAAGCCGAATTCAGAGATCATTCTTATCCTATGGATTATGAGGTCATTCTTATCCTTCGAATTCAGAGGTCATTCTTATCTTATGGATTATGAGGTCATCCTTAAGATTTCCGAGGTAATCCTTATCCTATGGAATATGACGTCATCCTTATCCTGTCGCCCAACACCCAAGCTCCCAAGCATTAGCGTCCATAGCAAGAGTCGCAGGTGGTCTGGTTTCGTCTTCGAGACGAGGAGAGTTGGGGTGGAGGGGCAGAAATGACTGTAGTAAAGTATCACATGATATTTCTTTCTACAACATATATTGAACCTCCCCCCCCTGTTCCGAAGACGTGTCCGGACGGTTTTGGACCGTTTTAACACCGACAACTGTTGGTATGCAGGCCGGTGCTTGTCAACCTGGGTGCTTGGATACATGGGCGACAGTGAGAGTTACTGACTACTGTTATCCTGACGAGACTCTATGTATATTTCCAGTGCCTAGTAACTTTTTTGACACCCTGTCTCTATGTTTCTGCCTTTCAAGGGACAGGTAAGATTTGCATCTTGGTTCAAGTTTTTATTAGTGTGTGTGTATCCATATATATTTCCTTTTATTATTTAATTACTTATTACCCCTGTTTCTTATGATATTCTTTTATATTTTAATAGCAAATATCCACAAGTTTTGTCGAACTTATTATTTGTACTTGCTCTATTGTCTTATCTCATTTATTGAGTTTAATCGATTAATAAATTTTCTCATTTAATCTATTAGGCAAGAAGAAGAGCATGTCTTGCTCGAAACGGACCAAACAGAATTAAGGGGTTGACAAATTTTGTGATTTTCTTCACATTGGATTCATCACTGCAGTCAATGATATTAAATGGAATATAATTGGTCTGTGTGAAACCCGACGATCCAACGATTCGGTAAATATGTAGATTGGCGGCGCGAACGATGGGACGTAAACTATTTCGTCCCTGTTCCAATATGTTTCACGTTTTGGGAGTAAATTTAAGGGGACTGCTCGTGTGGGGGTAAACATAATGGGGAGACCCCTACGATGATCCTGAGCTTCAATCAATTGGGGACTCTGGGAAGCACAGGCCCCCAGTATATAATCCTAATTGTTTATAGAATAATATTCTCAATAGGACTCAAACGCGCATGAATATTCAGGCATGGGTGAACGAAATATAAACACACCAAAATCCACTTTTTTGGACGCGCCGCCAAACTACATATTTACCGGCGATTCTATCACTGAAACAAGTAACTATCACCTACCGTGAAACAAAGGAAAAGAAGATCAAAGGCAAGATAGAGTTGGATTCCTGATAGATAGAGAGCTGAAAATATGATAATAGAGTTTCACAGTATATCGGAAAGAGTAGCTTACGTAAACCAGACTCTCTCTAGGGAGTAAACTCCCCAAATAGTGCAAGTGTACACATTGACATCTGTTAGTACTGATGAAGAATTAGATTCTATGATGACATCAAGACAAGACTAAACAAAAACAAAGCTCACTTTAACATCGTCATGGGAGACTTTAATGCAAAAGTAGGTCAAAGGTCATAGATGCTGAAGTTCTCAATAAGGGAACGAAGTGAAAGTGGACAAGATCTGGATGACCTTACACTGACCCAAGACCTCAAATTGCTAACAGCATATTAAAGAAGAGGGAAAATCCGTCCATTGACCTCGGGCCTTTTGTGATAAGGTGATAAATGGTTATTGCATTGATGGCATCCTATGGTTCAAATCACTTACAAGTGCCTTTGAATGACTAAATGGCTAAATAAGGCTTCTGCTACTAGATGGCGCCACCCAGCGCCAAATCTGATGGCAGATTTGAAATATCCAGGGTGAATAAATATGTCCCATGGTCATATGGGTCATTTCATGGTTCTAAATGGCTACAATTGAATTTTAAAACTTTTGAAAAAAAGCGACGCATAGACCTGGCGCTTCGTCACAGGTAAAAAGTAGCAGCAAACTATGAGATATGCAAGAAAGTTGATTATATGCTGGCTGGAAAAAAATCACTGTCAATAATATCCAAATTATCAACAAAATTAAAATCAGTCACCGCAGGATGATCAGATGTAGGATCAAAATTAACATTTGGAAAGACAGAAGAAAACTTTTCTTTAAAAAAAATTAGCCAATTAAGATTCACAAAATTATCGTTCCCGAATTGCAGCGGCAATCTTCAGACAGCATACCATGAAAATCCCTTTGAATCCCAGTAACACCAACAATATACAAGGGCTGAACAATAATTTGATGAAACGCGTGACAAAAACTGATTAAAAATACAAGGAAACACAAAATAAGAACAACAAACTCTCAGAAGAAGCCCTAACTTATTAAACACGCGCAAACAGCTTAAGGCAACAAACATATCCAACAAATTAAATTAGCAAAAATAAACAAAATAGTTAAAAAGAGATAGAGAGCTGACATCGGAAAATATACTACCACTATTGTTGAAAACACCATCAAAGAAGGACCGAGGTATAAAATGGCTCAAAATAGACTTTAAAAAGGAAAATCTCACGTAGTAGCTATAAAAGAGGAAGATGGTACAATAATCCAGGATTAAGGAAGAATAGTTAAAGGAATTAAGGTGGACTATGGAAAGTAGTACTCAAGCAACATCATTGATAACCACCGCCAACCAACAACACCAAATTATGTCCCGGCAGTTCTCAAATCAGAAATTGAAATTGCAATCGATCAAATGAAGAGCCACAAAGCACCAGGTTTGGAAAAATCACTTCCGATTTGCTGAAAGATCCTGGAAATGAGATGTCACTGTGAAAAAAGTAACTTGCCTCTTTAATGAATGTCTAAAACAAGGCACGATTCTGGAGGAATGGCACAATGCCATAATAATCCTTGTACATAAAAATGATAAAAAAACATCCAAACTAAAGACAACTCAGCCTTCTCTGTGTATATAGAAACCCTTCATAAGAGTCATTACTAACACGCTCAAAAACCAGCTAGACCAAGAGAAAAAGCTGGCTTCAGAAATGTCTTCTCAACGATTGATCACATACATACACTCAACCAGCCCATGTGTCAAGATGAATTTTTAGGCCGATATCATCTGTGAAGCAAAGAGAACAATATAGCTTTATGCTTAATATTTGTAGACTACCAGAAATAATTGATTCAATACAAACAGTAGAGGTGATAACAGCCTTGACGAATCAAGGGGGTATAGATCCAGTCTACCTAAATGTCATAGAACACATATACCAAAATTGCAGATCTAAAATTAAGTTGAATAAGAATTTAGATATCTTTTAATTACTGAAAGGTATAAGACAAGGATGGATTATCTCTCCGAAATTATTCCCCTCATGTCTAGAAGAAATCTTCAGGCAGCTAAACCTGTCAAAACAAATGCATTAACACTAATGGAGATTAAAATAATCACCTAAGATCCTCAGATGATATTGTAATACGCATAGCTGATAACCTTGAAGAGATTTAAACAATGCTTCAAGAACAACCATAAAAGCAAAATATCCGCCTAAAACTTAATCTTTGGGAAACAAAAGTCAGGACTAGCAGCCAGAGCTCGACATAATATACATATCAATTGAGAACGAGCAAAGTGAAATGATAGACAAATATATCTATCTGGGGAAACAGATTACAATGTCGCTTTAGGCAAGCAACATCATCAAAAGCATAATACGCCCTGTGGCTGAAAAGAAAAGTATACAAACAATTTAGAAATTTGGACACCAAAAAACCTTACATTAAAAGTTAGAACAACACAAAGAGCCTGTGGACCCATTATGATGGAGTTAATGTGTCGCGATAGAAAATCAGCAATTAGGATACGTGAACAAACCAAACTATTGGATAGTGTGGAAGAAATAAGAAACCTGAAATGGAGCTGGGCAGGCCAAGTGGCAAGATTCCAAGAGGATAGATAGATCCTAAAAATTACCGATTGAATTTCACTTGACAAAACACGACCGAAAAGAAGAGCAAAAACAAGATGGAGACATGATCTTCAAACATGAGAAAGGGCTTCTTTCAACCGGGGGAGGCAAATGCCTGAAATATATTTAAATATATATATATATATATATATATATATATATATATATATATATATATATATATATAACTGATATGGAACAGGAGGCAAACTCAAATTTATAAACCGTGTAAACTGTTGCAGACGGAGACTACCTAGGCTTTATTCATTCCTGACAATTCCATTGTACCTTTTTTTTATCACTTTCTTTCCACGCCTCGTTACAACTTTTTATTGGCCGGAGGTGAACGTTAAAGACTAGTTAGTCGCCGATCAGCCTTCGTCCATTCATCCCTGGGCAGGGACGGGAGGTGGGGGTTACCGCTCCCCTTTTTCCGGTTAGGATAGTGTTCTTATACATAACATCATCAACACCTTTTTTTTCTTTCTACTCCCCCACCCACATCACTCCTTTTACCCGCCCGTAAAGGGATGCCAGGGGTAGCATAGCATCTTTGCTGCGGCTGACATCTGGATTATTGTGCGACATCCCGGTCCCAACTCCCGCACTTTACACTGTTGTCGCAAACGCCTGCAGGAAGATTTGCGATTCTATATCTTCTACACATTTTTCACTTCACCACTTTCTTTACAAATCTCGCCCTGAGATTCCCTCGTTGGTTTTCGCTTTGAATTCGAGGAAAAAAATTATGTTGATATATTTGAATCATCTTGCCCATAGTCAAGTGAAATGGAAAAAAACATCATGGTTAGTTTAGGTTCACCATGAAGGAAAAGTGAATGTTATGAAAAAGGTTGGTATCAAGTGAAGTGGAAAAGAAGAAACAAGTGTCAATGAGGTTTATATTGTCGTCAAGCAATTACTTAAGAATTTGGCTTCAATCAGTCTTTTTCTTAATCTCATAGGATCAAGAGCGTTGGGCCGTAAATCCACCAAAACTTAAGAATATTACTTTAATAAAACAAAGAATATTACTTAAATCCCCACCGAAGAGGAAAGAGTATCACTTAAATCTAAAAAAATGAATAGTACTTAAATTCCCACCAAAGAGAAAATGAAATTACTTAAATCCCCCCAAAAGAAAAAAATATTACTTAAATCCCTACCGAAGAGAAAATATTATTACTTCTATCCTTGCAAAAGAGAAAAGAATATTACTTAAATCCCCACCAGAAGAGGAAAGAGTATCACTTAAATCTAAAAAAATGAATAGTACTTAAATTTCGACCTAAGAGAAAATGAAATTACTTAAATACCCCAAAGAAAATATATTCCTTAAATCCCTACCGAAGAGAAAATATTATTACTTAAATCCTTACAAAAGAGAAAAGAATATTAATTAAATCCCCACCAAAGAGGAAAGAGTATCACTTAAATCTAAAAAAAATGAATAGTACTTAAATTCCCACCAAAGTGAAAATGAAATTAATTAAATCCCCCCAAAGAAAAAAATATTACTTAAATCCCTACCGAAGAGAAAATATTATTACTTATATCCCTACCAAAGAGAAAAGAATATTCCTTAAATAAAAACGAAAAGAATATTAGTTAAGTCTCCACCAAAGAGAAATTAATATTACTTAAATCCCCACCAAAGAGAAAAGAAATTATAGTTAATCCCCCTCCCCTAAAAGAATATTACTTAAATCCCCCCCAAGAAAAGAATATTACTTAATTATCTCAATAAGAAGATTATTACTGATACCCACCCAAATGGAAAAGAATATTACTTAAATCCCTCCAAAGAAAAGAATATTACTAAATTATTAAACGATTTGTATTCATGACCTGACTAGGCGTTTTATTTATACCATATTTTCGCTGACGGTCACTTTTCTCTTTTAAGATAGAAAATAATTCATTTTTTCCCGTTTTGAATCGTCTCCTTGATAGCACCCATAAAGTGACGAGGAAAGGTTATATGGTAGATTTAAAATACGGATAATTTAAAGAGATTAATTATGTTAATTTTAGTGTTTGGATTAGGTCAACTACAATGGCCATTCTCGTTAATAGAAAAATTGAGTAAGCAAAATTAAATTTAAAAAGAGGAAAAGAAAGGCGAGAAAAGCAAAAGAAGGCCAGGAAAAAAGGAACTGTTCAGTAAGTATGAAGAGAAAAAAGTATAGAAGAGATGGTAGGAATAAAGTTGAGCTTCAGACGTCTTGAGTTCTAGCAACATGCCATGAGTATGGTGTTTTATAGGATCTTTAAATGTAATTTAAGTTCGAAAGGTGAAAAATGTCAGTGAGTTGATGCACTACTCAACAAATAGACTGGAATGATTGTAGTATGCACTGATTCTAGTAGGTTATAATATAAATTTCCCCCAACATCTAAATAAACATAGCCATTCATTAATGTTAGTTAGGGCTCTGTTTGCCTAAAAATGCATATATATATATATATATATATATATATATATATATATATATATATATATATATATATATACTCAAAAAGAAGCTACAATCAAGGAGCTAATTTTAATTTTGAAACTTGCCAATTCATTTGTATAAATTGATTTTTTCGCCAAATAAAAGAAAAATGCAAAAATTAGCCTCATACGTTCATGCCAAATACCAATAAAGGAATAAATTTTAATAATGGTTCAATAATAATTGTCGTAGAAAAGGCTCCCGACGATATGCTATATATCTATTCTTTGTGGGGATTATTCTATATGCGAGTGCGGGGTTTAATCAGATGGCCGAGTATGACTCTACGTTAATAAATAGGCCTGGAGAGGGCTTATTTATCTTAAATATACTTAAGAAGTGGAGCGGAGACTAAGGATAAATAATATTGCAAGCATTAATAAAATAGAATTTTATTAATTAAGCTAACAAAACAACACATGGAAAATATTTACATTACCGGGGATTAAAATGGGAGATCACATGAAATGAAAAAGGTCATAGGATAAATTTAACTAAGCGGAGGATTAAGATTTGGAGGGATTTAAATGACAAAACAAAATGGAAGGGAAAGGTTTGGCTAAATCCGTGTTAAAGCACGGAGTTACTTAGGCACAAAGTTAAATAGTTAAATACAATTCGTAGCTTACGTATTTATAAGGTCGTCGTGCAGATGAAGGCGATTTAAAGGAATGGCTTCGGTCCGACTGACGATTTCATTCCCAGGAGGAGGGTTTTTTAGGGGGTTGTCCTTAACAAGGAGGGAAGGACTGACTTCGAGGAGTGGGAGCGAAGTGGGGCTCGCAAATACGAGCGATCCTTGAGACAGGATATCGGAGATGTTCTGGATGAACAATTGAGGTTATTGGTGTAACCAAGCGTTCTCTTGAAGAACGTTAAAAAGGGGGGAATTAAATTACTACTCACGTGATATCAGGGGAGGGAGAACCGTTTCTTGTCAAACGGGCTCGAAGAACAATGACTGTTCTAAAGTTGTTCTCTTCTGAATAATTGAACAACAGGGGGACCCTGTTGACTTGGCGTCTCGAGGGGCAAGAACCTTGGCACTCAAGGATATTGTCCTCTTCTGGACAATAAGGGAGTTCTCGGGGTAGAGAGTTCCTAGGTGCACAAGGGAGACCGGATCGGCGTGATGCCTGACGAAGCTAATCTTGATCTGATTCAAACGCAAAATTCCATCGCATAAATAGCCGGAGCCAGCCTTTAGGGGTAGGGGACAATGGGGGACTTCCATGGAATGTCCCGGTATCGCTTATAACAATCTTATCTTCCCATAAGCCTAATTGAATCTGGCCAGATCGACGCCTGCAGGCAAATGGGGGATTAAGCCTCGTTGATTAAACTTGGAGCGGGGAAAGATAATCGGGAAATGTCGGGCGATAAGGACGCCATGCTACTCTCTTCTCGCAGGATGCACGTGGGAAGCATGAGTTTCAATATGTGATAGAAGCGAGGCACGGCCGCCTTAAGCAATTCTATTACAATAATAGTACTCCAAGCGAAGTTTCGAAATCTCTTGCATATTAAACCCCTCATGTAAATCAAAAGAATGAGCACAAGACCAGAAAGGGAGGAGACTAGAAGGAGACCAAGTGAAATTAGTATCATAATATAGTCAAAAACCATCGTATTTGCTTAGAAACCAGTCCAATCACTGGCCTCCTTCAAAGGACGAAAATCCAATTTAAAAGACATCTTTGGTCGCGATTTGGCCAGATTTACCGACCGAGAGCCTTCTCAAACACCAGGAGAGCTCTATAAACAAAGTGGTGAAGATATTTGGAAGGAAAATGTGTGGATATTCAGATGCGTGCTTTAGGACTTGGAGGGTACGCACACAGCCAGAATGTCATCTGCAGCATTGATGTCCATAATAGACCTGATTCATCCTTGGGGGATTCTGCACCATTTCGTAGAATCTTGCTTAATTATTTCATCTAACCACAACCTTTGCCTACCAAATCTTTGGTTGCAGAAATTTGGCAGGTTTCTGGAGTTACGTCCTTTCCTATGTCCGAGTAACCCTATTTTAACTACTCGGGATATGCGCATTTGCCAAAATGAGTCATATCATATTTTTCAAAGGGATTGCGACACAATTAAGTTAACTATGTTATAATTTTTTGGTGTGCTATGTTCGTGATATCGATGATTAAAACGAAATAAAAAGCTAAAGTTAATTAAGCTTGCTAAGGGAAAAATTGGTTTAAATTTGGCAACCCTGCTTTGAAATCCAACTGTTTTAAAATGTTGCCATATTACATCTTCAAATACACAAACAGTCAAATATTTTCACTAAATTTAATTCATTTTATCTAACTATCCTATTTTCTTATAATTAAATATACCCTAAACACTCACTCCATCTCTCATCGAATAATAATACATATATTAAATCATCACTTACTGAAACAAATTCAGCGAAACGTGTGAAATGACAAATTGGAGCAACTGTACCTTCTTCTTCCATCATCTCAAGACATTAGTGCAAGAGAATAGGGAAGTTTAAAAATATGTGTACCTCGGTTCCATATAAATCGAAGGAAATTCCGAAATTGCAACATCCTGAAATTTCTTTATTGAATATTGAACCAAGTAATTTACTGGCAGTTTAATCGCTATTAACTTACTGCATTTTATACAGAAACAATACATGATACTATATTTTAATTTCCAGTTATATTTTATTGTGATATTTACAATATAAATATACAGTAACGTAAAAATGATGTTGCCTTAAAAAACAGTTACTGTCTGCTGAGCTGGCAATAAATTACCTTGAAAACTATAGTAGATTTTTTACAGTGTAGTACACAATCATTCTTCAGTTAATGTAATAATAATAATGAGATAATAATACTCGGTTTATCATTCCGAGCGTATCGATTCTGTTCTACATCGCTTACATAAACGTGTTTCAATTGATTTTTATATTGTTGGATTTTCTAGAAATATTCAATAACTATTCAAGAAAATTCGGAAGCAGTAAACTCGGTTTAGATAAATAAATTCTAGTGAACTTTATTTCTCGTCGTAACTTTTCGATGGAGAAAATTCCCATTAAAGCTATTAAACTGTCGTTATCCGAGCAGAGATATTTGGATTGCTTTCAAATATTTCTATAACCATTGACTGAATTCTATTAAAGAATTTAAGAACTATTTGGTCGAAACTGAAATCCCTACAACATAGCAAGATAATAAACACATAAATTCTTAGCCAAAGCATTTTTTTTATGTAGCAGATTCAAAGGAGACATAAACACTTAAAGGTAAAGAAGACATGTTTACCGAATACCAAGCGAGAAAGGGACGCGTAGTTTTTCTTAGGAGTTGACCAATGATTCTTGAAAAAAAATAATAGGAGAAACTGAAAAAATTTGCAATAAGACATAGATATTTAAAGCCTAACAAAATAAATTTAATCGAGAATTTGAATTCTAATAAGTAGCAATAATTTGGGAGTCTTAGAAGAAAAGTTAGATACTAAACAAAGTACCAACACTACTATAGTTGCTACTTTACTTCTCTTATAAAAGTTGTTGTTATTTAATCATTCCGATTCTTTCTCGGTAAAAGTTATTGAAATTTTTATACTTACAATTAGTTTAAAACTAATTACCTTATGATCTGTATTTGCAATGTGCTCCCATATCAAGCAATTCAACAAGCAGCTCTTCTGTGACAAATATGAGGTTAAGAAGTAGCAAAATAGATTTATGTTACAGCTTGAGTCATAAAATTATATAGACGCCCTTAGGCAATGGCTTCACCGCTCCCCTCTACGGAGGTAGCTTGAGCTTCGCTACTAAGCTTAAAATTTGAAATCTAAAAAAAACAGCCATGGTTAAATTTTTAGAAATTTTCTGAACTTCGCCAATTATAATAATTTTAAAAAGAAACTCTAAACTAAATTTCGCCCCTTTCAAAATATCACGTTGCTAAAATATAGTTATAGAAGAAGATATATAAAAAATAAAAATAAATTTTCTGAACTTCAGCATTTGTAATTCTTTGGGTTTTAAAAAATTAACAAAATTTCGATACTGTCGTAGAATTGCTCATAGTCTGGTCCAATAATTATTCTAGTCCTTGATCTGGACACACCGCTTTTTGTTTAAGTCGATGAAATTAACCCTATGACTCAATCTACGATCATATATATATATATATATATATATATATATATATATATATATATATATATATATATAGGTAGGATTTAATTCCTACTGAACGTGCGAAAACTGGTTAGAGGCGGGTTGTGCCGTAGCCAGGATTCTCACTATAAAAGTCCTACTTGTTACTGGGGGGAGGTTTGTGATTGATGAATTCTAAGAGTGCATAATACAGGTTGAATAAATTAGCCGAAGGGATTCTTAATTAAAGTCTTGCCAAGGGTACGTCAAAAAGGAGGAGCCACAAATAAACACACGTACAAAAAATAAACTTTACTTTACACAAATATAATAATTAGCAATAGTTAAACGGGCAAAATTAAGGATTAAATATTAAACACTGACGTTAAGCGTCTAGATTTATAATGACTCAATGGAAGTATCAATCACTGTTAATTAAATAGGTAATTTGAGAATAGAGGGACACTGGGTTTACAGCTTACCATTAATTGTGATGGATTGGAGAGGCGACTACTCAGGTGGCGTTAACACGAGTTCTCGGGGAGAGGGGGGATAAGACGACGGGTTCGGGGCTGCTGACTGCAGTTCCGGTTAGTTCACTCCTAACTGGATGTGACACTAACAAATAGTAACTTCCAGTAACTATTTGGATGTTCATTTTCTTTCTCAAGTTACGTTGAGCAACAGAGCGTATTCTTCTAGTCACATACTCTGCGGGGCGGGATTTACCTCAGGAACACTTTGAGCCATCGACCAAGTTGACTCGGTGGCGCGTTGGCAGTCAATACGTTACGGCAACGACTCTCGTTCAACGTGAGGGTTACGCGTTACGCGAATCGGTTTGGGACACTGCTGTAGAGGGATGAACGGCGATGTTATTTATACCGCGGATTGTGGGAAATCAAGAGAGAGATTCCATTCACGACAATTCTCTTGTCGCAGCGCCTTCTGGACAATCCCCATGGTATCATCAAGAAGGCAAATAGAATTTAGGCTTCTCTGTGAGATAGGCCTTCTTTCGTCAGACTTCCTGTCGCCAGTTGGGGGAATGGGGGGGAGGAGACGAAGGTCAACTCAAACGACAAATTTCTTTCGTTCCACGATTGTCTGGCGGCATGCGAGTATGTACGTTCCATACCCTCACAGATACTTATATTTATTTCAGAACTTCACCATTTTGTTTTTTGATATTATAAAAGAATTATTAGAAATAAGTTTATAAAGAAACTAAGATGAAATTATTATTCAAATAATAATTTAAAAAATTCCGCTTCTTAAATTATAGAGTTAGTAATAATGATAAAGATTCTAATCCCTAAAGATTAGGGCACTCAGACCTCATATAAAAGTGGATAAGAATTCATAAATGAACGAGTGTTTTTCTCGCCTTGAGGAATTTGGCTGTTAATTGAAGTAAATAAGTTAGGTATGAAAGGGCCGCAGGATTTAAGATCAAGGTAACAAAGTGGACATTGAAGAAAATGCCGGATCAAATGGTTGCTAGTGTAGTCTACAAAACGGGGTATTTGCCTCCAAAATCTCGATCAGCAGAGAATAATACCACTGGCAAAGGTTTGAACAAGTTAAAGGGTCGAAGTGGGGACGTATACAATCCACAAAGGAGATATAATATTCATGGCAGGAGGTAACGAAAGCTTGTGTTACGTTCTCGATACTATAGTGGTCAAGTTTGAGCGGATACGGCTAAGATTACGTGTAAAGCAGAGAAAAGAGTTACAAACATTGGCAGCCTGATATTTGAGAGATACATGGCACTCGAAGGTGAATTAAATCTTTTTAACATTTTATGAAAAGAAAGCCGGGGAGCAACTATGGTTCAAAAAAGGAGCGAGAGATTTAATGCGAGGTCATCTATAGGAGTACATACCTGAAACATCTCAGTTTTATGATTGATTTTCAGTTAATTATCCGTTAGCCCTTCAGTAATGATGTTGCAGTCAGATACATAATTTCTAAGAGCCTCTGGAAAGAGAGCTGGAGAGAAATAGAGGTTGACTTGCGTGTCATCGACATATATATGAAATAAAAGATGATGAAGAACAGTGCGATTGAAAGTATCAAAGGCTGGCGAAAGATCAAGAATGATTAGAAGGGAGGGTTGACAAGCATTAACAAGGAAGTCAGTGCGTTGTCTAACCTTGAAGCCAGGCCGGAAGATCTCATCAATATTAAAATAGGGTCGTTGATCAAAAGACTGGGCTGATAAGAGCATTTCAACGAATTTAAAAAAGAACGGGAGTTGAGAGATTGAGCGATACCTTACCGGGTCGCTTATACCCAGGGTGGGTTCTTTAGGATTGTGTGAGCAGGTGCGTGTTTGAAATCGGATGGTACCACACTAGAAGAGAAGGAATGGTTAAATATATTAAAAAGATGAGGGAGAAGTACAAAGAAGAAGTGACGATAGAGACTTAGATGGAATGAGTCAAAATGAGAAGAGGGAGGTAACCTTCTCAGGCGACAAGGGAGTTGAGCGGGTGGGTGGGGAAGAGGGCAGGACAGATGGTATATGGACTATTTTGGAGATGAACACTAAGAAATTAGAAGTGGTAAGGAGAAGAGACTCGGGCGTTACAGAATAAGAGAAACGCGTAACAAGTTTCAAAAGTGTGGATGGGGTTCACGAGCAGATAACTGTTTTGAATTTTGTCCGAATTATTTGAAATAGAAGTCTGTCAAGAAGTGGTTCGGCATTGTATTTAGGAAATACTTTGTTTACTGTGGGGTTTTGTTTGCTTTATTAACAGAGATATTTTGTTTGTTTTGATTTTTGTCACTGAAATTTCTTTTCCTAATCTCTAACATTTACTTGTTTATCATTTGTTATTTAAACAAAAAGTTCAATTAATTAATGAAAAAATATTTTCATGAGATAAGGGAAAAAGTGAGAGATTTAATTTTAGTTTGCTAATATGTACATATTTCTTTTAGTAGTCTGATGATTAAATAAGTAGTTTTCGAAACGTCTCATTATATCTCGCAAGCAAAGGGCACTTCGTATTGCCTATGGATTTGTCCTGAAAATTATGTGGTAGCCTCACTATATAAATATATATATATATATATATATATATATATATATATATATATATATTGTAAGGCTATGAGCAAGTGGAGTAGAAAACGACAAAATTAAGTATATTTCCATTAATATTGGTTGGAGAGGGGGTGAAATTTAGAGTTAGATAAGTGGAGTATTATGAGAAGTGTTGAAGCCGCCAAGATTAAGCCAAATTAAAATAGATGTGATAGAAAAGACTTGATTTAGAATTTTATATGTCTTAAGAGCGGTAAGTAACTACAATTTTGAGAGACAAATTCACATCCAATTGCCAAGAAGACCTTTGAAAGTGATAATAATTGTTCAGAATGAAAGAAATGAAAAGATTTTAAACAATGATTATGCTGAAGCTGACAGCTCTCCTTAGAGCCCTCAAAACATGTAGGAAAGAATAGCGATAGGCGTTCGGGTAATCGTAAAGCAAGGCTTTTTCCCCACTGATGAAAGCCTTATTTATATAGAAGGGGCGGAAGTTTAGAAATCCAAAAGAGTCAAGTGGAAGATAATAGTGGTTTGATTCGCTAAGTGTGGATGTGAATGGAGCCTAACTGAAAAGAATGTATAGTGTAGTTTCTAGAGAAAAGCTGCAATCTTTTCTAACAGATTGCCTTACGAAACCAATAGACTTAATTTGGCAGAAAAAGAAAATCCAGAAAGCGTTTCACATTTTATCAACACCAAGGGCTAGTAAGGAATAGTAATGAGAACGAAGTTATGTTAGCAAGTGAGATCGATGAGACAGGAAAGAACTTTCTGAGAGTTAAAATATAATGAGCTAAGAAATAATCAGTATAAGGAAACTAAGGGGAAAGACTTGTGAATAAGGCTGAATATTGCTATCGAGAAAAATGATCAGAAGCAACAAATGAGAAAATCTAACCGATTCATAGGACCATCAAATTCCGCCCCTAAACACGGTTAGTGGGAAGAAAGGATGGGGGGCATAGAGTTGTTTGGTCGCCGATCTGTTTGACTCGGAGACAAATTTCAAATATCTACAGTCAGAGACTAAAGCAGAGTTTCGCAGGCTGTAATTAATTCCAATTTAGTAACCTATTCGAGAACCGTAAGGTTGTTTATTTCTAAAATAACACGGGTTTAAACTAATAGGTTTAAGATTGATGAATAAGAAAATATTTTTGTCTGTAATGGTATTAAACACTTTCATTATCTCGCGTTAAGTTCCTCAATTGGCTGCACAGCAGGTAGAGCTATTGCCCAATCCTTGAAACTTACATCTTCAACGTCCCCCTTCCCCATGGAGTTTGAGGGATAGGTATACTGAAGTGAGTGGTAATAAACTTCGGTCCCTAGGGAAAAGTAAGGTCAAAGCGGTTGTTTGGCTACCGTTGCCTATTTCTTTGACTTGGGGACTAACCTGAAATATCGGGCGTTAGAGACTAAGGCAGAGTTTCGCAGACTACAATTAATTAAAATACAGGAGTCATGCGTTAATGAAAGTCTCTAAAACAGCAAACGGATTGTAGGTGAGTAGGATAAATCTTATACCCTGATAAGGTCGCGCAGATCCTATGACCAGCACAAATCCTATTCCCTGTTTAGGCTCAACAGGGCCGTTTTAAAGTAACGTTGATTCTTATTTGGCTTTCTTCTAGTCTAAATTTCTGCATTCAGATGCCATATCGTTGCGAGCTCCGTAACATTGGTCACTTTCATATTCTCTTTTAGTACCCCTCAGTCACGGATTAGACCCGTAAACAAATTAAACTATTAACTGTAATATTTCTGCCTAAATGATTTCAATATATTTCAATATGACTTTACAACTATTATTTTGGTTTATAATTGATTAAGTACTCGGGTGTTTCTTTTATGTTAGAACTCATAATAAGCAGTGTTTTTCCATTTACTTAGCGGAAATTTGATTTTTATAAAGAAATCACACTAAAATTATCTTCAACATAACCCCGAAACAAAAGAAATTTCGAGAAGCCTCTTGTCTAAGATCGCCTTAATTTAAAAGAAAACGGGAAATGCGCCCCGCATGGGACACTATTACCAAATAATGGAGAAGGCCCGCTCAACGAGTATCATTTATTTCTACTACTTCCTTTCTTTTTTTCTTTTTTTTTAGCCCTCCACGCTCTTTATTACTTTCCCACCCCTCTTAGTCTATCTTTCTAAATGCAAACAAACCCCCCAAAGAATTTCCCTCGGATTCTCACCCATCTAATTTTTTTTTCTTGAAATTTCCTTTTGGGGGGAAATGGACTTATATGTAACGCTACTGAAAAGGGTTGAGGAACTCCAAGAGAGTTCTCTAGCCGATTAAGGAATTCTTAGTATTACCTAACAGCATTGACTTGAACGTTATTGTTCGATTATACATCTATCGTCCTCCCTCTATCTTTCTTTCTCTTCCCTTCTGTCTGTCTGTCTGTCTGTCTCTGTCTGTCTGTCTTTCTTTCTGTCTGTCTGTCTGTCTCTCTCTATATATATAACGCAAAAAATCGCTAACGAACGCAAGCGGGGTTTTTTACTTTGTTTTCACTCCAAAGTAACGGATAAAACGGTTTCTTCCTCATCTCATTACGACCACGCGCTATTCCACCAACTTGTCTAAGTTGGGGCCAGGGTTGGATCAAATACTGATTTTTATAAGTCAAATACAAATATATATATACATTTATTTCTAAATCTAAAAATACTAATACAAATACAAGTACTGGTTCAAAAATCTAAATAAAAATACAACAAATACTCCTATTCCAGATTTCAAAAATACAAATAAATATACTTTTGAAATTATCCAAAAAACATAAACAGATACTTTTTTCACTCAAGTTTACATTTTACATATCCTAATTGCATTTTATCACCATTAATGCCCGGAAGGTTTCCGGGCCGAGTTTTGCTTGCTCAGGAATGTAAAAGTTACTGGCCTTGCTAAACCCCCTCTCAGATGGTGCTGACGTTTCACAGCACCCTAGAATATTCTTGGCGAAATGCTTAAAAATTTTGAAGCTTTTTGTATCACGCCAGTCAGTACCTCAGTGGGTTGACATCAAAAGGCAGAACACCTTCTTCTAGGTACGTTTCAAGTTCTGCCATCACCACTGTAGTATCGTTTGTTGATGCACTTGCCATCATTTGCCCAGCTGGAGGCTTGTAGGCAAAGAGACGAGGTCGTTTTGCACTCCGCTAGCCACATCTTGATTAATGTTGATGGAGACGAAATGTTTACTCTCCCTAATTACTTACTTATTCAAGTTCAATTGAGTTGACTCGGAAAGAATTAAGTCCACAATCCTCGAAACCTTTTCCATTTGCATTCTCTTATATGGTAGCTATGCCAGCTTAAACCTGGGGTCCATGAGAGCTGTGGTAATAACATCAGTCCTCTCAAGAAATGGATGCAACCTCTTTTTGATAGAAGACTGTAGTGCATTTGCTAAGTTAAAGCAGTAGATCGGTTTGCTTTCCGTGAATAGTTTGAGGCTGTGCTCAAGGCCAAATATAACTGGTGAACGCAAGAAAGTGTAACCATGTTTTCCCCTTCTATTTGTGTCATCGCCTCTTGGAACGGTTCCAAAACTTGTATCACTTCTTTCAGCATTGCTATTTCCATTCCTTTCAACTCTTCTACAGTTCGGTTCGATCCTAGGAGACGAATAGCTGAATTGACTCTGTCGGTTTCTTTGAGAACTGACTTAAGCATTTTCAGTTGAGAGTTCCATCTAGTAGCGTTGGCAGACTGCAGTGAAAACCCAATCTTTTCCAAGAATGGTGCTGCCACAGTAGATCGACGTATTGCAGCTACAATACCTCACACTTGTTTATCATAGTTGCAATTCACTATTTCTGACACAGGGGTCATTGAAGGCATCTCGTATGCAGAGTTATTGTGTGTGTGCAAAGCAAATGGACCGATCCTGTGGAAGAAGGGCAAGCACCTCATTCAGTTCAAGTTCTTCTTTCAAAATATCAAGGTCAGTGGTGTCTTCATTTTCACCAGTACTTTAATTCCTTACTTCATTTCAATATAATCCTGATAGACAGACATTAAATGCTATTACCATAGACGAGTCTTTGTCTGCAACCACCTTGCCATGAATTCCGAATTTAGTGACTATATCCTCATATGCTGTAGCGATGGTCACAGCTATATTTCGTTCTATAAACTAATCGCAAGCAATGAGGCGCGACTTTAGCTCCCAGGATGAGTTGATGAAGTGTACAGTGACAGCAAGAAACGATATAATTTTCCGATTTGTCCAGAGGTCTAATGTCAAGTACATACGATTGAGATGTTCCAATTCTGTCACCAATTGCGACTCGATATCTTTCGCTCTATGCAGAAGTACACTGTTTCTAAGTGTGGTTCTGCTTGGAAACACGAAGAATGGTTTTGGTTCGTGCATAAGAGCTCTAAAAGTTTTACTTTCAACAATATTCAAAGGCAGTTGGTCACATGTGATGGAGACTAAGAGTTTCTTTACTATAGACCGTGGTTTGATGTGATTAGCGTAATTTGTTTTCTCTTGTGCAGGTTTGACTTTGAAGAACGAGGTCATTTTGGTCTGTAAGTGTGACGCAGAGCTTTCACGCTTTTCTTTTCATCTGCAGCTCTCAAGGTCTCCTATTCATCATACTGGACTTTGTGGACTCTTCTGAGATGGACAACTAGGTTAAATGTTGTCTTCGTTGCTGCCGATACGACTTTGCACTGCAAACAGTCGGCTATGAGATTCTTGTCAGTAGACTTGACATTGACAGAATAAAACTTTGCCATTGCAGCTGATAATTGAGGTATTTGTACGTCCTCCGGAATCTCCTCATCCGCGATTGAAGGGTCATCTGGTGTAACAATGTCTTCGTTATCCATCTGAAAGGTGAAAATTGAGAAGTGAGAAGCAATTAAAGTCCACGTAATTATTATTTAATAGATTCAAATATTGTATATTCAGATTTTATATATTTACAGTTTTTTTTCATATACCAATTCAATAAAAGGTTATATAATAATATGAGCTATATTTAAATTAAATTTAGATTTGGGTTATATTTTAATTCCTATATTATTAGAAATAAACATATATACTTCTTTTCTTTTAATTTTACCTTATCATAAATCATATATATGAGTACTAAAACAGAATGTTAAGAAAGAAAAAAGTTAAAATAAAATTGAAAAATCAGAGTAAAAAAACAAAAGTATAAAGTGGTTAATAACAAATAAAAAAAAATAAGAGAAATTTAAAAAAAAACAACATAAAACATTAAGTGAAAAAAACACCCAAATAACAATAAAATAAAATCAACCAAAGAAAATAATGATAATAAAGTGGTTAAAACAAACACAAACCTAATAGATTAAAAGTAACTTAAAAATATATTCAAATATGTGTGAAAAGGAAAAAACAGTTGGAGAAACCTGTTGATTATAAAATTTAACTAGTACTTTAAGTCATCACCCTTAAAATTAAACTTAATAAAAGAGAAACAGAAAGATAAATCAATGACTTAACCCAGGAAAATATCTCTTTTAATAATTAAGCATTTAATTAACACACATAATACTATTATGTGAGTTATTATTATGATAATAAACCCACCGAACAACAGAGACCGAGTATCCTTTACACAGCACTATTCAAATAAAGAATGAATGAAAGTACACCGTTCACGCGCCTTATAAACTCTACAGTTTTTGCGCGGAACATCCCTGAACGTTCAGGAATTTTCTAGAAAAAATTCACGCGTTCGCGCGACGCGCGCACCCTGCGCGTACCAGATATAACCGAATTTATATCTCGTAAATCATGGTTCTCTCTGACTCTCAGTCTCTCTCTCTCTTTCTCTCTCTCTTGAAGAAGCGTGTTCGTGTATTTTAGGGATAGCTGAAACTGCATGTCAAAGGTACAGATGTAGATAAGTGTGTAGCGTATAATAGAAATAATTAGAAGAGGCATGTAAATAAAGGTCAAATGATACACATGTTGATAAGTGTGTACAGTAGAATAAAAATATTTAGAAAAAAATCTTGTAAAAAATATATATATACAAAGGGTACACATGTAAATAAGTGTGTACCATAGGGTTGAAATAGTAAAACAAACAAAAACAAAAAAAGCATGTAAAAAGAACATGATACACTAACGTTAGAATGTGGTAGTTAACATTTTCTGTAAGCGGACTGGCCTTGAGCCGATCTTAGGGTCTTTGCTGGTCCTTGTTTCTGTAGTTCTGTAGTTCTCTCTCTGAGTTTGCATATACTGAGGAGTATATACAAATTAAGAGAGAGAGAGAGAGATAGAGAGAGAGAGAGAGACAGAGAGAGAGAGAGAGAGAGAGAGAGACTGAGAGTCAGAGAGAACCCTGATTTACGAGATATTATAAAACCAGTTATATACTTTTTCTCTGGGTGCCAAAATTTAAATACAAATATAAATGCATAAAAATTGTATTTAAATACAATTCAAATACAAATGCAATTGTATTTAATCCACCCTTAGTTGGGGCTCTGAACCCACTTATCTCCAATTGGAGGTTTCGCTTGGCGTTTATCTTTAGAGTTACCAAAACTAAAGGTGTTTAAATAACCTACTACCCAACACTTTTGACGTCGTGCTTCGGAAAATAAAAATGAACTAATATTAGCTGTATAAACAAGCTCCGTTCATTTGCTATCTTCAAACGAGCTAGCCTAACTTATGCTGTCTCTTGGCATTTAAAGATAGCGTCGCAACAAACAAAAATTTTCATTTTTATAAACTTTCGCCTACTTAACAAAATGCTAACACATTATTATTATATAAAATTACCAAATCCAAATCAACCTCTCTAACACGTCAAATGGCTCAATTATACAAATAATAATAACAAATCCGAAACATAAACAATCGGAACGTGGCCACGTTGAAGAATTCTCGTGGAGAGTGAATGCCCTGAAAGATACAAGAAAAAGTAGAACTTCCCTCCAAGGCAACTATTAACCCAGCAAGATTTTTCATCTAAGTTAGTTTATACTATTTTTTGTTACCTCGTTTAATTATGTCTACTGTTTATTTTTTGTTTATGGCCTACATATTTTGTTTACTTTTTATTTATGCTAACCATGCTTATTTTTGTTTACTATAGCTGGGCGCGACCTTAAATTTTCCAGGTGAGAATTTGACTGTGTGAATTTGCCGCCGGACCTTGTGTGACTGCGACTTTTCCTCCCCCCAATGTTACTTGCGACTTTGAGACTTCGACTTTATTTTCACCGGTGCGACTCCGCTAAATTACCACGTAAACTTAAGCGCGATAACAGGAACATACTTTATAGGGCAGAAAAACACATATTTATTTGTTTTTTAATTTTTTAGTTAAAACACTCTAAACTAATATCTACAGGTCATCCTCCTCCTCCTCCATCTCCTCCTGGCCCATCTTCTCCTCTCCTCCAGGAAGTCCATGATTCCTTTGAGGAACACAAGCTCCTCAAAGTTGACCTCATCCAAGGAGGACCTCTTGGACCTGAGGACGTCCCAGTCCGTACTGAATAGCCTGTCCACAGCTGCAGAGCTGGGGAGGGCGGTATTGTACCTAATGAATAACTCCACCTACACCTTCTTATGCTGGTAGGGGAAGATGGACCAGGCCAGCTCGCCTTTAGAGGGCACTAACTCCTCCATGGACTTCCTCAGGACCTCCCTCACATCATGCTGCTGGTTGGCCGGGCCTCTAGTAAACAACTTTTTTAAGAGGCGGACGTCGGGAAAGAGAGAAATGATGAAATAAGAGATTCAGATCGGCGAAGGACATCACTCTTAACCTTTACCCGTTTAAGTTACTAAACAATCAAAGATTTTCTAAGCTCATACGGTAGCCTAATGGATTTAAAGAAAGATAAAACCATGTGAGTTTAATAGGCTATATCAATATGATCTTTAAATTTAGAACCAAGGCCTAGTCTACGTACGATGGTCCAATTTTTACTTATATTGTTTAATTTTAGGCATGTTAAAGGTAGAATGATGTTAGATTTTAACTACTTCTTACACTTCACAGTAATACTTTCGTCTTAACCACAAGAAAAGGGTAAGCACATACGAAAAAATGAGATTAATTCGCACGATGAACACCACAAGGCATAAAACGTTCTCGAACGTGACAGGTTTAAAACTTGGTTCACGCCTGAAAAGTGTATGTAATTTTACTAATTTATAATAAAATTTAGAGTGAAAAACTTTTTTTTAAACGTTTAGGTAGTTTCATGTAACGTCAGTCTCATATAATGTGAAGAATTTAATTTATCGTAAAAGGAAAGTTAAAAATTAGATAAAAATAAAGTTAGCTGTTACCAACTCAATTTTGACATTTTTAGCCAAATTGGGCTTCAAAACTGGTTTAAAACAGCCGCGGCAATTTCTTTAAAAAAAGTCGCGGAAAATTGGCGGTGCGAATTTGCTTAGTACATCTTTTTCAAAACGTTTGCTACTTTCGACTTTGCGACTTTGAGATTCATAGTGCGACAAAGTCGCAAACTCGCAACACGTTGCCGCAACGCCCAGCACTGTTGTTTACTCTATTTACCTTTTGGGCTAATAAGTGGAAAATGAGTTTAACTGCAAAGAATTGTAAAAGATTGCACTCGGCATATAATAGCAAAAATTTTAATTATGGTAATAATTTTATTTAGTGAGTGAATTTAAGGAAAAAACAGATCTTGGTGATAGTGTCGAACATACGTTTAAATCATTCATTCTATCGGGAGAAACCCCTCACCTGTGGTTGAATTTTTAGTTGTTCACCAACGACTTCAAAGTGTAGTCCACTTAACGCATTAACTGCCATGCCACCGAATTTTCCGGCTTGAGTTTTAGCCGTGTCATTGCTTTTCTGGCTTTAAACTTTGCCACAAAATATCGGTGACATGGTTTTTCAGGCTTAAACTTGGCCATCAAATAGTAGTGACATTGTTTTTACGTATTGAACTTTGTCACCAAATAGTAGTGACATGGTTTTCTAGGCTTGAGGCTTGCCAACGAATAGGAGTGACATGGTTTTTCAAGCTTGAGCTTTGCCACCAAATAGGAGTAACATGGCTTTTCTGCCTTGAGCTTTGCTACAAATATTAGTGACGGCTTTTCTTGTTTGAGCTTCACCACCAAATAGTAATGAAATAGCTTTTCCAGCTTGAGCTTTGCCACCAAATTGCCATGAGAGCATTTGGAATTTTTTCATGTATCTTCTTCAAGCTTTGGTCTCACTCTATTCATTTTGTATGCCATTTAAAATGTGGTTTCCAAAGAAAAAATGGTGAAATTTGCGTGACCTCTCAAAGATGATATTTATATTTTTTTGAATGCTATCTTCTTCAAGCTTTGGTCTCACTCTATTCATTTTGTATACCATTTAAAAAGTGGTTTCCAAAGAAAAATTGGTGAAATTTGCGTGACTTCTCAAAGAGGCTATTTATATTTTTCTGAATGCTATTATGAGGTGTAAAAAATTATAACTTCAGTCTTGAATATTTATTAAACATTCCTAAGGACTTAAAAAACCCTCCATAACTTTATCCAAGAATTTAAGCACTCTAATATTATTATGAAAATGTTCCAGTAAAATAAAAGAAATAATTAATAATTTTAGAAAATAGAATCATACTAAAAGTTACGTATTTCTTGAAAATATACCAAAAACATCACATTTCAAGATGTTACGAAATATGAAGGAAGAATATGGAAGTATATTTTTCATGGAATGAGGAAAAGCAAGGGCGATACATCTATGACTTACTTAGGAGCTAGAAATTAATAGTTAGATTTTGGATTTTTATTTCTTGCAGTTGCCATTTTTCCTTTCTATTTTTTTTATATTGACTCTTTTCTTCAGGACGTGATATTGTGCATGTTTTGTCTTTCCTTCTTTTTATTTGTATTTTAGAAGTGAAAAAGTAATTGCGTTTCTCAATGTTTTTAATATTATCTCCTTCCCAGTTCCTAAAAGGATATTCGCATTTACAACTGATATTCCCCAAAGAAGTTCAAGCCTCTATTTCCGGAACCATTTGATAATATTCCTTAGTGTAATGGCTTATGAGCGCAACAGATCTGAAAGCTCCTGTCTTAGCCTAACTTTGTTATACGCGGTAATTGTCTCAGGTTTTGGTCTCCAGTGAAACTATTTCTCTAATTTGACCTTGGTAATCGTGTTAAAGCATTAAAATCATTTATGACTCATCGACTTATTACATATAAATCAATTATTATAATTATGCATTTCCATTTGGCTGTATTATTTGTAATTTATGCAATTAAGGAATGTCTTGTGTGGACATAGTTGCAACATGCGCACACTTAAATATTTTAGAAACATGGAGACATTCGTTTGTGTCCGTACAACTTCTTATGAACTTACTATTCGCCCATGGTAGTAAAATGGTTTCTCAATCGCTGATCTAGGTAGTGTTTAGAATCAAAGAATAGTGTCAATCAAATGTTAGGAGTAATCAGTATAAATCATTTATTCACAAGTTGTTATAATCATATTATTCTCTTCTTTAGTGAGTCAGTATGCAGAATATTGCGTTCAAGTTTGGTCGTCCATGTTGATGATGTTGAAAGGGTGAAAATTGGTTCAGCGTAAAGCAATCAACTTAATCTCTAGTAATCTCTAGTATTATTAGATTAGAACATTTGGATAGATTAAATAAAGTGAGGATGATTTCACATAAAGGAGGCTTGTGTAAGGTAATATATATTTATTTTAAAATTATTGAGCAAGGTTAAATGTACTTAGCCGTTATATTTCTAAGGTCAAAACCAGTTAAGAATGCTTAAAAGGTTAAGAAAGCAGTGAAAGTTTAATGTTTAGAAAACCCTTTTTTTAAGGCATAGATTCTTGAATTTTGGAAAGTGTTCTTCTTGTACAATACAACTTTATTTTGATGCTTTCATTTATTCCATGTCTCTTCTCCACAAAGAGTTTCAAGTTCGGACTCAGGATTCAAAGATGGAGAAGTTAGCTAAGTCACTCTTTGGCATTCTTAATAGTTTTCACGTTTGCTCTTTTTTGTTTATCCATATTCTCCCTGAACTTCTCTATCTTCCTCTTTTAAATTAGTGAAAACGCCCTTTTTAGTCGCGGGAACACGACTCTATAAGTTACTATGTCGGACCGTAGGTCGGTCGGTGGGATGGTAACCATTTCACTTTTCAATGAGTTTTTGAAAGTTTTGAAGGTAGTGAGTTCAGATGATATTTTTTGTTAATTGATAATACGCTTGTTATTTTTTTTTTTCAAAAGTATTGAAATAATTGAGAGCACGTGACTTAGGTGTGTTGACTTTGTTGAATTATTTCTCACTTTCGATTATTAATTTCCATAACAATTCATTCACTTCATTCGTTATCTTATTGTGTCTGAGCTTCTCCGTCTCCGTCCCCCCAACACTAAAATTAAATTCACTTTATTCCCTTTCTTCTCGCATCTGATCTTCTCTTCTTCATATTCCAATTAACCCTTCTATTCACCTCATTTGTTTTATTTCTGATATTCTCCATTTTCCTTCTCATTCTATTTCTTTTTGTGTCTGAACTTCTCCGCTTTCCTAACTTCTTACTGCACCTTTCAGTAATACTTATTTCCTTTATCTTTCTCACTTGGTTAACTCTATTTATTCCCTTCAATTTGCGATGTTATGGTCACGGACACAAATCTCAGTTTCAACCTAATAATACATATTAATGAAGATACCGGTAGAAGAGTAGAGAGAAGATAAGAAGAGAGACCATAGGTAGATGGTAGATCGATGGTGACATAGATTAATAGGGAGAGAATTGGGTAGATGAGTAGATTGATAGGTAATATACATATATATGTTCGCGGGCTTGGTATAACAATGATTAGGTCCCTTCACACAGAACCGGGCACGGCTGGGGGACACTCTTCATCTAGCCGTAGGGTCTTTAGATTGGTCTATTTTATAGAGTCACTTGCTTGGCGTGTGTGAAGAGCGTCCTCTTGTGTGTGTATTTATTTCTATACTAACAGCATACCATCACTTCTTGCATTGGAGTATACCTTACTATACATATATATATATATATATATATATATATATATATATATATATATATATATATATATATATATATATATATATATATATATATATATATATATATATATATATATGTTTATCATAATTATCTACTTAGCTAGTATGTTAGGTAGAATGGCTGTTAAGTAGACAAATATGATTTATCCAATTAAAATACTTTAAAAGTAATTACTCTGTGTAACTTCCTCTATTTCTAAACTAATTGGAAATGCGTTTCTATTATACTTATCTATTACTATCTTTTTATCTGTTTATGTACCTATATACTTATTTACCACGTCTATGATATTGTAGTAAAAATTCTACGCTATTGCTTCGACTTTAGTTGGGTTAAGGATAATCGTCTAAAGTATTGATCAAGTCAATTTTTGCAATTCATTTCCATAAAGGTTCTTTCAATTCCTTTAGAACACTAGTTCTCGAGAACATGGGTGCTTGCAACTACCATGAGTGGGTGTTAAGTCGTTGCAAGGGGATATTGAGCAGTGGAGTGCGGTGACTTTTAAAGATGGGGAAGCAATTCAAGTTTTACAAAAATAAATATGTTGATTGAAGTAAATAAGTTCACCCGACAAAAAATTAGTCACTTGTAACCATAGTAAGGGCCTCAGGTTTCCACTTCGCTCCATATGTTCATGCCATAGAGTTCCCTGCGTAATGTTCTTTCTGAAATAGGTGGTGAAGGACCAGAATTGACGTTTTGTAGCAATTCCTGACTGAAAGCAAATCATGCCTGGAGATTCTACGACGGTCCCTGTCTGTCAACACTTTCTTCCGTCCAAGATTCTGGCGCGGACTTTTCGCATTTTGGGAGTTCTGCCATTGCTTGTAAATCCGGATGACCGTACTCGTTGAAACACTGCCAAATTCCGCCAACTCCTTCACATGATAACCTTTGGCACGGCCAAATGCAATCACACCTTTTTGCCATTCCATGACGTCGCTTTTCCGGCCCATTTTAAGTAGAGCTGATTTGCTACCTACAGATCTTCACGTCGTCCGCAACACAAATAAAGCCTAACTAACGTTTCGACGTAAACTAAGCTACACTTCTCGGCTGCCTAAGGTTCGTACACGCTTCAGATGTTAAATTATGTTTTTTTTCTCCCTAGGTGACTAATCTTTGGTCCGGTGAGTTCATTTTGTTCATTGAAATTAACTATAAAATTGTAAGCTACCAACTCTATTTAAATGTTGATTTTTTAAAGTTATTCTTTTAAAACTTTATTTAAATGGTAAAATAGCTTCTGTAAGTATGCAAATCACCAAGCCAAGATGTTCTATCATATTGGCCTACATTGTATTTGCGAGTGCAACACTGTTTTAGATGACATCTAGTCTTGGCGTAGGCCTACCTGTTTTAATAATAGTTTCTTTTTCTTTATAAGTCATCGAACTGAACTTCCTTTATACTAATTTTTCAATAATGCAATCGCATTTTCTCACAAAATTATTCTTTATATATTTTGTTTAATAGGAGGTTATCACCTAAACAAAATGAATAAAAAATACGCCACGCTTATCTAAAAACTTACTCGCAGCTACTAACTGATCTCAAAGATAGGAGGGGTGAATCCGGTAGGGCTGCCAGAATCCAGAAAATATAAACAAAATGCTTAAGATACAAGAGCGTAACCATATAGAGTTTAAGCTATGTAGCTACTTTCATTCTCAGAACCAGTATTTAAATATAACCTTATAGTGGGCACCGAACCTACACTCTAACCTCAATCTATCCAATCCACTTCCTATCCTAAGTCGGACGTGAGAAATCGAAGGAGAAATGAAACGGATTGTATATACAGTCCTTTATTTACAGGAAAATATGGGTAAATATACTTAAGATCTCGATATATCTACATACAAAAAAACAATCCTACTTATAAATATTACCAATAAAAAAACAATTCTCTTATTCAAACCAAACAACGAAAAAAGTATTTAAAAAAAAAATACATACAAACAAACGAGGCCTCTTATCTCCCGTTTAGGGTTCCCTGGGTAAGAGTCTTGACCGGCTGCCACTCGTGTGGGCAAAATTTTTGCGCACATCTTTTTTTTTTTTAAAGGCCTTGAATTCCGAGCTCATACAATATAAAGCGATCCGGTCGCATCTTGAGGCTATTTAAAAGACCTTTCCCTCCTATCGGCCCTTAAAATAGATTCAATTAAGTTACTGCAAACTTTCGATCCCAGCCACTCTTTACAAAAGGCAGTAATAATTATTTATTTATATATATATATATATATATATATATATATATATATATATATATATATATATATATATATATATATATATAGATAGATAGATAGATAACATAATGGCTTTTTGTTTCTAATATATATAATGATATATGAAACTAAGTCTTTGTATCTATTGATATTATTAAGAAAACTATGTACAATCTTTACAGAATATGGCTCCTGGAAAGAGAAAAAAATACATTTTAAATAAATCATAAAATCAAATATATATATATATATATATATATATATATATATATATATATATATATATCCCATTCAAACACACATTTTTACAGAGGGAGGGAAAGGGTATTGGAAAATGGGTGGAAGAATGGCCCTACAAACACACTCACATTCGATCCACCACAACCTAAAAATTGTTTAAGCTTCAGGGCATAATAATAGTTACGTCATTATGTCTTAGACATTTTGTTGCTTTTCACTAGATTCTGGCAACCCGTCAGGGTTGCTAGATGTAAGCCGCTGACTGCAAAGCTAAGTTTGCTTCCTTTTCCGTGCACAAATAGGTTATTTTTTTCTTAATTCTAACACGGCATTGAAATATCTAGATGAAAAGATCTTTTAAACTATTCATTCCGAAGCACCAAAAATCAGAACTATTATTGAAATTTTAAAGGAAAAAAAGTAAAGAGTAGAAATCTCAACGAAAAGTATGTATTTCGTCAATTGCAGTCAGGCTCATCAGGGTCTAACGCCAGTTCGATTGAAAATGAACGGTACCTTATGGCGTATACAAGCATAGGCAAGCATAAATGTGAGAATAAAATTGATTCTGCTGTTATATTAATTTTTGGGGTGTAATTTATTTTTCTTTTCTTCTTAACTATTGGAAGCATTGTTCCCTTGCTTCCATTAACTGCACGCCTCTGATGTTGACGAAGCGTGGTAAAAACACTTTTTCTTAGTTTTTTAAAATTCATGTTGTTTGTCTCTCTATCTTTCTACCCATCTTTTTAGTCGCGTGCAAGTCTAATCGCGAGCGACTCTACATCTCTATGTCGGTCGGTCGGTTCCCGTTTTTATTTTCTTTTGTTTTTGTTATAACATCATAATTATTCGGCCGATTCTAACGAAATTTAAAACCTTATGTTGTTTTAAATTCTTCTTCGAATACTATAATTGTCAAAGTTCTCACAAGGTTAGCCCAGGAATTATTTTGTTTTGGCAATAACATCATAACTCTTCGGCCGACACTCTGCTAGACAAGACTATGCTATAATATGCTATAATCTGCTAGGCAAGCCTAGAATAGGCTACACTATGCTATGCTATGCTAAGATATAATATACAAGTGTAAGATATACTATGCTAAGTTAGGCTATAAAATGCTATGCTAGGATATCATATAGTATGTTAGGCTAGACAATACATTGCTATGCTTGACTAGGGTATAATAAGATCGTATAGGCTATACTTGTCTAGGATAGTTAATGCTAGGCTAGGTTATACTATGCTAGGCTAGGCTCAGCTATGATAAGCTATACTAGGCTAGATAGGGCTATACTATGCTATGCTAGGGTAGGGTAAAGTATAATAGTCTAGGGAGGGCTATGATCTTCTTATGCTAGGCTATGTTAGGTAAAACTATGTTAGGGTAGGATAAGCTAGCTAACCAAGGCTATGATATCCTAAGCTCTGCACGGTTATTCGAGTCTAGGGTATGGTATTCTATACTAGTCTAGGCTATGCTAGGTTGGGTATAATATGATATGCTTGGCTATATTATGTTATGTGTGGCTATGCTAGGATAGATTATACCAATCTAGCCTATAGTATGCTATGCTAGGCTAGGCTATCGTATGTAAGGATATATTGGCTAGGCTATAGTAACCTAGGCTACACTAGGCAATGCTGCGCTAGGCAAAGCTATAAAAAAAATACGCTAGGTTAGACTAGGCTCTACTAAGCTAGGCTAAGCTATACTAGGATATAATAGCCTAGGATATACTAAGCTAAGGTAGGATAAAGTAGGCTATACTATGCTAGGTTATACTAGCATAGTAGGATTATACTAAGCTAGGCTAGGTTAGGCCCAGCACAGCTATTCTATTCTAGGCTCTCCTATGTTTGGCTAAGCTTGGCTATACTAGGCTAAAACAGGGTAGGTTATACTATGCTATGCTTGGCTATGATATGCTATGCTATACTAGGCAAGTTTAGGCTATGCTAAACAATACTACGCTCGGCTAGGCTGGGCTGTTCTCTACTATGCTATGTTAAGGTATGTGGCTATACCAAGGTCCTCCCATGGTTACTCCGGAAATTATTTTAAAGTTTCGAAGATCGTAAGGTCATAAATCAGAATAAGTGCGGGCACGCGACTTTTTGGTCAGCAGACCTTGTTCAGTTAGTAATAACTACTACAACTGAATAGTCACCCTTGTAAACAATAGTTAGTTTAATAAAATTCAAGATTTTTCTTTCTTTAAAACATAATAATTACTCTTGGAATTTGGTCAAACACATTTGCTTAATCATAATTAGATTTTTCAGATGTTTTTTGGGGGATGCTGCAATTAGACATGTCAAGCCTCTTATAATTTTGCTTAATATTGTAATATTAGCTCCTAAAACGTTACGATTTTGAAATTTTATGATAAAACTTAATGATTATAGAAGATAATTATGCATTTTTAAAAATTTTAATTATATTTAATTAAAAAATATTTTAATACGGCAAAATCATTCTTCGGTTCAACTTCTTGAAAAAAACAAAACAAAATGTCCCACAGTATAAATTTGACTATTTGCTAACAAATTATTTTATGAAATAAAATTAAATATGTGATATATATATATATATATATATATATATATATATATATATATATATATATATATATATACAATATTTTTACTTCCAGATATAGCTGAGTACTTTGAAAAGTGCGCCACTCAAGAGGCTGATAAGTTGCCTAGACTCGAACTATGCTAAATCAACGAAATAGGAGATAGGCCGACAGTCTAATGTTGAATAAATGCAGTAAACAACTATTCCTTTATCAGAAAATCAGTTTTTCATATTTGTTAAATGATTTCAGACTTCAGACAATTTCATAAAGCCGTTGAAACGTTAAATATGCCATGTGTATCTGAAGCTGTGGCTACTATACCGAAGATGAGTGTTTTTGAATCTCCCTCTCAGTAAAAGCAGAGTAGTGTCGTTTTGATGAAGTGGATAATGACATCGAAAATCATTTGTGTGTAGAGTTGCGCAAAAGCGAATTTGGAATACTTAGCTGTGCAAAACAACTTGATGTTTTAAATTGTTTATGTAGAATTTTTCAAAGATGGGAAAACACATGAAGTATGGCTGTTTTGTACATCATTGAACAAAAAAAAAGGATAATTACTCTATGATTTGCTCAAAACGTATCTTACGACCAATGATATACCGATAACAAATATTGTCTTGTGCAAAAGGTAGACCACCATCAATGACGCGGAATTAGCAGCGTTCATGAAATAGGAATTTCCTTATCTTTTTGCAATACGTTGCGTCATTCATTCGTCTGCGTCTCGTTGCCAAAAAGCTTAGTCCTATCCTAAATCCAACTCTCTGTCATATTTGGGTAATTGACAAGCGCATGTTTTAAATAGCAGACTATTATGACCACTGTGTCAAGATAATGAAGTGGAATGTGAAAGCTTTCATTGGCTCTCTAAATTTTTATGAGGGACACCAGACACCCTCTTCCCTACATGACTTGCCCCCAAGTGCACGGACATACCCGTGCAACTAAGGATACTTCTGGTGGAGCTTCCGGCTCCCGCTCAAGCGAGAGGGAAAGAAACGAAACTTTTCCCCGCTTCGCCAGAGAAGAGCGCTCACAATTTCCCTTTCTCTTTTCGCCAGAAGCGACATACATCGGGACGGAACTCTTCGATAAATAGGGAGCATGCTAAATTCCTCCAATTGGGGGAGAAATGTGGCCAGTTTGTTGAAAAACACATCACTTCAAAGCCGGTCATATGAGTCAAGCCTGAGTTCATTTCAAGTTCCTGCACTCACCTAAGAGACACCTGGCTCAACTCTGAAACCTGTCTCCTCGCTCGTTGGTAACCAAGGTGACGGTCACTTGCTAAAAGATTCCTCACTGCATGACAACCTCGACGCATCGAAGCCTACTACTCCAAACAAAGGTTACTTTTTCCAGTGCCTGGCAAGTTTTATACTCACGTTTCAATTATCTTAACCGACCTTAAAGGAAATTTAATTCACTACACTCGTTCACAAACTTGAACATACAGTGAATAATCTAATTCTAAATTTACATATAATTAAGGGTCTCGCCAGCGCAATGCCAATTTTCAAAAGTACTGTAATACTTACCTCTGCCCCAATCTCCATACGGTGAAAAGCCTAATTATAAATTTTAGAAAATTACAGTGTTTCTACAGTACCTAAATCGAAACGAATAAATCCTATGCATTAAAAACTATTTAATTTTGCCGGCAATTCTCATGAAGTGAAGACTATCTTATATGGGTTACTGAAATATATTTCATATTCAATGAATATAGTTTAATTTCCTTTTTTTGCTGATAAACAGTAAAAATATATATATTAAACAACCTCAAAATTTACGCCTAGCCAAATGCAAAACATACAAAAGCAGATAGGTCCTAGTGCATCCAATTTAGTGCCTGAAGTGTCAATGGTGCCTACAAATTTAATGTACCTACCTGAAAATATGGTAACCAGAATGGGAACGGACTCAAAATTAAAACGCCTTTTAAATTTATTTAATTCTGTATAAAAAAATAATCTTCTACTCATGACTTATGCTAGAATGTTTTTCATATCGTGTATCTAACTGACATTTATGATAAAAGGGTGACATACTTTTCGCTCTAACCCTTTGACTGCTGCTGGTCTCTATATGGTCTCTCTCAGAAAGAGCAATTGACTGCTACCGATCCAAATATGGGTTCTGCCTTCTATCTTGCTCTATATCAAGTCAGTTGCTCTCTATGATAAATAGATATATGTTGACATGTATTAAATAAGATTTTGAGTAGAAGATAATTTTATTATTTTTAAACCTCTAGTACTGAGAATAATGCCTTGAATTATAACTGACGCGGTCAAAGTGTTAAGGAGACAATTCCAATTTAATAAAGGCTAAAGCTGCTTATCCCCTTTCATCATAAAGTGGGATTTGTTCAAATAGAATATTGTCAGAAGAGATTTATGCCGTTTCCGGGCATGAACACTGTAAAAGACTATTATTCCAGCCAGGATTAGGAAGACGATTGTATACATCTGCACTCAATGAAAAATGAATTTTGAAAAGCGAATTGAGATAGAATTAAGATGAATATTCTTGTCATCATCATCATCATCATCATCATCATCATCATCAATAACTCTATAATTTGAGAAGGGGATTTTTTATTTTAGTATTTGAATAATAATTTCATTTTAGTTTGGTTATGACATGTTTTTTATCAAAGTTATTTCTAATAATTCTTTTATAATATCAAAAAATAAAATGGTGAAGTTAAAAAATAAATATAAGTATCGAAATTTTGTGAATTTTTTAAAACTTAAAGAATTATAAATGGTGAAGTTCAGAAAATTGATTTTTATATATCTTCTATAACTATATTTTACCAAGGTGATATTTTGAAAGGGAGGAAATTTAGTTTACAGTTCCTTTTTAAAATTATTATAATTGGCGAAATTTAGGAAATTTATAAAAATTTAACTATGGCCGCTTTTTTTTAGATTTTAAATTTTAATCTTAGTAGCGAAGCGCAAACTCCTGCCGTAGGGGGTGGGGGAGGAGTGGCGAAGCCATTGCCTGGTCTGGTTTATAAATCGATTGATTTGCAAAGTTGATGAACAGGAATTTTTGTCTTTCCGAAGCAAATTATCGAGCTCCAGAGTGAAGAAATTAAAAAAGAAAATGATTACAGAAATGTGGTTGCATCATTGAGGAACATTTAAAGTTCTTTGTAAAAAAAGATTAATTACTTGTACATATATTGTTAGTCATGTTTCCTTAAGAATACTTGTGAAATTTTGAGCCAGATATTACCACATGTGTTAAAAATCACAAACCTCAATGTTCACATATAATAGTAGAAAATTATGCATGTACTCTTTATGTGATTTACGTTTCAACAAACCGTTTAAATTGCCTTCAATAACGATTAATTTACTAAAGACAAAGTACGGCATAGCCTTAAAATTCTGTGAGAATTCCCTATATTTAAACTAAAGATGGGCCTTGACAAGAAAATAGGAGCCATAGGGTGTGCCACTTTGAGCTGAAAAAAGATAAACATTTCTTTAAAGCAGGACACTTTAGTATGTATTAAACGATGATGATCACTCAAAATGGTTATTTTATTATGCTCAAAATGTCTCTTTGCGATGGTTGCTCAATTTCACCTATCACAATTTCTAGCATGACTGAGAATTTCTTCAAAATAGGAAAAAGCTCATTTAATTTTACAGCTGCTGATAGTGTGCCATAAGAACAAACTGACCAAATATACTATAAATCTAAGCTCTATAAAAATAGTGATTATGATCCAAAGTACCAATTTCAAATGATAGGGAATTTGTGTAAGGATGCATCGTGCTCCTATGGATATAGAAATGGGTTAATGGTCATTTTAGCTGATACATGCGATTGGTTAATGGTCATTTTAGCTGGTACATGAAATTAGTTTGCATTTTACAAAGGCTCTAAAATTATAGACTGCCTCAGGGATTAAAATAAGAAGGTAACCTAAAAAAATGTCCTAAATTATTTTTGGTACAACTTTAGCGTGATCTTTACCAAAATTCAATTCCTACTTTTGTGTTATCTTTTTATTGTGATTTCTACCTAATCATATTTTACATCTGGCCGCCATGCACAAAGCGAATTTGGCCTTGAGACAAAAAAATCTAGCAAAATATTTGGCCTTGAGACTCGAGATCAGCTCGTAGTTTGAAAGTATATGATCTAACTGGTAGTTTAAAAGTGTTTGTTTCTATTTTTGAATAACGTAAACAAACCCTCACAAGATGTATCTATGAGAATCTGCACTAAAGTTGTTTCAAGTGAAAGTGCTGTATCTGGTTAAGAACGGTTTACTGCGAGAAAATGATACTTGCCAAAAATGCGACGGACCTAGTATCTTAACTACTAAGAAATGACGAGGAAAGGATATGCCAGTATAGATATGTAGCAGTATTTTCTTTTTGTACCCTGATCTATATGGAAAATTACATTGAACAATGAGCCTTTGTGCAATCGTTGAGCTTATTTGTTGTGATTACTAGGTTGTTCTTATTTCATGTTTCACAGTTGATTGGTATATCATCCGCTACTGTTGTTGACTGGTTCAATTAATGCCTGGAGGTTTGTTCGAGTGTACTGTCTGCTAATTGTAGATGAAAAAGGGTTGGAGGAGAAGAGAGGCCAGTTCAAATAGATGAAGCAAGATTTTCTGGACGTTGTAAATACAACAGAGAACCTGATTTGGCAGGCGACAAAGCAGCAGATAGACTAGCGGCCGTATGCTAAGACAAATGTGAAATACACTTTTATCAGATTTAGTGTAGCTTCACAATTATTTATAAATTTATTATATGCAAAAGGCTAAAATGTAAAACACCTTAAAAAAAGGTTTTTGCTCAAATGTGCATTTCACATTTATTTTAGCATACGGCCGTAGGGCTCGAAAATGTGGTAAAAACTCGGAATCATGGGTAGCGTATTTATGTCCGTGGGGGTTCTAGATTATGCAAATGGGATGATGTGCGTTACTTCTACACTCAAAAGAGCGATGAAGCTACTTTATTACTCATCATTGAAAAGGAGGTAGCTAAGGGATTAGGAATACAATCGGATGAATGGTCTGCATATTGCAGGCTTTCACTAATAGGATATGATCATCAAACTATAAACCAAGAAAATTATACGGATCCAAATACATCAGCTCATATTAAAAATAATACAACGACCTTGGCTACAAGGTGAAATCTGGATACTGAGGAAAAAAAACGTGGAATACCTAAGCATCACCTTCACGGTTACTTAGTGACTTAGATGAAGTTTGTTGGAGACTTTCAAAGGGCAAAGATGCAGATTTATTTCTTGAAATGCTCACAGATATTCGTAAAGCTTTTTCCTAAGATTTCCCTTTCATTTAATTTTTTTCATTTTTCACATGCTTCTAAACAAATAATGTTTATGTTTTCAATTAAACTAAATTAGAGTAACTTCGTCTTTTTTAGTTGAGGTAGGAATCAATGTTATGGGTGTGAAGAGGTAAGGAATCACGCTAAAATTGAAAGTTGCTAGGTAGAAATCACGCTAAAACGGGACCGTCTATTTTATTTTGTTAGCCTTCCGTTTTAATAGCGATCAATGGTCTGCGTAAGGTGCGCAAATAGAAAGAAATCTTTCACTTCTATGTGTCTTCTCACTGATTGGCACTTTTTTTTTATTTTATACGTTAATTAGTGTAGGCTATTTAGGGCCTCTCGCTTATTGTCCTTATTAGGTGTTTGCATTTTACATGCCAATTAGGTTAGGCATTTTAGGGCCTCTTGCCTACTGTCTTTTTAGGTGTTTGCATTTTACATGTGAATTAGGTTAGGCTTTATAAGGCCTCTCGCTTATTGTCCTTATTAGGTGTTTGTATTTTACTTGTCATTTAGGTTAGGCATTTTAGGGCCTCTTGCCTACTGTCTTTTTAGGTGTTTGCATTTTACATGTGAATTAGGTTAGGCTTTCCTGGGCCTCTTGCCTACTTCCTTTTTGAGGTGTATGCATTTTACATGCTAATTAGTTTAGCATAGGTTAGGCTGATTAAGGCCTCTTGACAAATGTCCTCTTTAGTTGTTTATATTTTACATGTTAATTTGTTTATGCCTAGGTTTAGTTGAGCATTGAACTAAAGTGACCTAGCTTAACCTAGCCTAAACTAATTAAGATAAAAAATACAGATGACCTATAATTCAAATCAGGACACAAAAGTAAATTGAAAATTGTAAGTCTCCCCCCAAATAAAACGACGTTCCCAGGGCCATAAGGGCAATTGAACCGGTATTTTGATCGGATTCAAGATTTAAGTGGATAAATTGCAGATATTTCTTGTCATCTCCAAGGTTGCAGGCATTAAACTCTATTCTGAACCGCAGGAAGAGATCGTTTTGAGGAAAATGCCGGGTTGGGAGAATTGCGTGTCATCTGTGTTGCCCATTGCAAAAAGTAGTCTCTTTTGATTTCCTGAAGTATATTTTTTCAAAATCACATATTTTCACTTTTTTTATCTCTCATTTCGAAACCTTTCTTGCGATGATACCCTCGCTACTTTTTAACAAAAAATAAACAAATAATGCGAGTATTTATTAATTTATTTCTAGTTTCAGACTATCATTCAATTTTTTTTTGAGTTAGCACGATAATAATAATAATTGTAAACATTGGTGAACCCCCTAAAATTGTATGGCTGATTGGTATCTATTAATAAAAGTCATTGACCATCATTTTCAGCTTGTTTCATTCCATTGTGCCCCCGCCCCCTCTTACCAGGAAGTATTCATTACTTGAGTTTCCATCCGTACTCAAGGCATTGAGCAGATTTCATCCTTTCACGTTATACAAGTTCGTATTATGGGTATATGTGTGTATAAATATACCTAATTTAGCATTTATTTCATTTTTGTTCTTTATTAAAAAAAATGTGTTCTTCCAATTTCCATTTCAACAATTTCTCTCTTTTTTTTCAATAACCATGTTTATGTCCTTATCCAAATAGTATCCTAATTTCTCTTTGAATTTAACTAAAGTTCCATATTTTTACATCATAAAAATTTCGTGGTAACCTCGACATCACAAATCATACGATAACAAATGTCAAGCTCACTTTGATTTGAGTAAAAACGAATAATATTTATCAATAAATCTCAAAATGAACGGAAAAAGTCGTTTAAATTTGACTATTTCTGATTTTAGTTTGGCAGGAATAGTTTAAAATAAACTTTTATCTTTAATATTTCTAAACAATGGTGTAGTATATTCTTTATAGTTTTTATTTTACGATAAAGTAAACGTTTTGAAATTAATTACATTAATTTTAGATACTATCGAGATTTTATTTAGTACAGCAACATCAAAAGAAATCAAACTTAGATTACATCAATTACTGTGGCGCAGACAGCGAACTCCTGGCAATTCCATGTTGGTATCTCCTGGCAACCTCATGTCATTTGCGGCCTATTTTTCTGGCACTCACACAAGACGCATATTATTGTCATTCACACAACCCTCATCGCTCCACGCCAAGTGTCAGCCTTTACATTAACCTCCATAAAACCCCCTCTCCATCCACGTGAGCTTCAAGTCTCCTGACTTGAGCAAACCAAGAAGAATGCCAATCATAGACCTTGTTAATAAAGATAAATTGTAAGCGTGTTTACTTAACCAACCAAAAGATAATTGTAAGCGTGTTTACTTAACCAACCACCCCAACTCTATATGAGGCGTTCAGATCGACAAGGGCGAAGATGCCAAATAGCTAGAAGAAAATATCATTAAATGACATTCAAAATGCAATCGGCTTAGTAAGGGCGAATTCACCAATGCAAATTATTTTCTAAGTTGTAACAAAAAGGGGGCGGAGCCTGGATCATAGCATCCTCGCCCTTGTGGTTGGCAATATTGTTAGCTCAATTTCATCTTTAATCAATAGAGACATTTTTATATACCTGATTAAAATGGTAACTAACTCAGAAAAGAATAAACAGTGGGTAAGAAAAAAAACTAATAAATTTAATTTTTATTTGTAATTTGTATTTAATAACTAGTTTCCTTTTATAGATGATAATAATGTTCCCTTTGGCGAGTCTGAAAAATAAAAATAAATTTTACTTAATGTTGTTTGTCAACAACTAAATTAATTAAAGATGAAAAATGAGCCAAAACACTTTTTTTTTACTTAACTTTATCTAAACTTTTATTTAGGTAAAGTAAATTGGTTAGATTAATTAAAAGAAATTGAGATATTGGGCATGGCGCGATACCAAGAATATTATAAATTCCACATTGTACGTCTTGTATTTTTCTAATCTAATTTAACTAAACTTATACCTAATTAAATGTGGAAATTTAAGTTTTATAGGGATTGTGCACACACTCCAATGACTAACTTTATCGGATAATACTTACAAGATAGGCGAACATGTAGCTTAGAAATTTAGTTCATCATCATTATCATCAGAACCTTCTTCATCAGCTGTTATAGTATCTTTGCTTTGTAGTTCTATAACATTTTCCAAAAATTTCTTGTGGTGTAGATGCACATAAACAAGTAAGTCTTTCAAGTCTTTTACCTTTTCATCGCTCAGTTTCACAGGATTTGGATACTTTTGGGGAACAATAGTAGTTGAAAGATCAAATTTGGACTGATCCTAGGCATTTTGTCTGCCTTTCTGTAGTTTGATCCACATTAACTCCTGATTATATGCATGTTTAATGCCATATTCTTGTTTGAAATTGGCTTTCATGCTTATCCTCTTTGTAATGTAATTCTGTAGGATACCATAGTCATAGAAAGAGGGGCGATCCATTCTGACGACTGGAAATGGATGTGTGATCCTAACAGTTTTAATAAGAGAAGCATATTGCTCTTCTGAATAGACTTCGACTGCTCTTAATTTTTTTTCTATGAGACCAAAATTTCGGTCACAAGAAAGTAAAGAATGGCATAGGACCATAAAGTAATGGACAATTTCATTAAACTTGTTTTCATGTTTTTTTTGGAGGCATGCCAAAACCATGTTGATATTTTTATTATGGCTTCCGCAATTGTCACTAAACAATATTATTTTATTTGCATCAAGGCTAAGGTTGGTATTAATGTAGTGCATGAGACAGCTACAAGCTCTACCGAACCTCGTTTTGCAACACTCTCGTTCCATAAATACATGGAAGCTGTATTTAAACTCACATTTTGAACACAAAAATTATATGCCCAAAGTTTCCTTTTATAGTATTGTGCGCTTTTTAAAATCTTGGGAATCGACAGGGTTTGTTGCAAATCAAAGCAAAGTACAGCTACTGATGGAGCTTGATTATCTTGAAATGAGCAAAGTTTATTAAAAGGTACCCTTGCACGCTTGAGATGTAGTTCTTGTTTCACTTTAAGCGCTTGATTCTTTGTAGCATCTTTGGTTTCACTTAAACTCTTAATTTCATTTTTGACTTGGTCACAAAATGAGCATGTGTCACTCTTTGGGGGTTCAAAGCCAAAATTGAGGCACTATTAAATACATTACGATAATAGCTATCCTTTACAGGCTCAATGTGTGGGTACTTTTAACTAATCCATTCTTTATACATATTGTAAAGAATGCTAATGTTAAGACCGGGAGTTAAATATTTTCTATGTGGGCTTTTTGCTCTGCTATAGCGGCTAGTTGCCTTGGGAAAGCTATCTATATGATCAATAACAGACTGTTTCCTTTCATCACTCACCTTAGTGGCACTGTGACGTTTCTGTGATTTCCCTCGTTTATCTAAATCAATAGAGCCACTTCTATTTTGTTTATAAAGCACAGATCTCGCACGTTTTTCTGTTATGCCGTGGACACTATAGAATGTCTTACGACATACCTCCTAGCTTTTATTGTCAAACTGTACAATGCATTTTACTCTTCTCAGTGTTCTACTAGGCCTATCTTTGACAGGGCATCTTTTAATATCTTCACTAATAAGAAATGTAGAAAGGTAAGCATTCTGGAGATCGTAATCTCCTATTGCCCCCAAAGCATCAAACACTTCTTGGATTATTTCCACTCCTAAGTTTGTAAAACAACCCCAAGAACAAGCAGGACCTACTACACGAGCAGGAACATGTTCTGACGTCTTAACACTAACATAGGCTTCACCGCAATTTTTTTTCCCTTTGCTATAACACTTTTTCATCTTTTAACATTTATTTGGCGCTTTCTGGAATAACCAGTTGGTGCAATTTGGGAATCATCACTTGTGTCACTCATTATATGGGCTAATTTAAAAATCAAAGTTCACTAAACGATCGTTTTCACACTAATGAGTAAATAATTGTATTCTTAAATTCGTACGGTAAGCTCAGTTTGGATTGGGTGATGAGACTCAAATAAATTGCGCTGATTGGATAACCGTTTTGGCGGGTGCGCCCTTGTCGTACGGTTGGTTCTTTTATCACGGGATTCACGGCTAAAATTGATATCATATTTTCGTAACTTGTAAAAAAGCTTAGAATTTGAAGGTAAAAGGGTGAACTAGCCTCAGAAGGTTTGCATGCCTTGATAGAGGGGTCGATGAGGTATATAAAAATGAAAAAAAAATTGGGAGCATAGCGTTTTCACCCTTGTCGTTCTGAACGCCTCATATAGTCTAAAGTTTCTCTTTGCATTGAATTTACAGTAAAATCCATTGACTAAATTTACAGTTAAGACCATGAAATTGACTAAGTATCTTAAGAAAAGGCCAACGAAACAATTCAAAGTCCCTAATACCGATTATTTAAAGATAAAAATTCGCATTGTTTGTAAATGTGTTTATTTTATATGGAATATTTAAGAAAATTAAATAATTAAATTGAAAAAATCTACAGTTGCTAAAAGAACGAAATACTGAGTCTAACGTGATTTCTTCATTTATGTTGATGTCATGAAATTGTCTTTATTTTGCAAAATTATTTTTAATAAACAAAAATACCTTCATTCAGCAAATCCGTTTTCCTCATTGCTCTCCTTTCGTTTAATTAAGCCGTGGATTGCTTAAAGAATTCACCCAATTTTGATGCAATCTATAATTTGATATCCGTTTCCACCCGTTCCAGGTCAGAGTAAAACTTGACCATTTAAGAGATGTTAGAATGATATAAAACAAAAGGAAAAGTCACTTCATTGACCAGCGGAGTTTTGTGATAAGATGATAAATGGTTATTGCAATGATGGTTTCCCATGGTTCACATCACTTACAAGTGCCTTTGAATGACTAAATGAGGCTTCCGCCCATAGATGGCGCCACCCAGAGCCAAATCTGATGCCAGATTTGAAATCTCCATGGTGAATAACCATATGTCTCATATGTCCCATGGACATATAGGTCAGTTCATGGCTCTAAATAGGTACAATTGACTTTTACGCCTCTTGAAAAAAAAGCGACGCCAAGACCTGGCGCTTCGCCGCAGGTAAAAAATGATAATAACCTGGAACAATGTTTGGGCAATATAGAAGATGAGGAAGAATTTCCAAACCTAACGCAAGATTATTTTTTCCTTTGAGACGTGACATTTGTATTGTCACAGAGGGTAGGGTGGGATGTGTGTGTTGGGTGGGGGGGCATTCTCTCTGTTTACCAGTGAAGGCGCTTTAGTTCAATAACCTCATTTAAACATTGCAATGCTGATCATATAGGTATGTAGTAATTGTTTACTTACTACACTGTGTAACACGATTTTGTTACAGAGCAGAAAATTAGTGATTCTAGATGATTTTTAAGCGCTAATTAAAACTTTGTCTTTAGAATTTGTATATCACGTCAAGTTTTTGTGTAATATGAATTTTCCTTTTCAAGCCATTTCACACTTTGCTCAATATTGTACCAATATGAAATTTTTAATATATTTAATATATATATATAAGTAATATATATATAATAATAATGTATGTTAATAAATAATATATATATAATATATATTAACATTTTTAATATATATAAAGTAGACTATATTGAAGCTCAGATATCATTCAATTCTAATTACTGTTTTTTTTCTGATTTGTTCAGATTTTCAGATTAATACATACTTATTTGTGATAACTTTTCTGCTACTGGTAACTGGTAAAGAAGTAACACGTTTATCAAAATTTTGCTCTGAAAAGAACCTTATGATAAGGATCTTACATTGTCTATCGTTTGCTTGCTCAAGTTAGTATTTGAAATCTTGTCATGGCTTCAACTTTTAGACGCAGATGTGTAAACAGCCCCAACATATTTTGTTATGTTTGTGGGCAATTCACACAACAGTGGCACAACGGAGAAAAATAGAAAAAGCAGTAACGATGAAGCAAGCCTACAGATACTATTTTGGATGCAAAGTAGGGGACCAGGATAAAGATTGGTTCCTTCATATTTGCTGCACGCAGTGTAAGACAATGTTGAAAGCTTGGCTAAATGGGAAGAGGAAGGCAATGCCATTTGCTGTTCCCATGATATGGTGTGAGCCCTCAAATCACTTTGATGATTGTTATTTCTGTCTAACAAATGTGGCTCGATTTTCAAAGAAAAACAAATCTAAAATTGTTTATCCAAATTGCCCATCACTTCTTCTTGGGTTACAGTTGGGAAAAACAAAGTACATGTGCTTTTTATGTCTATGGGATAGCAGAGATGATAAAAATCACTATAAAAAGCGAGAATGGCCAGCCAGAGAAGAACACATTGTTGGCAAATGTAATGTTAAGCATGATGCTCTAGTAGATAAAAAAAAGTTCATGTTGCACCTCTTCACATTAAATTAGGGTTAATGAAAATTTTGTAAAAGGGATGGATCAAAGAAGTGAGGGCTTTCAATATTTGAAAAACAAATTCAAAGGATCATTAACTGATGCAAAAATAGAAGCTGGAGTTTTCACTGGACCACAAATTCGCAGAGTTGTTTCTGATGATTCCTTTGTGGAAGTCATTAAAAAATTCTCGGCAATTTAAAATCTCTAAATTACCGAGAAATATTAAACAATATGCTGGAAACCTATGAAAAGATGGGATGTAGAATGTCACTTAAAAGGCCTTTTCTTCATTCTCATCTTGTTTTTTTCCTGAAAATCTAGGACCGGTTAGTGATGAACATGGTGAACGTTTTCATCAACAAATTTTGGTTATGAAGACGAGGTTCCAAGGAAAGTTAATCCAAATATGATGGGGGATTATTGCTGGTCTTTACAAAAACAAATTTGATGTCTCACAAAAGAAAAACAAGAAGGCTACAGCAAAGTTTCTTTAAACTTTTGGGAGGGAGTGAAGGGTAACTTCGCCACTGATATTCACTGTCTGTCCTAAACCAGAATAAAGAAGGAAGGTCCTCCACTTTTTAAATATTTTTGCTTAAAAATTAAAAAAATTACAAAATAAAAAGATTTTTTTATTTATTAATCGGAACAAATAGCGAAAAGGGGGGATGGGGTCATTACATAAATTCTAGACGCGATAGAGAATTTTGGTTTTCAAATTCGGATTCAGCGCCTTCGAACTAATTAGAAACACTTATTAATATGTCTGTAACAAACAAAAAGTTAAAATTTGTTGCCTAGCGTTATTGTGGCGCTCATAATGAATAACGCCTTCCTCATCATACCAAATGCAAAGCATAGCCTCCTCCTGTTAGAAAAAACGTCTAAGAGTAAAAATGAGGTTTTATTTGCGATTAATAATACAATAAAGTACTCACTTTTCATCTCCCATAACAATTTTGCCCAGAAATGGCTCAGCGGCATTTCGAGCGGCAATTCACATAATTATAAACATGTTGCTTCTAACAGTTCATGTGGCACCCAAGCACCAATTTTGTGGACTTTTACTGTTTAAAAGATGTTTACGCACGAGATCATCAATAAAATTTATAATTACTGCCATTTCATGAGTTTCTATCGAGGAATAGATTCCACAAGACCACGAAGATCTTTTTCAGTATGTCTCAGCCTTTATCCTCGGAATTTAATAGGTCGAAATATATTGAACTGTATTTATTTAACCAGCCCTAACATTTAAGAATATTTAATACATTTCCAGGCAATTTTGTAAAGGATTTTACTGCTAATGCACAACTTTTGCCTTTCATGTATTCATACAGCAGATTATATACCTTTTGTAAGTTTCATTTTCCGCCAAAACTGATGAAGTGTCCGAACAAATTGCAGCTTAATAAAGGCCTAGACTTTGCTAGCTTCAATAAGAGTAGGCATTAGTAGGTTAAAAAAGGGGTAGGGATAACCAGATTAAATAGGCTTAGGTAAAAGTAATTAAAAAGTGTAGGCGTTACGGGCTTAAAAAGTCATAGAAATTACTAGCTTAAATGGGCGTAGGCATTACCACGTTTGTGCATTTCCTTTAGATTAAACAACATTTTTAATCTGCAAATTTTCTATCTTACTCTAGAAGTGTCCTCTCTGCAGATTTTTGATGATAGATTGGATAGATTTATGGATCAGGATACTAGGTGGGGCTGAACTTGGTGATGGGAACAGGAGAGACCTCGTATAGGCTATTGATTACCCTTTTGTATACCCGTTCTTTTCTTATGTGTACATTTACGATGGAGTCTCAGACGGGACATTAATTTGATCCTTTCCAAGTCCTGAAAATCTCTCTGACTCAGCAAGACGTCAACTGACAAATCAGAAGGTGGGATTAAATTGTTTTGTTTTGTGTTAGGTATATTAAAAACTCTAGACACCTACGCAACATATATTTCGGCTTTCTAATTGCATATATGAAGCGTTCCATCCTCCTTCGCCACCTCATGAAGCAATTACGGTGCTCAGAAGCTGTTATACCTTGTAGCACTAAATTAACTGTTCGGTCTAGGTCTTGAATGCGGTAAAATTGCTTCCCTGCAATCGCACCCTTGATCTTTAGAAACAACTAGAAATCACAGGCAGAAAAGTCAAGTGAATAGGGTGGGTTGTCAAGAAGTGAGGTCCACTGCTGCTCCAGGAATTGCACAGTCAGTCGTGCTTTGTGGGGTGCAGCATTGTGCGGAGCATCAAAAGGCGCGATCAGCGACGGGCTGGTGTGGACTTGACCTAATGTTCTAGGACTTGAGGAAGGAATTGATAAGTGTAATACTTGGCTGTGATAATCAACTGTTGAGGCACCGCATACACACACATTGGTTCTTTAGAATTGAAGAAGATGGTGAAAAGGTGCTTTCTGCTGCGAAATCATTCAATAAAAATCTGAGGTCGAGGCTCTTTATCCCCCAACCGCACCATGTAGGCCTGCTGTGTATGGTTGTGAAGAAAGAAATCCCATAGTCATCTCCGGTAGCAACAGCTGAGAACCGTTTTGGAACATTTGGATTTCCGGTAGTAACATCTGAGATTCCTTTCGGACCATTTGGTTTTAATTCATCTAGCCAGCGACGACAAATCCGCACACATTCGCTCTTCTGTTAGAAAATGGGTTATCCATCGAGCACACTTCTTCCTCAGTCTTAAGTGTCCTAAAAACGATGGCTTTTGAACTCCCATAACTACCACCAAGCTCCTAAGATAAAAATCAAAGAGTAACAGTTGGATTTTCATCACGGAACGGACCGTTGGTGCTTCGATCATGGATGTCCGAGGGCGGTCAGATCAATAATCATTTCGAAGCTGAGTTATTTTGGCTGCAAAAAGCTCAAATCCATCGGGAAACAGTTTCCAGTGATGGAGTAGATTCGGGGAAAACTTCAATAATTACCCTATATCTCCTTTGTTTGTATCCCCCCTTCCTCGAGTTTCCACCTAGTAAACGTATAGAACATGCAACCTTTTTTCGAGAACTCCATGTTTATTCTGACTATAGATACACACTAGAGTGTGAATCATTTTCACTAATCTTACTGAGGTCCATTCGTTTAACATAACGGTTTGACCTTAAATATGCACACCGATTACTCCACTCTTAGTATTTTTACTCTGTGCACATTTGCTCAAATATACATATATTTCTCATCTCATCCATGTTATTTTTACCGCAAACAAATAATTTATGTTTTCCATTCAAACTGCTATTTCTATTAAACTCCTATCTTCTTCATGATTGCACTCTTTAATTCATACATTAAAGTTGGTAATAAAATACTCTCGTACAAAAGTCTATCACACTAAAGACTGGAAATTGTAGTGATCAGATTATGTAATAGGTAGGCTACTAGCATAAAATTACAGAATTTAATAGGCCTAGTATACTCCACTCATATAAAATAAATGTATAAAATTGGAATAAGGAATTAAGAAGATATAGATTAATTTGCATATATGAATTAGAATAAAAAAATAAGGAATGTAATATATTTGTTTATATACGAGGGACAGTCAAAAAATTTCGCAATTCGGATATAAGGAAACGAGATATGAGGAAAAGTGTTTTATTATTTTTCAATATAACTACCCTCGACTTGAATGCACTTGCGCCACTTGTCCCCGAGGATTCGAATTCCCGCCAACCAGAAATCTCCCGACTGCTGTTTAATCCACTCCTGGACGGCGAGCTGGACATCTTCATCGTCCCCAAACCGGCATCCACGCAGTGCAGCATTGAGCTGGCGGAATAAAAAGTAGTCGCTGGGGGCCAGATCTGGACTGCAGGGGGAAAAGTTGAGCTCCTCGAATCCGCACTTGCGCAGGGCAGCTTGTGCAACTCTGGCCTTGTGGACTTTGACGACGTTGAAGTTGATCATGGGGCGTGAGATTTCTAGGGACCCAACGGGCAGAAAACCTGCTCATGGCTAAGTTGTCGTGGATGATGTCGATAACACTTCCATGTGATATTCCATGTTCTCGCTTGATTTCTTCGACCTTCATCCGTCGATTTTCGAGGATGATCCTCTCCACACGGGCTACATTGTCCTCGTTGGTCACGTCTGACGGGCGTCCTGGACGGGGGTCATCTTCAAGGGACTCACAATCATGGCGGAAATTCCTATTTCAGCGAGCAATAGTTGTTCGCAACCATGCGTTCATGGATCTCTTTTGCATTCATGCCTTCCTTGGCCAAAAATTTGATCAATGCGCGGTGCTCAACCTTTTCTATTGTTGGAAAATTTGTGACTGACGATCTGCGATCAGCTACTGCTTCTTAAATAGACGAGGCAGGAGCGTGCGGCTGCAGGTCCTGACTTTTCCTAACTTGTCCTAACACCCCCACAAACAGCTATCCGCCTTCCTTTGTTTTGCCCTACCGATTCGCAAAACTTATTGAGCGCCCCTCGTATATATATAGAAGGTAAACAACCGTTAGAATTGAGCGTGGGGCAAACAATATACGAACGCCTGAAAGGTCAAAGTGATTTGTGTTAATAAGACAAACGCGTAAACAAACATTTTGCGTCTATAATAGATTTATCGAAAAACGGAAGTCTAGGAAACACCTGAGTAAACATACCCGCTAGCCAAAAGGAATTGTATCACAAACCTGTGACAAGCGCATCCTGCCATATTGAAAGGAACCATCCTTCTCAGCTACGCCGACGACCTGGCCCTCGTCGTCACCGGGTTTGGTGACAAGCTCGCGCTAGCTTAAGAGGCACTGCACCTCATCACTGCCAAGTGCGAAGAGCTGGAGCTAAAGATCTCGGCAGAGAAGTCCCGGGCCATGGCCATCAAGACTTCCACGCCTGCTCGGGCTGTGGGAGGACAGGCAGAGCGAGGCCCGTATGGTGCCCCTCACCGCCAGGGTGGAATACATTGTGGCCTGTCAGGTGGCCAGAGTGCTCCAGCGCGACGTGGAGGGTGTGTCGCAGAAAAGACTCCAGATGGCCGTGGCTCAGGGCATCGAGTGCCTGCGTAACAACAGCTGGCTCATAAACGTCACCTTAGCAACCAACACCCTCAGCCAGGCAGTGAACTGGCTGTAGCGCGACCACGACCCCCCCCATATCCCCTACGCTCCACCACCACCATGGGAGCCCCCCGCCGCCGACTTCACCGCCACACAGCTGCCCACTAGCAAAGCACACTGCTTCACCAAGGAGCTGCGCCAGCACGCCCTTAGGGCCATGTCTGAGGTCACGGAGCCGGGCAGCCCAGTCTACTTTACCGACGTCTCCGTCGACCTCAACAGCGGAAGGTCCGACGCCGCCTTCGTCACGAGCGGTCTGACGCGGGCGTGGAGGAAATCAGACCACTGCTCAACTCTCCAGATGGAGCTGGTAGCAATCCTGCACGCCCTGCTCCGCCGGGAGGCCACTGTGGTGACACACACGGACTCCCGGTCGGGGCTGCAGGCGCTGCAGCACGCCAACGCCCACACCAGGGACAAAATCTACTACACCATTACCATCCTGTGCACCCGGCAGGACCTGGCAGCGCAGGGCAGGCGAGCCGGTTCCAATGGATTCCCAGACACGTGGGCGTGCATGGCAACAAGGCTTCCGACAAGGCCGCCAAGCGAGCCATCCACGGCCCCACCATCACCTAGACTATGCGCCCCAGCCTGCAGCAGTTCAAGGTGCAGGACAAACGCATGGCCACCCACAACGCCCACCAGCAGAATAAAGAATGGCAGGCGACCAAGATGCAAGCGGCGTGGTTTGCTGCAGCTGCAGCCTATCACACACTGGACGCAGCCGATCAGCATCCCAAAGCGAACGTCGTGTTGCTGCAGCGTGTCAGGCTGAGCTACTCCACGCGGGAAGAGCTGCACGTCGACTTTGTAGCAGGGAGGGGCGAACACTGCAGTGGTCGAAACCGGCGCCTACTGGTGCACTACCTCTTCTCCTGCCCAGCCACCGTCCGCCTCACGCTAGAGCCAGCGCCAGCTCCTCACAAGCTCCTCCTAAGAAGCGCCCTACTAAGGGCGTGAGAGGCAAGAGCCGCCGAGGTCGTCCACCACACACCGACAAACAAGCTGTTGGAGGTGCTGATAACAGCACCCCCTCCGCGCTGATCACCGCCCGCGCCCAGCCGGGCGACGGGGGGATGGGGGGGTGAGGACCGCCGCCACCCACTAGCAGCAGACAAGCTACGCGTGGGACACTCCGCCGCGTCTTGCTGCACGCCGACACCAGCGGGCTTCCCGCTTTGTGTAATGTGTACGCTTATGGTATGTGTATTTATATATTATTATGTCATATATTATTATTGTATTATATTATGTAGAAATGTACGCTATTGCACAATAAACCTATACAAACAACAAAAAAGAGCTGAAGACGAAGACTTACCGAACTTATACTACAGACTGCCTTCAAATGTAGCCAGCCTCAAACGCGGTAAGAGATTACCTTATTTATGAATAATAATTAATAAAATGAGATCCGTAGTGGACAAAATAATGGTAATAGAAATAACTATAAAAATAAAAGATAATCGAAAGTAGACAAGAATATTAAAAAATACAAAATGGAGAAATCCAAAACAAAAGATCCGTAGTGGACAAAATAATGATAATAGAAATAACTATATAAAATAATACAGAGTAAATGAATTAAATTAGAGTGTAAAAGAAAAGAACGCTAGGAGGTCAAATGCAGCGACAAGTTCTTTTAATTTACAACAAAGGTCTTGTTAACCATGAAAGAAATAAAGAGAATAAAAGAGGCATGATGAGTGAGGTTACCCGATGACCTGGTACATATCGTCTCTCTGTATGGACACTTTTTCCTATCTACACCTATCCCATACACAACTTCCTATCTTAAATAGTCATTGATAAATAAGTCCGAAAAGTCATGTTTAGTTTTAATCTAATTAAAGCCCTACACCATAATGGTGTCAGAGGGAGAGTGGGGAATTGCTTAGTTTTTTAAATACCTTTTAATGGAGTTCTTTTTTCGATTTTGAGGGCACCGACTCTGATTAGCACGAGAAAATTTGTTTTTCGATTTTGAAGGCACCAACTCTGATTAGCACGAGAAAATTCGTTTTTCGATTTTGAGGGCACCAACTCTGATTAGCACGAAAAAATTCTTTTTTCGATTTTGAGGGCATTGACTCTGATTAGCACTAGAAAATTCGTTTTTTGATTTTGAGGGCACCCAACCTGATTAGCACGAGAAAATTCTTTTTTCGATTTTGAGGGCACCGACTCGATTAGCACGAGAAAATTCGTTTTTCGATTTTGAGGGCACCGACTCTGATTAGCACGAGAAAATTCGTTTTTCGATTTTGAGGGCAACAACTCTGATTAGCACGAGAAAATTCGTTTTTCGAATTTGAGGGCACCGACTCTGATTAGCACTAGAAAATTCGTTTTTCGATTTTGAGGGCACCAACTCTGATTAGCACGAGAAAATTCGTTTTTCGATTTTAAGGGCACCGACTCTGATTAGCACTAGAAAATTCGTTTTTCGATTTTGAGGGCACCAACTCTGATTAGCACGGGAAAATTCTTTTTTCGATTTTGAGGGCATTGACTCTGATTAGCACTAGAAAATTCGTTTTTCGATTTTGAGGGCACCGACTCTGATTAGCACTAGAAAATTCGTTTTTGGATTTTGAGGGCACCAACTCTGATTAGCACGAGAAAATTCGTTTTTCGATTTTGAGGGCACCAACTCTGATTAGCACGAGAAAATTCGTTTTTCGATTTTGAGGGCACCGACTCTGATTAGCACTAGAAAATTCGTTTTTCGATTGTGAGGGCACCAACTCTGATTAGCACGAGAAAATTCTTTTTTCGATTTTGAGGGCACCGACTCTGATTAGCACGAGAAAATTATTTTTTCGATTTTGAGGGCACCGACTCTGATTAGCACTTGAAAATTCGTTTTTCGATTTTGAGGGCACCAACTCTGATTAGCACGAGAAAATTCGTTTTTCGATTTTGAGGGCACCAACTCTGATTAGCACGAGAAAATTCGTTTTTCAATTTAGAAGTCACTTGGAAGTTTAAAAGATATATATTGAATTTATCTTGCAAAATCTTTACATTCTGATTTAAACCCGAGATTTTTTGAGATATCTTTACGCCTTGAAGACAATATTAGCACTCATTTTAAGGATTGACAGCTTATACATTTTTTTTCCATTATAACACATTTGGTAAGAAATTCTTATTTTCGAAGAGGTTTAATATTGGCACAGCCCCCAAATTCAGAATTATTGATAACTGATGACATATAATCAATCTTGAAGTTGTAGTGGTCTTGGCCTAGTGGAAAAGGAGTTGTATTTTTATGCCTGCGTGTTCTGGTTTGATTCCCTGCGAGTAGTGTGGCCAGATTGATCTCAAAGTAAAGGATTACTCTACTTTTAAAGAGATCCCGCTACTTTTTTAGATTTCCGGACAACTGTCTATTTTTACATCTACTCCTAATGCTCTCTTCAATCCGTTTTAATTTTTAATATTTTAATAATTTCTTGTATTTTTTTAATAATTTATAACATAGAAATTGTGCTAATTAATTGTGTGAAAATTTTTATGGTACTTTTACTCTCTCGAAACCCAGAAATTTCCTGAATCTATAAATGAATTTAGATCTTGCTAATAAAAACAAGTTATTGTTGGTAGCACAGGTATAAAACAAATGCCACCAACAAGAAGTTCTTTTCCCTCAAAATTAGCAATTTATAGCTATCTCTAATTTTGCAAGAGAATATAATAATAATATCTATAAAAATAGTTTAAATTTATTAAGTTAAGTCTTATGGTTTAATAAAAATTCATTTAACGAATATCTCGATTTAGTTTGTGTACTTTGCATGTTTAGGTGCCTGTGGTGAAATATGGCATGTCTTCATTGAGTTAGGAAAGGTAAAAAAAATCAACTATTCCAAAAAGAAATGGAAGATAAAGCTACAAATTATGGATTATGCCTTATGTTCAAATCTCATTTTACGTAGAAGGCCCCTTGCTCTAGAAATGACATTATCTATCAAGTACCTGGCGACTGCCTACAAGGATCTGGGTACAACCACATTACTAGTAATTCACATCCATACTCATGGTGAAAATTACGGATCAAAACCAAAATAATTCTTGCTATAATTGTCTATGTTCAGAAAAAGTTTGCACTCCAAATTTTTGCGCCAAATTTTGATTAATAAAGTGTCATAAAATAAAATTTCTCCGAAACAAGCAAATACAAAATGATAATAAACATTTTAGGAACAATCGAAGAACTTTTGGTAAGTAACCCAAAGTATTTTTGAAAACCTGCAAAAGGTTATGGTTTATCTCCAAGTATTTGTCTAAGCATCTTCACCCATCGCTCTTTCATTAACTTTGGTCGATCAATGTTGGAAAGGAAAAATCGAGGACAAGCGGCACAAATTGAATTAGGTCGATCACTAACTCTTTCATTAACTTTGGTCGATCAATGTTTGTAAGGAAAAATCGAGAACAAGTGTAATAAATTAGCCACATTTTGGTGTAAGGTATCAACAATTAAAAATGCAGCCAAAGCATCTTCACCCATCGTTTACAGCTCTTTCATTAACTTTGGTCGATCAATTTTGGAAAGGAAAAATCGAGAACAAGCGGCACAAATTGAATTAGGTTGATCATTAACTCTTTCATTAACTTAGCTCTTTCATCATTAGCTCTTTCATTAACTTTGGTCGATCAATGTTTGAAAGGAAAAATCGAGAACAAGTGGAATAGATTAAATTAAGTAAGACTATTGCTCGCTAAAATCCTTACTGATGTAGCCTCATTTTGGTGTAAGGTAGCAACAATTAAAAATGCAGCCAAAGAACTCTTACCTCCAGAATCAGAGAAATCAAAGTTGCCTTGACTGTTTCTAGTTTACCATCAATCAATGCCAAAGCTGAATGAGAGTTCTTAAGAGCTATCCACCAAGTTTCGAAATATGTAGTTTGTAATTGCATCGTTTTCCTTCCCTATTAATAGAGAAAACTAAAAAAAAAGTTGATAAAATTTTCCACCAGTTACGAGAGAGGAGTAAAACAGAGAAAGAAACGCTCAATACTTTAAATTTTCTAATTTAAACGTAAGAATCACTTTGAATATGAGATGTGTTAATTAATATCACATAAAATTAAAGTTTTATAATAATTTTTGATTTCTCATAAATAAAACTACTCTAGTGGGCGCATTTCTATCAAAATCTGCTACTTTTGAAGTATTTTTTGCCCTACTTTTGAAAAATTGATCTGGCAACCCTTCAGGCGAAATTCAGTAGTTATAGAGAAATAACAGTAATCACAGCAAAGCGGCGCCAATTCTTCTGCATATACGCAAGCAATCCAATCCATACACGTGTGTCGTAGGTCAGGTTAGATCTTATGACCTCCGTTTGCTTTCCGTGTCTTGGAACGGTTGGCGGATAGTACGCAAGGCAACTCTGTAGTTGATTGAGCCTTGACTCGAATAGTGCAATTAAACTTTGGGTTTCAATAAATCTCTAAGAGTGAAAAGTTATACTTGCCAAAATTAAGTTAACTATCTAGAGGGTTCTGTATATTAAACTGAGCGAAACAAAATAAACTTTACTACTGTACGAACAAAAATAAAATACTGGACATGGAAGATAAATCAAAAGTAAAATAATGGACATGAAAGACAAATCAAAAATAAATAATGGACATGAAAGACAAATTAAAAATAAAATAATGGACATGAAAGATAAATCAAAGTTTACACACTTGGCAGCACACGACTGACAAAAGGAGATTCCAATTCAGGGTGGATCTGCCACCCAAATATTCAGCTGCTCGAGAAGAGCACGAGGGGTAAGAGAACTGAGCTCAAGTACTTTCCAACAGCACGGGCTGAGTTTGCACTTAAGGCCGATTAGTGCACGGCCTGTTCGAAGTTATGACGGAAAATACAACCTGTATTCCAGTAACCACAGTCAGCCTAGAAAGTCGCACTCGAGGGAGTATTTGCCGGAGAGGAAGCTGGGCTCGAGATACCTTTTCTCTTTTGTTTCCTTTTTTCTTGTCTTTGGGCTCTTGGGCTAATGGGAGGCAAAGAGAAAGAAGTTATAAGGAGAGACAAAATAGACATTCGTAAGGATAATGCAAGCGATCAGGGCACTGGCTCCCATTACAATCATTATTGTCGGGTCTTATTTAAGTACGGAATTATTCAGAGGGCAATCAATGTTCTAGTTAATATTTAGCAATTATCACAACTTAATTCCCGCCTACACTAGGTTTGCAATCAGAGCCTACAGACCTTACTTTATGCGACATCCCCTCTTAGCATAATACTAATTTACTCAGGCCAATGCTTTACTATTTATACAGAGCCGCTGAAATGGAGGCGACAGGAATGAATTTAGACCTTCACGCCATCTCGCGGAATCTCCCGTGTTACAATTAGGCTCGCTATAGGGCGTGTTACCAAACGGAACTTACCTCAGAAAGAAGCCGATCGCAGGTTCTTTCCGTCCTATCCATCTCTCTCTCTCTCTCTGACAACGTGATGACATACATAGTAAATCGCAACAGACTACTTTCTACTTGTTTCCTTCGCATACACAAAATGTATCAATGTTCCCTTCTCGGCGTTATCTGCCTCGGTTTTTAGTCTATATTTCCCTAAAGTTTATTGGTTGGCTTCCCTTGAGCCATAACGAGTCCCAAACGCTTACTGGTTGGTGGAAAATATATGGTACTACGGTTCTTTCTGCACCCCCTCCAAGAAAATTTGTCTCTTATGCCCAAGGACTTGCCAGTGGCGATCAATCTGATCCTTATTATCCTTATTAAATGAATAAATATACAATGAATAAACATTAAATAATCAAACAAATAAATATCGTGTAAGTTTTTTTTCATTTCGCGCCAAAATTTACATTATGTCTGTCTTCCTCATTTTAAACAAAGAAACAATTCATTAGCACCTACAGGTAGACATAAAAGCACATTCATGCTAGGCCCTATTAAGAATAAGGCTAATTTGGGTGGAACTCCCTCTAATATTGGTAAGATATTCTAACTTTATTTTATTTTCAAGATTCATCGAAATTTTTTCTTCATAATTTCTGCGTTTGGAGCACTGACTACTTCTTGCGGTAGATTTTTCAAGACTTGAACGATACAGTTGCTGAAGGCAGTCGCTCTCAGCAGGAATCAAGCTGACACTATAATTTTCTGCCCTATTTTAGTCCTTGCTACTCAACCACTTTCCTATTCTCGGCCTTTAAAATTAAACTATTTGTTTATCTATCTACATCTTCCCTCCTTCCATTAGTCAAATTCGCTCTTTAGGGGCATTAAATTTCTTCTTTTCCCTAACTCAAACACATTCCTTTGAGGCCATCAATGAGAGTTCAATTTTCTATCTCATTTTATGATATTCATTACGACCTTTCTCAATGGGCACTTGAGTCTTCATCGGAGAGTAGACGTGGGTGGCCAAGATTTCCGATACGAAGAACCACAAATTATTCCTTTTTAAATTTATTAATATTCAAAAGCCGCAAAAATTCAAATAATATTAATAAAAAATACAAAATGTAGTATATTTATATTAAATATAACGCAACTAATAACACCTTTATGCCTCAATTATTTTTTCAAGGCTTTTGTAGGTGTTTTTTTATAATGTCTTTCTGTTGATTTCAAAACGGCAATTCGGTTTTCTCAATTAGCTCAGCTTATCTGGTATAGTCTCACAAGTAAATTCGCTTGTTACGAATATCTGCCATACCTAAACTTTATTCAAACCTTTTTTTCTTTGTTAAATTGTATTATATAATATATTTTTCTACTTTTAAAGCATATAGAGGAATTGTTTCATAATGAATATAGCGTCGAAAAATTATCCCAATCGATTTTGTTATAGTTGCGGAACGGCAACAATGCCAAATAACCAGTCCCACATCACGAAATTTGTTAAGAATGTGTATAGAGCATAATTTAGATTAAGACAAAAATTTCCCCTCATATTTGATGTAAGACGTATATCGAAAATTTAAGTTGATGGAGCAAAGATAGAACGACATCGTTGCCTTTTGAAATTACCATGACTTGGCGAGAAGGAAAGGATCACAATGACAAATTGCTATTTCTGCATGAAAATTTCCAAGGTGGACTTATAAATTTATTTTCTTGAATATTTTGTAATCCAGAATATGAAATTTGACATACTGTTTACCATATCATCTGAAATAACTATTTCAGGTATATTATCGCATTATTACGCATTTGTTATAATCAATGCTTACGAACATTCTCTATTGACATGTTTAAATATGAATGAAATATTTCAGTCGAATGTTGTGGTGATTCGTGTGGGAAAGCGGTGGGTAGAAAGATATGAAATAAGTCAATGGAATCTATATTTTTGTTCTTTTTCATTCCTATTCTTACGAAGAGACAAAATGAACGATAAAAATGAAAATATCTAGACTGCGACTTCTTTATTTTTTCCGTATTTCAGCCTAGCCCTCGCAAGCCGCCATTATTTGAATGCTTGTCTTATATCATTTGCAAGTTTTATATCCATCTTTCTATTTTCACCAGTTAATAAGAAGATTAAACACATTACTATTAACCCTGATATTCTTTTTGCGATGAGATCCCTATCCCAAGCTTTTGTAAATCGAAACCTTGATCTAGCTCAAGTCTTGGATACTGATGACGAATCCAATAATCTACGAGTATAACAATGACCAGTCCCCGTCCCAGTCGTAAATACCTCCAAATACCGCTTCAAATGAGCCCAGGCCTCTCAACCAGGCCTACCTTAACGATCTTACAAGGGATTCAGGACTTTAAAAATTGACTGCTGAGATCTGAGATCTTGGGTTAATGATTTCAAGAAGACATCATGTTGGCTCAAGAGACAAGTCTCATGTTATAGGAAAAGAGAGGAAAAATTCGTAAAGTTTTGTACAGTGCAAGAAATTAAATTACATACCCACTTTAGGGGTTGATTGTTTGTATAAAGGAACTTTGGCGTCTTCCACAGCTGGAAAGTGAAACGGAATTTCGAGACAATTAGTTCTTCATAAAAAAATATTATTTAGGATCGGTAAGAAATCAATGACTGAATTTGGATTTCCAAAATACAAGGATTATGATTATTGGATTTTAGCGATGGGGCTCAGTCACGCGCTCTAAGTACCATATATCGAAGTGGATAGTTACAGAGACATATTTGTCAAGGAAAGGGAGCTGACAAGGTAAGAAGAAAACTTTTTCCGAATGTATTTAAGAATATCAACGGCTTTAGTGAATGGTAGAGAGGTAGAGACAGGGTGAAACTGATTCTCATACGGGGATGTATGCAGAGGAGCTTGTCATACATTATAAGTTCGAAAGAGTCACTCCCTTGTAGTAGTGAGCCTTCTCTATGGAGTAAACAAGCCGGAAAAAGCTAGTTTGATGCTCTCCTTCTATTGGGTGTTCTTCATGAACTCACGAGATGAGTGTTTTTCTGTGAATCACCATGGCTTTCTAATCCCTCGAAGATCTAGGAGTTATTACTCTTTACATCCTGCTTCCAAATGTTTCGAAGTAACACAGTTCAGGCAAATGGAAGTGAACTCCCTTAATACCAACACGAGTAGGTGATTCCAAAGTAAGAAAGAGGATGAGAGCAGTGTTGCCAACTGGTAATGGAAGAAGCGCGCTAAAATGGTTCAAAATACCGCTAAAAAAGCGCTGGATTTTTTTGTAAAACGCTAAAAAACGCGCCAAATTCTACATTAATATATAAGTGATTAATGTTAAATTATTTGTTGTACTTACCTTTATTGATGAATATGAGTATAGTTAATTCTGCTCTATTACAATGCAATAATAATATCTAGATGTCTTCTAAACGTATCACTCCAGTGAAAAAAATATGCATCTCATTCTTCAGTTTCATATTTTTGAAGGCTTCCAATTTTTTTAACAACATCCTTTGGAAGCTCATATTGGTAGCAACGTTTCCCTTGCCTTTTAAGTCCACACTTTATCGCAAGAATACCATTTGTTGTATAAACTTTCATTCAATTTCTTAGTTTAGTTTTCACTACGCCAACTTGACTGAAAACCCGTTTAACGTCAGCATTGGAATGAAAGAGAAAGATTTGTTAATAAGAATCTTGAAACTTCTTTAAATGGATTTGCTCCAGTGGAATCTGTGTAATTTGTAACCTCATCCTAAAATTTCACGGTGTCACTTTCATTACTTGTTATTATTTTCCAATTAACTGTATGCAGTTGCCTCCATTGAAAATAAATTTTGGTTAAAACTTCAGTATCTGATATGAATAGCTTGGCCAATGGAACAATATCTCTCTTTATTGGATTCATGCAGGCATTAATACTGGGTTCTGACATATTTTTTAAACAGTAAAGTTATCGGGCAACGCGTCCGTATCTGTTTGATGAGGGCTAGAAAAAAATTTGGCATCTTTCACGAATACTATTTTGTTTAGCTTCATCAACGACTCTTTTTATTTCCTTCTCAATATCATAGCCTAAATAAGGATTTGGGATTAAGTCTTCTCTAAGATTAGTTTCTTCATCAATTTTAGTTCCAGAAATGATTATTTTTGAAGTCAATGTATTTATTAGCTGATTCAAATCATTTAATAATTTTGTTGGGTTGCATCTTTCACTTTCAAATAGCTCGTTTGTTCGCTGCACTTAATCAAGAATAGGCTTTAAGAATGACAGATAAACATAGTTTTGGTGATCGCTAAACATAGAGGCCAGAAGTTCTGAGTTGTAACATCTCTATTGTAATTTTTTAATTTTGAAATGAGTTTTCAATTTAAGCTACTGCTGATGGATGCGAGTGATAGATACGGCAATTGACAACCATTTTGTCTGACCGCATTGAACTAATTTCATAGGCAACTTATCATTATTGAGTGTGAAATAAATATCTTTATATTTACTCTGCTGAATGGAGGAATGAGCAAACCAGTTATAAGTTTCCTTAGTAAGAAATTCTAAATGTCTAGGAAGTGAATCACTTTCAACATTATAAATTACAAGTTGGATGGAGTAAAAAATACATTTAATTAGAACTAAATTTGGAATTTCCTTTTTTAGTTTTGCGTAAGCGCCACTTTTTCTTCCAGTCATTAGAGAAGCATTGTATATACCGATGCCAACAAGATTTTAAATGTTGAACCCATTCTTCTTTACAGATGCTGTAATAGCTTCGCAAATACTTTCAGCATTGTATTCCAGTAGCTAAACCAAATCAAAGAAAGACACAGCTATATCATTTTTGCCCTAGAAAAAGATCTAATAATTATACCTAAAAGGTTGACGTTGATATGTCATTGCTTTTGTCAATGATCAAACTGAAAGTTTCATTGCCAATATTCTTCGCTAAATCTCGAAAATGAGAAGCAAGAACAATGCATATAAAAGCAGAGCACTTGGTTCTCCGAAGTGTAAGATCTTTGCAGTTCTTACTATCAAAACAATCTTACTCTACACGAATCGCTTAAATGATCCAAGAGAGATATTGCGCCATGTGAAGTAATAAGGAGAGCAAGTGAATCTTCAGTTTGCTTAACAAAATCAGATTCTACTTTAACAAATGAAAGAATATTCTTTTATGGGCACTAAATTGTTCTTAAGCAGTTTTATGCTTAACAGTCTTTAAGTGCCTTTCAATATCAGATACTTTAGCGGAGAAAATGCAGTTACAGTATTTGCATCGTCACTTTGAATTGTCAGCTTAAACACGCTGCAACCAGTTTTTTTATTTATCATTATTTAACCATTCACTTCAAAATTTTGACTATATTTTTTTTCCTAAATAAAAAGGGTTCAAAGTTTTCGTTATTTTTCAACAGATACCAGTAGTTGTAAAACAAAAGTTAGACCAAAAGCAGAAGCTGTAATTAACACCGCATACAGAAACGAGTTTAACCAAACTGACCTTGAACAAGGTCTGTTGACCAAAGGTCACGTGCTCTCACTTAGTTTGATTTGTGACCTTACGACCTTCAAAACTGTCCGCAATTCCATGACTAACCTTGGGAGTACCCTTAGAAAGAGAATGTAAAACAACATAAGGGTTTCAAATTTTGTTAGAATCGGCCGAATAGTTATGATGTTATTACAAAAAAAAACCAAAACGGGTACCGACCGACCGACATAGCGAGATGTAGAGTCGTCCGCGATTAAAATTAAAAATGACACTCGCCGGAGGGCGGAAGCAGTGGCCAGCCAATCAGAAACTGATATACAAGTATTACGTAAGCAGTTCAAATCATGTTCCAAACATAATCCAAACAGCTATAAAACAATTTTGCCTGAGTTTTACAGACATCGTTGAAGAATAAAATAAGAGAATTTTAAGTAAATGTGCATAAATATAATTGTAACATATTAAACGCGTCAAAAAGGCACTAATTTCTTTTCTTCAACTGCACTAAAAAGCGCGCCAGCGCTAATTGGAAAATTTTGAGCGTTAAATTAGACAAAAAGCGCCAAATTTAGAGCATTTCGCGCCAAGTTTTCAACACTGGATGAGAGGGTTGTAAAATGGTTCTTTCGAAAAGTAATTTGCGGTTCTATATTTTGCTCACATTTTGACTAACGTCACCACTTTCTTAACAGATCTCTCCTTTCATACTTTCTATGTTATCCTTTCGATCCTGTTCGGATATAATGTCCCACAAATTTTGCTTAGGAACCTAATTTTAATTCTCCCATTCAAATAGCATTGAGATGCGATAATTCAGAAGTTTGAGGATTTGCCTAGCTTAAACGCGGCGAGACTTATGATTACATTCATGAGGATTCTGTTCTGTCTTTGTTTCATTTAGTGATTTGACTGAAAGTGGATCGCCATCATTTGTACAATATTTACCAGCCTATTTGTATTTGCAAAAGGTAATTTATCTTTTATTTGTATTTAAGATAAAAATATTCTTTTTGTTGCCACTTTGTTTGGGATAAAATCCTTCCGATACTACTTCAAAGATAATTCAGCCGCAATATAATAGTACAACAGTTCATTTTTTGTTTTATAACCAATAATATACCCTTTAAGTCAAAAGAAGCCTAAAAGAAAGTTTCAAAGAAATTATGGATGAATCTTTTTTTGAGGAAGTCCTGATTTTCCGCCTGAGGATGAGAGATCAAATTCTGATGATAGTGACACGCAATCAGTATCTAACAACAATTAAACCTCTGATTGTCAAGCTCAATATCTTAATTTTGAGATAAATGATGCACATACCTCTGGACAAATTGATAGTTTTTCATGGAGCTAGAATACCGCAAACTCCACTCCTACCTAGATCTTGCCAGTAATAACTGTCAGCATTGTAACACTTGATTGCAAAGATCTTATCGTTGCAGGGTAAAAAAAAAACGTGGTCCTCAGGAATTACCACGATAAGAAAAGTGGTTTCTAGAAAAATAAGGAATGGATACCACAAAGAGCTTTTATGTCCAGAGGCCACCATGAGGGAGTAGATAAGTGATAAGATGGTTTTCCTTTATAAACTTGATAAAAAAGCACGAAATTGTGGATTAAGGTAATTTACAGGCTCTTGATGATTGCTGCTTTCAATTCCTACACTATTTATTGTGATGTAAATCATCAGAAATATTTATTTCTCGACAACTTGGTTTCACTGACAGAAAGTTTAATTGACATAGGAAGGTGAAAGATGTAAAATATAAGAATACATCCAATAGGGCGCCCTTCAAAAACACCAAAATAACAAATGTAAGAGATCATTTACATGTGAAGAGAAAAGTGGATGAAGATGCGCTAGGTACCTCTAGAAATAAAGAAAAAAGGCCAGATTACCTTCTTTAAAATGTAGTTTTCCATTATACATGGTTTGATTTTCAGAAATAAGGAAAAAAGGCCAGATTACCTTTTTAAAATGTAGTATTCCATTATACATGGTTTGATTTTCAGAAATAAGAAAAAAGGCCAGATTACCTTTTTTAAATGCAGTATTTCATTATACATGGTTTGATTTTCAGAAATAAAGGAAAAAAGGGCCAGATTACTTTTTAAAAAATGTAGTATTGCATTATACATGGTTTGATTTTCAGAAATAAAGGAAAAAAGTCCAGATTACTTTTTTTAAATGTAGTATTCCATTATACATGGTTTGATTTTCAGAAATAAGGAAAAAAGGCCAGATTACCTTTTTTAAATGTAGTATTCCATTATACATGGTTTGATTTTCAGTTTATCTCAATAATGTATAAATTGGTAAATAAAAGTATCAAAAGTTTTTATTATTTCCATATCCCATATTATTATTGTCATAAGAGAACCATTAATTGAAATACTATTGCGACAAAATTATCCGAAAACGAGCATTAAAATACTTCAATCAAAACAAGGTCAACGCGTGCTCTCGATTATTCTGACTTATGACCGTATGACCTTACGACCTTCAAAACTTTCCTTAATGGCCCGAATAACATTATGAGGATCTTGAAAATTATACCATTCAAAAGGAAATGTAAAACAACATAAGGGTTTCAAATTTCGTTAGAATCGGCTGAATAGTTATGATGTTGTTTCCCCAAAACGCATTGAAAAGTAAAACTATTACCATCTAACCGACCGACCTACGGACTGAAGTAAAAAAGTTATAATTGAGAAAAATAGCTTTCTTGGAGAGCGCCAAATCACGTATCAAGTCGCCTTTGTCCTTCTGAAGTGGAAATGGTGCCAAAACAAAATAATTCCCGTGCTAAAAAGAGTCGTGAGGATTATCGAATGTGTTGCTTCTTTTCTTACATTAATGGATGCTTATTTAGGGTTTATTATATTTAAAATTATAAAAAAATAAAAATTAACTAAATTATGCAAATGTTGGATCAAAAGTGATAATTTTACGGCCTCACTTTAAATTCGAGTAAAAATTTAAGTGTGTACGTGCATGATTAGAAAGCTCGCATAGTATACATAGTATGAAGGTGGAATATGTATGGAAGCTACATGAGGCTATAACTGTGTCATCGTTGATATATGAGAGTTAGACTATTATATGGAAGGAGAAAGAAAAAGGTTAGAGTGAGAGGAAACGTAAATGGACGAATTGAAATGTATCTTTTTCGTGCGTAGGGTAGAGGTGTTTGGGTAAGAGATTGTTATGATGTGAAGAAGAGTGTGTACAATGCTGTGGCTAGGAGTGTTCTGCTCTGAAGCAGATACGAGCTTGACTCGAGGGTTATTTTAAAGTTTGGAAGACTCTGTGTGCTTATTGGATTATGAAAAAAAGTATTTGAAAGAAAAAGGGTCTTGAGGGTTGACTAAGGGAGGTTCAGAAGCGGCGTACTTGAGGATTGTTGTCCATGGGTGAACCCAATTTGATGAGAGGCAATAGGACAATCCACCCATTAGTATAAAAGGTCAAGGGCCGATAAATATAATGAGGTCTTCCGCTTAATAGGTAATTAAACCATAAAGGCATTAATGTGCATAACTGCACTGATTTAGGGCTTGGTTACGATTCAAGTTTGAAAGTTCGTCTTATATTTCTTCCTTTACTCCTCTTTTCTTTACAATATACATGACTAAGAGAGAAAATAAAAGTTAGTTGTTTTTCAAAATATCATTTGTTGCCATCTGTTTCATCAGATAATCAGGAAATAATCCACCAAGCGCTTTTAATATTCCTTTTTAAAGCCTTCTGAGTGGGGTTCTTAGTTCATACTCTAGAATACGAGGGGCGGTCAATAAGTTTTGCGAATCGGTAGGGCAAAGCAGAGGAAGGGGGATGGCTGTTTGTGGGGGTGTTAGGACAAGTTATGACAAGTCATGACCTGCAGCCGCACGCTCCTGCCTCGTCTATTTAAGAAGCAGTAGCTGATCGCAGATCGTCAGTTACAAATTTTCAACAATGTAGAAGGTTGTCGGGAATTCGAAGCCTCAGAGACAAGTGGCGCAAGTGCATTGAAGTCGAGGGTAATTATATTGAAAAATAATAAAACACTTTTACTCATATCTTGTTTTCTTATATCCGAATTGCAAAACTTATTGACCGCCCCTCGTAGCTCCATTTATCCTAACTATTCATGGTTTCTTAAGAAGTGCCATTGGCTCGTGTATGAAGAGTGACCAAAGAAATGCATAATTGAATTGCACGGGTTCACGGAATGGCTGGAGGGATATTGATTTTATGTCAGAGTATGTTAATTCAAATTTTAAAATCATTTTGCTTTTGAAACAACTTAATAATTAACTTAGACATAAGGATTGTTTGGGTCTTTTAGTCAAATTCAATGAAGGCTACATCCTAGATACTTATGAAGGTAAATAAACATATAAATCTTAAATATGCATAAATTTATTATATATTCATTACATTAAAAACTCTATTAAAGTAGTAAGTTATGTGAATATTATAGCTCATATTCACAATTTCTCCAGTTAGAACTCAACCCCATATACATCACTGTTATCTGAACTGATCTTAGACCAGAGATGTAATGTTCAACCAGTCCAACCACTCCATTGCAGTAAGAATTTAGGAATTCTTAGATAATTTTATCTATCAAAAACTATGTTGATAAAAATATATTTACTTGAGTATTTTTAAAAGAGTCATTAGTTAATCATATTGAAATATTTTTTGATTATGACTAATAAAACAATGTGAATACAGGAGATACTTATTTTTTAGTACAGAACTAGTTTCTCGTATTTCATCTTCTCTTTCAACTGTAAAATGAATACTGAGGATGCTTGAAAGCTTGTCAAAAAGATTTTTTTGTACATACATATTCTTTTTAGTATACATGTACACAATCATTGCTCTCGTGTAGCTCATTCATCCTAATTTATGAAAAGAATTAAATTTATGGTGAAGCAAAATTGATAATTTCCAGAGGATGAGTTTAAAGGTGGGAATGGAATCAATTAAAGCGAATTCAATAACATCCCCTTTGATGTTATAATTACATCTATATGTATACAAATTTTGCTTCCTCCCAGTTTACCTGGTAGCTTGAAGAAGATACAAATTAAAAAGGAGATTGAGATCATTTAAGTACCTACAACGTACTTGTACATCAAAATTGATTATACAGCCCTAGAGCTGAAACTGAAGGCTACCTCCCTGACATCTTAATCCTTCCTCCCCCCGGGTCGGGAGATTACTCGTCTATTTGTAGGTTTGCCTCGAATAACTTTTATGGCTCCACCCGCTGGTAGTTCAGTCAGACCCGCTGATCCCGGCCTCTTACACTTTCCCGTAAGGACACGCTTGATTGTTATGTATTGAAAGATATTTTATTTTCTCTTATTAATTTTATCGAATCATTTGATTAAAGGGTTGAGTACGCTGTTACATTGTATTTATTGATTCAGTGATATTTTAAGATATTAATAATCACTATTTTAATGTTAGAATTATGTTATAGGCGACTGTATCTAGTCTTAACTAAAACTATCTGCAAGAAAATCGAAGGGAGGGACTGCTGGCAAATTACATAGAAAAAAATATATAATATAAATGAGTTTAAATAAAGGTCATAAGCTTCAATTAGCCGAAATATGTAGTAAAATCGATGATCACATACGAGGAATAAGAGCTGAATATAAATGAAACTAGAAGGACTTGATCTAGTGGACCTGCTGCGAAAATGGTCGATTTATCATCTCTAGCCGATATGTGGCGCCATCTGGTGGTCAGCTTATATCATATTTGAACTCCGTGACCTCAATCACCTTTGATAGCATTGGTTTTAGCTGGCTACAGTGAGTTAACGACTCGTTGCGGACAGAAAATGAACAAAACACGAGATTTCCATGACCCATAGACTCGCTTCGCCGCAGGTAAAAAATAGCAAAATTAATTGGAAATTAAGAGACAAACTGGAACGGCCACATATATATTTCGTGGATTTCCAATTAGTTGTGGTTGGATTACCGATTTGGGTAATTCAGGATTGTTTGGAATTGGGCAACTCTTGCCGCACTAAGCAGTCTAATTTGGAGATTTCAGAACGGGTATCCTTAGACTGAACTTGTTTCTGGGGCGTTTACTACTAAAATCATGATAGTTTTTCTTTTTTTAACTATTTCTCAATTTGCAGATGATTTCCCTCTGTATTTTCATCAGTTTATTTTCTTAGTTTAGCTCCTAAAATAGTCTTATTACGTTTTATCAGGTTCACGTTTTCTTGTTAATCGGAAAAATCGGCAGAAAAGAGATAACTTTTGTTTTGCCGATTTTTGTCCCGTGGAGAAATCAGGTTTTCCTTTGCGTCATTTCAGAAATCTTGGGGAAATCCGCGCATTCGATTGGTCTCATCCATGGGACCATCCATGGGGCCATCCATGGGACCACTAGAGCCAAAAAAGGTTCTGATAATTATCCGTTGAATGGAGACCAAAGAGAAGAAGTCTCTAACTTGAATGGTTTAACCGCGAGGATTTTGGGAATCTCTTTTTTAATTCCAGATTTGATAATTCGATTCTTGTCTGAGTTTAAATGGGTTCTTGTTTTGAGGTTGAGACTAGCACCACCACCTCTACTACACTACCTTCACCACCAGTACCATTACTACTACGCCGCCACTACCACCACCACTACACCACCCAACTACCGCTAGTACTACTAACCACCACCACACAACTACTACCACCACCACCACACAACTACTACCACCACCACCACACAACTACTACCACCACCACCACACTATGTCACTAACACTACTACCATCACTACTACACCACTACCACCACAATCACTATTACCACTATCACTACCACACAACTAATACTACAAGTACACCACCACCATCACCACTACTATCACCATTATTACTACACCACCACCAGCACGACTACCATCGAAAGAGAGAGAGAGAGAGAGAGAGAGAGAGAGAGAGAGAGAAAAAAACTGAGCAAGCAAAAAAGAAAACGCTTCCATTTTTATGCCGATTTTTCACACGCCGATAGCCGCTTTGACGGAGGGGTCGGAATTACCTGAGGCACAAGAAGGGTAATTCCCCAGGGATGAGTAATCTCAGACAACGGGGCGAGGTTTCCTTGGTGGGATGAGGAGTGAAATTCTCCAAGGTAAAAGTCGTTTTACGAATTTGCCGATTGACTGTGGCCAAACTCACGACAATCTGTCTAGCCGACGAGACCTAAACTCCGAGGTTCGACTCCAGACGAGGGGCTGTATCTACAGTGGAGGGCGAGTGGTACTCTCTGACGAGTAACCGTTTACCTTACGTTAAATACCCTGCTGGCCTCCTCGCTAGAACGCCTCCAGGCCTGGCAGTCTCTTAGGAGTAACCATTGGCGCCAGTCTCTTTAGGTCTAGACGAGATGAGACGACCGAGGAAGCTTCTTCCCGGGTCGACCCTGGCCTCCAGCAGGGGAAAGGTCGGAAAAATACGTCTCAGTGGGGGATTGACCGACTGATCAAACACAGGTGTTACCAGCCGCTTTGAAGTTTTCCCAAGCAAGAATCGGTCTCTCTCCTTGCGTTTAGGGATCTAGATTAGGCCCACGTGGTTTATGCTTGAAGAGGGGGATGAGGGCTCAAGGGGAACCTTAGGGTTCGTTCCCTGACAGTACCAAATGCAATAGTTAATTTGGAATCGTAACCATCATTTAGCATTTCTTTTTATTTGTAGACCCCTTCTTTCGGCTGAATTCGTCTTATTAGTAGCATTAGCCATAATACTGTAGGTAGTAAAATATTTTGATTTTAACTATTCATAAGCGTGACTTCATTTCGAATATTCTTGTTAAATAGAAAAAAATATCAGTTTCTCAAACCTGACAATGATATAATGAACATATATATTTCGATTTATAAAGTCTGCTTAATTGTTACCTTTTGCTTGCTGGTTAGTTTGTCTGGATAATCATGGATTCTATGAAGTTGAGATTTGTCGAAAAGAATCGGCCAAACTGAAACCTATGAAAATATATGGCAAAGGGATGTTCACCTAGCTATAGTCGTATTTTCCTCTACACTAGTAATTTATTGGCCAGAATGGAGAGCTCAAGAAAGTATCTCTCATACTTCGAGGAAGTTAATATATATTAAACTGGATTCCAACCAATTTTTGTCATGTTCACTCAAAATCCTTATTGTTATCAGACTCTGCGTTTTCAGAATTTATTGTAAAACCCTCTATGAAATTTATGAGGAACGAAAGAAATTTATTTTTAAATATAATTCTATTGAATTGTCATTTCGACATATTTTCGAAGTAAAATGTTTTTCTACTATTGAGGAGTTTGCTACTAATAAATACGATCTCCATCATTTTAAAACAGGGATTTCATTTCTAAAGAGTAATGAAATATTAAAGCTTGAAGTAAATAGAGAATAGGGTTTCTACTCATTAGTGGATTATAAATTCTCAGATTTGTTGCGAAGTCTGCATCAAGTTTTCTTGTCAGTAGATTGGGCGATTTCAGAGGATATACCAAAATTTCCTCTTGTAAGACATTATGTTGATTGAAGTAAAGGTGAATTAGCTGAGAAGGATCTTAGAAAAGTGTAAGAGACGAGTTATTATAATTGTATGAAAAGCGAATTATTAATTTTTTTTATATTGTAATTAAAATTAATGAAGAATAAATTGTGTTCATTGCGAAAATTAGTGAAACTTATAACGGCAAGAAGAGCAAATATCTTCTGGGTATCTAACCTTAACCAAAGAGTGAATTGTATAAGGACTGGTGGCAAATTTGGTACATTTTTTGGTTTTCATAAACCATAGAGAATGAATGATGCAAGGTGTTATACAAGGAAACCAAGATTTGTTGTAATTCCAACTTCCAAAACGTATTATTATCATGTTTGTTATTTTAATAAGCAACAAAACAAAACCTTGTATTTTTATGGGATCTGATTTATTGTACTTTCTTGGAAAATATACTTTAATGGACAGAATTGAACTTAAAAAAATTAATTTCTCGTTCAATTTTGGATAGGTTGTCTAAAATCAAGAATAATTTTCAAATTATTCTAGCCATATTTAAAAATATTAATCATTTCTTCCTATGGGAGACTCTCTAATTAGCTAAATTATTTTTATTAACAATTCCAAATCCTCTAATTAGCTAAATTATTTTATTAACAATTCTCCTTCTCCTAATTAGCTAATTTATTTTATTAACAATTCCCAATACTCATATTAGCTATATTATTTTATTAAAAATTCCCCATCTTCTAATTCGCTAAATTATTTTATTAACAATTTCCAATACTCTAATTAGCTAAATTATTTTTATTAAGCTCCTCTTTCCCTTAATACCCAATTTACACACTACTATGTGAATAGAATAATCATAAGTATGTTGGACTATTAATAGTTATCGTCAACAATAAGCTATTTTTAACAGACAAAGGACCTGTAACGACTAGCCAGAGACACCGAAATCAGTAATTACTCTTTGTTTTTCTCTTAATTTGCATCACTTCCATTGTACTTGTTGTCATTAACATATTTATCGTTTGCATTTATTTATGGGAGGTGAATTTCTGTTGGAAAACATCCTCATATGACGAGATAATGTTGTTAATTGCTCTTCAGGAACAGATGCGATCTATAGGCGTTAATATATCCATAATCAAAACATTTCTCATTCCCACTCTTTGGCTCAGTCCAAATGACTCTTATTTTGCCAACCCTCCACGATAACACCTCCTCATTTGCCATTCTGTCGAATGCTCGCATCAATAGAGGAGTAAAACTTAAATTATCAACGCTAGGAATTGTAAAAAAGATGAAATTAGAAATGAAAAATTTTAAGCATTGCAAAAGTTGCATTATTTAAGTGGATCTTCGCCTGACAGAGTTTTTGATTCAGTAATAATGATAATGATAAATTGCAACATAGCATAAATTAGAATTAATCATAAATTCAGCCTCTGTTTCATATTCTTAGATCTTTTTCAATAAAAACTAAGTCTTTACAAAGAGCCGGAAGGAATCTGACTCCTTAGAATTATCTTTAAGTCAGGATAAGCCGCTATCTTCTAGGGTCAGACCCCTGCTACACCTCGAGGAATAGCGTTCCCTTCTAACTCCAGTATGTACCTTACAAGTAGCCAGGATACGCTGCTATCTTCTGGGGTCAGACCCCTGCTACACATGGAGGAATGGCGCCCCCTTCCAACCCCAGTATGTACCTTAAAAGTAGTCAGAATACGCCGCTATCTTCAGGGGTCAGACCACTGCTACACTTGGAGGAATGGCGCCCCCTTCCAACCCCAGTATGTAGCTTAGGAGTAGTCAGGATACGCCGCTATCTTCTACGGTCAAACCCCTGCTCTACTTGGAGGAATGGCACCGCCTTCTAACCCCAGTATGTACCTTACAAGTAGTCAGGATACGCCGCTATCTTCTGGGGTCAGACCCATGCTACACCTGGAGAAATGGCGCCCCCTTCCAATTACAGTATGTACCTTACAAGTAGGTGTCAGGTATATCATGGGGTAGAATAGTGCAGCTGTCATCTGGAGGTTTGCGTGCCATCTCAGTTCCAATACCAGCAATGGAACTGTGAATATATATCTAACACACATGTTTTTTTCCCCAACTTCACGACTTTCTTTACGGATCTTTCCTTTAAAACTCTGCGGAAAATGTTCGGGGTCGATTAGCGCTTTAAATTTGATTTAAAATAATAAAATGAAGAAAAAAATATATAAGGTCAAAGTTTCATGGCTTAAAATTTAAAAGGAAAACCAACGAGAGAATCTCCCGCAGAAAGTTTGTAAGAGGAAATTTACAAAAGAAGTAGTAACGAGGAAGTGAAAATGTGTAGGATATTTAGTGACGCAGATACTTTCACTTCGTTTCATACATATTTCCTTCCCTCCTCGCAATCCACGAATTATCTTTCACTCCACACACTTTCCTAGTGTGGAATGGGTGGCTTTTCCTTGGGCCACGAATGGATTCACACGCTCGCTAGCTGGTGGCAACACACACTACTACAGCTCTTCCTGCCCCTTTAACCATACAAATAACTGAATCCTGGTGACATCGGTTTCTCCATTGATTGTAATTCAAATCTTTATGTTGGTTTCATTATCCTGTGGAAAGACCTCAGTAAAAGGAAAGAAACTGTTATTACGAGTATAGATTTAATTAATTAATGTTGTTTCTATTTATTTCTAGAACATTAAATTCCCAAACTGTAAAAGGGTATTCATCCAGGCGAACTTCATCCTTAACATTCACGCGCTTCATAAACTTGAGCTATGGAGAAAATTTCCAGTGATGAGATCGTCTGCAAAACACACTGATTTTGAGACGAGACCACAACTTGGCTTGAGAACTCTTGAAAACAACTCAGGAATTATTTTATCTTAACAATCCCACTTAACAAATATTTTAACAAGCCTTTAAAAATACATCGACAAAATGCTTTACAAGCCAATTAACAAGCCTTTAAAATTACCTCGCAAAACATGTGCTTAACAAGCCTTTTATCATGGTTTTAAAAACTACCTCTGTAAAAGTTGCTTTATAATTACACTTAACGAGCCTTGAAAAACTACTTCTGGAAATATTTTGCCTTACTAGGCCACTTAACAGGCCTTTGAAAACTACCACGGAAAAATTTTGCTTTAAAAGCCCACTTAACAAGCCTTTAAAATCTATCTCTATAAAAAAAAGTTTTACAAGCCCTACTCATCATGACTTTAAAAACAACCTCGGAGAAAATTAATGCCAATGTTTAATTCTCAATCAGATACTAAAGTCGGAGTTATCGTCGGTAGATGAAGCCAAATTGGCCGTTCCACTTTTAACTTTGCCAATTTACTTCCTTCATTGATCGAATTTCATTCTCGCGTCTTCTGCGAGATCGCCTTCTGCTTATAACTTTGACCACTTTAGGATTTCTTTTGAAAATGTTTTGTTCTTACTTTGAGCAATGTTTTCTGCCATTTCCACTCTACCTTTTTACTATAATTATCACCCTTGTTTATATTTTTATGAAAGTTACTTTTCTATTTGGTGCGGGTTATTGGTAACACATACCGTTCTGTTTGACCGAATTGTACTCGAAAGAAGCTGTTCAGTGTCCCATTGAAACATGTGTTAGTTGAAATCTGGATGATTGCGTGCCTTTCTAGCCCCTAGTGTCTGCTGGAGGGTGCCATCACCATAGATAAGGTATCCTAAATATCCCTTATTAATACTCATCCCTTTTGTCCCACTAAAAGGAGCTGAAAATCCCCTCTAACACTGCTGGGAGATGTGATTCCTAGTCTATTTCTTTTTTATGTTTATTTTATTACTGTGTGTGTATATTTTAATTGTCGATGGTGGACGATTGCATTTGTAATGAGAGTATCTCACTGTTGGTTTTGTTAATTCCTGGTTTGTGCAGTGGTATTAGAATTGAGTCTGTGCTTAAAAGAGTCAAAAACTTTTTCATAGTCTTTGACTGACATGAGTAGAGGTATTTTTTATTCGTTTGTTCCCCTTTCATGAATATTGAATGGTCTGGAGATGATCATTGGTACTATAGTGAGTTCTGAAACCTATCGGTAAGCTGGATTATTGCAGTTTAGTGCGTGGATTGATATCATGTTAATAATAGAACGACTGACCTATATTTATGGTTCAGCCAGCGACCACCAGAAACGCTATGATGGCAACACCTGTCAAACTCATGCCAATTGAGGCTATTTAGTGGCACTTAGAAGAGATGCGAATCATATTCTGTCGTCATCGTCATCGACTCGACATCAGTTTATTTCATTCATTGGCTCCAAGCCGATTGCCAGCCTCACTGTCAACTTCCAAGCTATCCATTCACGAGAGCTGCAGCCACTTGACTTGAGCAATCAAGAAGAATTCCTACCTGACCTTGTAAATAAAAATATATAATTTCAGCGTGTTTACATAATTGACTTTTTTGAAGATACTCTATGGAAGTGTTGAACTATGCCATTTGGAATTCTACCTTCCCTTAGAAAATTTGTAAACAGAAAGACAAGTGGTTCCTCAAGGCTTTCACTTCTACACCTTTAAAAAGTTGATAGTTACCCATTGTTATTCGGCAATTTTCATTTTTTTAAGTGGGTCCAAAGATTTGCCCTTCTTTACTGGTGGGACTTCGTTTTCATTTATTGAGTTGTCATCTGGTGTATGGCTGTCTCTAACATATAACTACAGATAGAATCGCCCTACCTTTTTACTTATATTTTCTCTACAGCTGCCCCTCTCTTTGATTTGTTTGGATATGACGCGAGGTAATTTATTTTAAAATACAATGACAAAAGCATTTTATGATTAGGATCAACTTTTCTTATATATATAGACGAGATTGTTTCCATTTCGTTTCCACTTTTTAATGTGGCATTTTTTACGTTTCAGAATATTATGCATATTTCGCAGTTTTGGCTTCAAAATCTTGGATTCTCCTACAAACATCTAAACTTTAATTCTTGATATATCGTTTTTTTTAGATAGTTTTCCTATTCCTAAACATACATGTTCAGTAGGATCTATTATAAGTTTTAGTGACATTTACTATCTTTCTCCAGCAGAAAAGCTATTAATATTTATAATTGAGAAAACCTTTTTGCTTTAGACTTAAAAGAGACTCGTAGCATCGAGGTAATTTTTAAGGTTAGTGTTTATTTAACAGAGCCAAGCGTGTCTAATGACTAATTTGGGGATAAATTTAATTGGAAATCAAATATGTATACAATTAAATTAATTTACAAATTAAATATCGTTTAATATATGAGTACCTCGTTTACTTCGGATTAGCTTGAAATATCGTTTGAAAGTTCTTAGCATTATGTAATATGACAAAGTTTAGCAATTAGAGACTGTACTGCAGCTTTAGTAATACGTACCAATGAACAAGTCATACTGCTGCTAGAATTACATCCTTATCTATAATCAAACTCCAACTGTACTATAATATAATAATAATAACACTGGCCTGCGTTTCAAAACCTTTTTTTAAAGGTCCTAGGTTTTCCAACTGATTTAGAATTATTTTTTCATGGTGAATTTAAGAATATAATTAGTTTTCTTTGGTCAGGTCTGGTTTTTAAGATATACTCGATTTATATTAGGACATAAATTCCAAAATAGCGCTATCATCTAACCGTTTATTACTTCTGTTTTGTCACATCTAGTGATGAGTAACCATATATAACCTATTTTATTCATCTTTTCAGGTCTAGATTTGCATTCCAATGGATTGTACGTGTAAGAATCATCCAAATTGGTATTGTTACATCTGCGGACATGCCGCTCTTCCAGCCTGTCAGGTAACAATCACGGATTTTGTGAAAAAGGCATATCATGCTTATGAAGGAATGAATATAACGAGGACAGGAAGACGCTAGTTGTTTATATAGCGTCAACCGTTACGTTCCACATGGGCCAAAACTTACCCCCCCCTTTTCCTCGCTGCCCCAAGACCTTACAAAGTCGCTTGCAAAGAAGGATTTTGGTCAGCAGATTTCGTACTTTACGAGACTGGTGGTGTAGTCCGTTAATATAAACATAAGAGGCTGCGAGAGCCTTTAAAATTAAAATCTTGCTGCCTACGGCTTCGTCGACAGAAAATCTATAAACAAGCTCACTGTCACCTCCGATTGTTTATGTCTATTTTCGCCAAATAGACGAAATCTCACCTTCCTCGTGCGTAAACATCAAGGGGTGAAGTGTAACAGCTACATAAATTTATGCCCTAGGAGAGGGGAATAACTGTTGGCTAGTGAGGGTTTGCCCCTCCTAAACTTCCTCGTCTCCCCCCAAGGATAATCGACGTATATATAGTTCGATCTTGAAAAAAATTAGAGGATAAATGGTGTAGCCATCGAGAAAAGAGGATGAGCCTCTAAGTCAAACAGAGAAAAAAGAAGATAGTTGGAACCAAGCGGGACTTATCCTCCTAAGGCTGTTCCTTTAGTCGCTTAGAAGAGAAAACCAGTGGTATCGAGACCAACTCTCATACCATTATCGTCCAGAGAAAATCCCGTATCTCAATTTGCTGAAAAAACAGAGATACGCCTAATCACTGAGGAAGAACAAAGTGAATTCCCATTCGAGAAGAGATTCACCTCTTGGTTAAGTCTCATCATCGAGAAGCCAGAATTCGTAACACAGGGATCAGAATAACTTCCATTCATCCATGATCCCCTCACTAACATCTTTAAGTCGAACGAAGCATCGTCTCTCGCCTCAACTAAGCCCGGAAGAAGCATCAGCTGTTTTTCCGACTTTCCTCACCCCAGTGAGGAAGCCTCCATTTCAACTAGCTCCAAATCATCTCAGCGAGGAGGCTCACTTTCACCCAACTGTCGACACACTCTGAGTCAACGGTAAAAGTGTATTTGTAACAAAACTATTTCAATTTGGTAGTCATAACCAGACGATTTCAATTTCAAATGACTTAAGAATTTGCATTAGAGTTGAGCTTAAATCTCGTGTATTAGAAGTGATTTTGTGTCAACCATCTCGTATTCCTTATTTGTAGTGCAAAAGTGTATTCGTAACAAAACTATTTCAAGTTGGTAGTCATAACCAGTCTATTTCAATTTGAAATGACTTAAGAACTAGCATTACGTATGATGAAGCCTCTTTACTGGTCTACTGTTATGGCATTGCTGAACTGCTCAAATTAATTGGCCTGAAGTATGATGCTAGGGAATAAAGACTTTTCATTGACTCATCTAACAGAAGTCTCAAAGTAGTTCTTTCTATATTTCAGCGATAAGTTTTGATCGATCCCTGTTGGAAATTCAGCAGCATTGAAAGAAACCTGCAACAACATGGACCGTCTGTTGTCTGCTCTCAACTACCAGGAACACAAATGGCTCATCTGTGGAGATGTTAAAGTTGTTGGATGTCGTAGAATGACCAGTGTTTATATATATATATATATATATATATATATATTATATTATATTATATTTAGACCTTCGCTCGTATTTTAGCAGCGGCATACGATTGGGGAGATAAGGGAATGGGTTTCGCAATCGAGTGCGTGGGAGGATTTATCTACAGAATCGAGTGCAATTGGCCGTTAGTATAATAAATAAGGCTGTGGGACTCTGGGGATATGAAACGGAATGTACCAAAAGAATCTTTAATAATTACAATAGATATACGATATATACAAATAAAAAAGATTGCAAACGGATACTTAATGTTTACAGGGATCAGATTAAACAATTACCAGGAGCGTTTAGATAAGCTCAAACGCGAACTCACAAGTGGCTGTTAATGTGCCAATATACGAAGAAACCACAATTTAGTCGCTAGAGCCTAGATTGGAGGTTAAGGCTTTATGAGACGACGTGAGAAATGGGTGATTGAACGAGTAAGTCGTAATCGATGAAGTTTAACCTTGAGTAGTGAATTTGAGGGAATTTTTGTGCCAGACGAGGTTAAAACCAAATCCAAGGATAGCCAATTGACTAGGGCTAAATTTCTTTGGTGACAATTCTTGCATTCGAGCTCTAGAAGGGGGAACGGAGCTATATCGAGACACGATGCGTCTCGTACAGAAAGGCGCGGCCTATACTGCTTTTCCCGGCTGTGTCTAGCATTATATATAGGCCGGCAGGAAGCGATACTGCCTCAGGCCAAGGCGGGACATCTCCTTAATCAAACACTTCACCGGGGAATAGGGATGAACTCCAGTGAGGATTTTTGATATCGCCCGGAGAGGCAGTCAGCGTCTTCTTGCGTCCGCGTGCTTCGAATTCTTGCTACTGCCTTGTCAGCGGAAGCGGCTTAATTCTCTCACGGTTTTCACGACTTTGCTCTGCGTTGCTCAACCTCGTGCGTGGCTTCATGGCGGTATTAACCTCTATTTCCGACATTGGACTTATCCTAAGCCTTCTAGGTACGTACACAAAATATCCATGCTTTATGTGCTTTTGGGATAGTCGGGCTGACGACTAGCATTATGTTAGACAAGACAGGCCGCCAAGACAAGAATTAGCACCTAGTTCACACAACGTTTTGCCCATCCTCTGGTTGAACGAAACAAGATATTCTTCCACCCCTGCACATTAAACTTAGTTTGGTGAAGAATATGTCAAGGCAATGGCCAGGGAAGGTAGAGGATTTACTATCCTCAGTCAGAAGTTTTCACGAGTCAGCATGGAAAAACTGAAGGCAGGTGTATTTGATGGTCCTCAAATAAGGCAGCTCATCAAGGTCACAGGTTGTGATAAAGCACAGAATCCTGCTGAACTCTCTGCCTTGTTGTCCCATAAGTCAGCCCTTGCAATCTCCTTGGCAACCACAGAAGTCTTCAGTATGAGAAGGAGGTTGATGAGTTAATGGAGAATTTACGCAAACTTGCTGCGCACATGTCAATAAAAATGCACTTCCTTCGGTTCCACCTGGAACATTTTCCCAAGGATTGTGGAGACTTCATTAAAGAAAAGGGAGATAAACAATACGTTTGATGGAGGAATGCTACCAATGGCATTGGGATGTCAACTTTCTGGCTGGCTACTGCTGGTGCCTGAAAAGGGATTTTGTGTCTGCCGGGCACAATCGGAAGTCCCTGAAGAGACCATTCATTCATTAGTAGCTTTATTATATGTTGTACTCTTCTTGGTATCAATTAAAACATTCTGTAAACCTTTGGTGTCTAAATTAGTTCAAATTCACTATTGTATGTACATTCGCCTACAAATAGATCGGAATATAGGAATTTTGTGCATGTGCTATATCTCAAAAAACTTGATCAGATTAGATAAAATAAGCATAATTTTCGAATTCAGCAGGGAAAACTGGCCTAAAGTTAAATATTATGTATAAGACCTTGAAAACAGCGCAGATCAATGTAATAATAATTATAAGATTATCAGATAGGCATGAAATAAGTGCTCAGAAATTCCCACATATGTAAATTACCTTCCGAAGCTAAAACTGAAGTATCTGACCCAGGAATTCCATCGCTCCCCCCTTACTAACCTAGCCTCCCTGCTTTTGCTATCTTTTATACCATCAGCAAGTAATCTTCCCTCTTAAGTAGCATAATTCTTTAATACTGCCCCCTAATTTCCTGTGGTTTCACTGTTTCGTGGCAAAAGACAGATTTTTAGGTAAACCCTGTCTGGTTCCACCTCTAATCAACTTAAATTATATGCTATTGGTTAATACTAAGGACTAAAGTAAGAGTATCCAATTTCTCCAAAATGTATTCACAGTGGCTCAGTCGTAAGAAATTTGTGCCCCATTAACATTGTGATAATTATAAAAGGATAGTTATTGTAAAAAGAACATCCCACTGTGATTAATGCTCTATATAACCATTTGGTCAATTGTAAAAATCTAAAAAACTTAGTAACTAAAGGAAATATAACTGGACCATCACTATAAATCCCCTCCTACTATGATTAATATCTTTTATAACCACACCCACTTGAGATGAGTATTAAAAAACTATAAAACTTCTTCTGAGGGAGAAGAGAGTCTCAGACATAAATCCATCACCTTGAAGTTGTCTCATTACGTTCTCCTGTTCCATGTAATTCAACATAACCGATTCACACCTGCAAGTGATTGGTTCTTCCCTCCTCCATTGAGCATCGTGCCTTCTTTAGTCGTAACAGACGACGTTACCAGCAGTTAACTGGTAACCCACCATACCATTCGTAACACTTTGTTCAAAGATTTCTTTGCTGCATTTCCAAGATGACAATTGCAGTTATTAATTACGCCTTGTCATTTCAAGGTACTGGTTTGATTCTCGGCAAAAGTGGACGCAAAATATTCAGGCGCACGTATAGTCAATTGGCGGTGCTCAGAGGCTGGCATCACCGAGCAACCAGTTCTCCCCACACACATCATTGCATGCATAGCAAATCATAGAATCGCTGTCTCTTCCTTCCTCTTCTCTTCGCCCACATAACATAACACTTCGCTTCCGGAACCTTTCGAAGCAGCTCTCATATACATGCTCCCATAAAGGTGAAATAGGGGGCTTCTCCCTGAGCTCTGAAGGGTTCCCTGTCACTGGCTGGTGACAAATAACAATACGATAGTTCTTTCTGCCCCTTGTCTTCTCAACGAATACCTCACCCTGTGGCTCCTGGCCTTATATGTATGATAGAAAGGGATAATGCACTCACATGGTGAAAGATTAAAGTATTAGAAGAACCATGTATCAAGCCAAACCATTAATAGCCAGCGTAGTTTTATATATTTCCTGTATTGAACAGGGCAGACATTAGAGTTTAAAGCTTAAACAAACAAAAACATCCATTTTTGACGATGTTGTTAAGTACTGAAGAAACTTTGGATTGAATTTCAGCTCTAATAGGATTGTCACTCAATTTTAAGGATAATAAAATGGATCTAAATACTATATATTGGAACCTTGTGTTCTGAGACTAGTTTAAAAGGGTTCGACCTCCAGTCTGAAGATAAAAGCTAGGATCTCTTGTAACCTGTCTCTGAATAATAGATACAAATATATTAACTGCAGACCAACGGATATAAATTTGTCAAATACCCATGAATGTTTGAGAGTGTGAAATGGTTAAATATGTATGTCGAAAATCAACGAAAGAGGAGTCGAGTTGCAAGATTTAGAGAATTATTCTCAAATAACCAGAATATATTGAAGAAAGTTAATAATAACTTGTAGTCATGATAGTCCATTATTTAAAATAAAAGCGATTATCAATTGTGTATTCTTTTTATTAATCTTGATCTGGAATAGGGAGCCATTCAATAAACTCTAAACAACATTTAATGCATTAATTAATTGATTATTACTAAATTTGCCTCACTGCATTTTAGCCGATTGTTAAAGTATGGTATTCTTACCTTTGAACCACATATATAACTATAATAAACTAATAATAGTTTATTTTTTGATAAGAGAAATGTATATGAACCATCATTACATTGTGATTAAAAATGAGAAATGAAAATTAATTTAACAAAGTACCATAAAACCGACAAGTAAGAAATGGACGTCTCTCAATTGGTTGAGGGGAACGTCCTTTTTAAATGCAAGTCTCCTTCCGGAAAAAGATTTTCCAAGGGATTTTCAGTCTTTGGTAGATTGTTTACTTATTGATGTCTATGAAGAGTAAAATAGCTTATTGTGGAATCCGATGGAAAATATGGTTCTTATATAAAGTCAGAAATTACAACGATAAGTTTGCAAAAGTTCAGTCTAGACCGTGGGGTAAGTTTCCATTGAGATAAAAATCGATTTAGGGGAATTTTAATACTAAAAATATAGCCAAATACAAATATTTAACTTGTAAATATTAATGCAAAATTGTTGCTAAGGGAAATTCCATTGCTTCGTAACTTTGGTTATTAAAACGCGAAAAAAAATTGCTTTTAACGAAAAATGAGAGCAATAATCGAAATTATTTTTCGGGGTTTTATGAAGTCTCTTTCCTGAGCCATATGCCACAGGGCCCTATTTGTTCCTGGTTAACTTGTATTTAAAGGCCACTAAAAGCATGTTTAAAAGGGCCTCCATGGAGGATTTTTATGGCAGAAGTACCAGGAAAATAAAAACAGGAACCACACGAAGAGGATACTTAAATGAGAGACGACAAATAATTGCCATAAATTCGAAAAACAATTAAGCTAAACGCGGTTAAAATAACAATAGTTTATCTCTTTATATGACGTGCCCCCATTGATGGCGAAAAGGGATCCCGTGCCCTTTGACGTTATAATTGACTGTTAAAATAGTCAATTGAAGGTTTTTTTTTAGGGGGGTTGTTAGATTATTCGATTTGATATAGCCACTTATTTGGCCTGGATGTGGAGCGCTACCCATACTGCAATAGGCAGTGTCAAGGAGTCAAACCATTGCTATGACAACCGCATTTCACAGTCTCACCATTGTAGTTTATTAAAAAAATTGAGCTCAACCCAGGGGGATAACATTATCCTCCCCCTTGCTATAATGGAGCAAAAGTGAATAAAGTTCATGAGCCAAGTAGATCTTTGGTACAAACCCATTTGTCAAAATTTGGCATAAAATCAAATTATGAATTTATTTGGTCTTGCTGGGAAGTAATCAAAATTTTGAATACTATTCCAAAGGCGACTTCCATGAAATTGTCAATGCAATCAAATGCAGAAGTCTCACATTTCAATTCATAAAATTGGGGTGGCTGCTTTGAAATTACGATCTCAAACAGTTGGATTTGAGATTTATTAGTTTATCTTAGGTCGCTGATTAAAAACGCGAAATTTAAAATACCTCCCAAGGTTTATAAAGAAAATTTTAATTCTCGAAATAAATTATTCAGTTTGGGTTTCATCTTTTAACCCCCTCCCCAAGGGTTTAATTTTAAGCTTTTGATTTTTTGTATTATCCACAGTTACCTCTGTAGGTCTATTTATTCACTCCTTTCATACACCTTCAATTAGAATGGATCTCAAATTCATAATTTGATTCGCTTTGACCGTGAATGAACTCTCTTCAGTAGGTTTGGGAAAATAATGACTCGGTGATAAAATTACGACCTTCTTATCGTAATATTTCCATCTTCTTTTCGCTTCATCTTATCTTACTCTCTCTTCCATTTGAATGAAAATTCTCCCACGAAGCAGGAAAATTTTCTTTTTCCAAATATTAAGTAAATTACTTTAAACATAACCCCTTATGTATGTGTTAGCGGTGGCTTATCCATTTCTTTCTTCGTGCAGTATTAAATCTTATAATTGGATTCAATACTTAAAATTTGAGGTGTTAGTATACATTACCTCAAAATACTTAAAAGTTAGAAACGTGTGACTAAAACTTGATCTTCCCTGGTAGTGACTACGGCGTCCCCCAGGGTGCTATAAGAAGCGGGCGGTATCAATCATTGATTTCCACTAACGGTATCATCTGTTATAAATTTTCACATACTTAAAACCTCCAAAATTAAACGTTCTTAAAATCTTAGCAACAATAATGACTTAGTTCGACTGAAGCATTTTTAAGGGTAGAAATTAGAAAGCACTCGTCGTGAATGTCGCGGGTAAAAGGATCTCTTAAACTGCATTTTCCAAGATTTTTTAATACGATATTTCGTCCTATTAAACTGAGACTTACAGACCAAAATTACGGACGAAAACCACTCAAAGCTAGTGCAATTGAACGTAAGAAGTGAAAGACAAAGGTGACGAATTGGTAAGAGGAAGAGAGGATATGTAAACGGAATTAATTTGACACCTTTTTTTAAGTTATATTTTAAAGTAATATTTATTTATTATATTCTTGAAAATATTTATTGCAATGATTTAAACTACATGGCTTAACAAGCACTTCAGGTTTGTGTTATTTTATGGAAAAATAGATTATTTGATATATATATATATACATATATATATATATATATGAAGAGAAAGTCACAACTTGTACGTGAGTCAAAATTATGATAAATAACAGCCACAAGGAAAATGGAAAAAGGAATCGTTTTTCCATTTTCCTTGTAGGTGTTATTTATCATATATATATATATATATATATATATATATATATATATATATATATATATATATATATATATGTATATATATATATATATATATATATATATATATATATGTATATATATAGATATATATATATATATATATATATATATATATATATATATATATATATATATATATATATAAGTATGAATATTTGGTTGTACCACATAAGGAAAGAGAAAGATTTTTCTTGTTCACTACCTGGTACAAATGACTCCGTGATCGATGGTCTTTCGTGGATTCCTCACAGAGAGAGACGGTAGAAACATCGGAGGACCTCGTAGACTTCTCTGTCTCTTCTACCTGCTCCTCGGTAGTGAAGGTCCAGTCAAACCATTTAGCCGTCCTGGAGCTGTCTATAAAGCCCTGTAGATAACCATAGCCATCTACTACCTCAAGCTTTAGATGCTGAAATCCAAGCTGTCGCTGACTGGTCGAGAGAAGGCCATATTCGTTGCTCTTCCTTGAGATCCTCAAGACATACCCTCACCAAGCCGTTGCCAAGGCAACTGAACAAGCTCTGCAACGCCACCTGTTGTACGTTTTCAAGGAAAACGCGGGACTGGCTTTCTTCAAGTCAAGGATTGATGTGAAGGAGAAGAAGCAGATAGTCTAGGCATTGGACAAACCCGCCTCAAAGAAGAAAATCAAGCGATTGCAGAGAAAAAAGATGACGATGTCTACCTCCCTCTCATCCTTCGTCACTTCGAAGCCATGGTCCTTCTTTCAGAAACTCGACGCGGACGATGGCTTCCTGACAAAGGACCCGGCATTGTGGAAGGAGGAGGACGAACGATTTAAATTTAAGGACGCTCGGAAGCGTGCACTTGGCCTCCGAGTGGTCCATGATGCCGCGCTGCGGAGCGGGGCATCTCCATAGTCCAGCGCTACATGGGGTTCCCAAAATCAGCCGCACAGCAGGAGAAGTATCTTCTCCAGTTAGTCCACCACCATCGGAAACTTGTGGGGTGGGAAAAGAAGGAGGACCTTAAAGGGAAGGCTTTCTGAATGGAAACAATGAAAACTGTCTGTTTTAGTTTCCTTATAAGTTTCTTTCTAAAAAGGTGGGATCTTTTCCAGTTTTTTTTTGTTTTTGAAGGGTATTAGAAAATTGTTTACTTTGTCGCAACCCCTAAATATTCTCTAAATTTTATCTAATTTCACAGGAATTCTTCTTATGCATGTGTGACCAGAAGCAAGACATGAGAAAATGAAAAGAAAAACATGTTTCATTTTTTCCTCTCTGATCTTTGGACACCCTAATACACACATATATATATATATATATATATATATATATATATATATATATATATATATATATATATATATATATATATATATAAGCCATGGCTTCACTGCGCTCGTTACCGGCCTCTTTGACTTTTCAAACGGTTATTTTCAACCCTTTTTCATAAGAGTTTTAATAATTGGTTTAAACACCCCGATTGATCTCTTTAAGGAGTAATAAAATACATAAATACACTAATTTTTTTTTTTTAAAACTCCAAAGATTTTTATTTATGTAATTCCTAATAAATAACCGGTTTTATAGAGTATTTAAATAGACGATTTTTAAAATGCTTTAAATTATATTGCCATTCAAACCGCTTTTTTCAACCCCCTTTCATAAGGGTCTTAACTATTTGCTTATACACCCCCTTTGATCCCATTAAAAAATAAAAAGAAAGGAAATACATAACTACACTAAAAAATAAATAATAATAATAATAATAATAATAATAATGATAATAATAATAGAACTCGCGACGGTCTAAACCCAGCAAACTCTGCTCGCATTACCCGGGACATCCAAACACCAAGAGAGAAGAAATTCCGGTTCTAAAAATTATAGAGTTAAGGGGATATATATATATATATATATATATATATATATATATATATATATATATATATATATATATATATATATATCAAGCCATGTTTTATACATGTACTGTTTTAGCCTACAGCAATGGCAGCGTTATTAACCTAGTTTTTATTTTATTTATCCTACTAACATTTTTTTGACCTGGTCTGTGAGGCGGAAAGAACACTCACAAGAGATATATTTTATTCCGAGATGTTTTTCTGCCATGGCAGGTCATCTTCAGAGAATGAGGAGATATGCATAGTGTAATAAAGACGTGCTGTGAAATAATAAATAAGTATTTTGCCTCGGTGTAGAGGGCATCTCTATCTTGCTCGTTTTTTAGCAACCTTTATATATTTTTTATTAGTTAACATTTTATGCATTTCAATAAATATTTATTTATATTTTTATCTTCCTCTTATTTTATATTTGTCTTTTTAATATTTATTTCAGGGCTTCATCCTTTTTTGTTCTGAGCTGAACTTTTATTTAGTAGAGCCCTTTTTTAAAAAAATTCAGCCATGACCTCTGCGGCAGTTAGTCTGCCACTCCGGAATTTTGTCCCTCTAGATATTTTCAGTTTTAGTTCTGTTGTTTTATGTCCTCGTTTATGGTCTTGTCCGGGTAGTATCTATGCTTCTACTTTGTCCCAAGTCTTTTTTGCGTGTGATTGCAATAAGGTGTTTAACGGCTGTATCTTCGCTCTGTGGTGTAGTGTTCTTTGTGCTACATGTTCCAGTCTTCTTGTATGATTTATCATCAAGGAGGCTTTGTTTTGGACGCTCTGCATTGCTCTCATGACTGTGTTGCAGAAGTAGGAACAGTTTGCTAAGCTCCATCAACCCTCGCTAGGCGAATCGGTTCTCGATTTGCTGTTTATATCCACCGGCGGTCAATTTGCACCCAAGTGCGGCGCCTTCCAGAGACTAATGATAGCATTGATCGTCAACATAAATAGCCTCCAACAGGTTGCGGTTCATTGGGATAATGGTGAACTTTTGAGCGTTCGTTGTAGAAAGTTTTGGGCAGCTTCCGCAGCAGGTAATCTAGCTACTGGGAGAAATAGAGCGTGACCCCGCTCACTCGTCCCTGGTAGAGCCCAACCCTAGTTCACTGGTAGGCCTACCAGGCACTTTTTTACTATGTGCTACCAAGAGTCTGCACGGCATCGTGCTGCTCTGAGCTTCAGACCTCGAACAGCCTGTGTGCATACAAATCCCCCGGGGACTAACTCCACGGGGGTACTAAATTATCGCGAAGAGAGACAAGCCTTAAACGTGGGATCCTAACGGTTTAACAATGAATTAGAACAAGATAACTGCCCAAACCTGCGATCAAGAAAATCAAATTCAGTGACCGATTATTTTAATGATTAAACTATAATGACAAGAAATTCTTAACCTCCCCCCCCCCCAAAAAAAAATAACACAATGCCTAAAAATGTAAATTGAAATATTCAAACAAACAAAAACTGCTAATATGTCCTTAAATTGCATATTAAGAACATAGACGGCAATAGCCGAAGTTACCGGAGTTTTGGCTCCACCAACAAAATTGAAAAAGTAAGTCTACGTGAACAAGGTCTGCTGAACAAAAAAGTCGCGTGCCCTCACTTATTCTGATTTATGTCCTTACGACTTTGAATACTTGCAATAATTCCTGGAATAACCTTGGAGGGACCTTAACAATTACTTTATTCGAAAGAGAATGTAAACACCTTGAGGTTTTCGAATTTCGTGGCCATCGGCCGAATAGTTATGATGTTATTGCCCAAAAAATCTAATTACCTGGCTAACCTTGGCTGACTTTGGCAAGTATATTATTTGAAGAGAAATGTAAAACAACATAGGGGTTTCAAATTTCGTTAGAATCAGCCGAATAATTATGATGTTATTGCAAAAGAAAACTAATTCCCTGGCTAACCTTGGGTAACTTTGGCAAATATATCACTCGAAAGAGAATATAAAACAAAATAATGGGCTCATATTTCGTTAGAATCGGCAGAAGAGTTATGATGTTATTGCCAAAAGAAAATAATTCCCGGGCTAACCTTGGGAGGACTTTGGCAACTATATCATTAGAAATATAATGTAAAACAACATAGGGGTTTCAAATTTCGTTAGAATGGTCGGAATAGTTATGATGTTATTGCCAAAGGAAAATAATTTCCTGGCTAACTTGGGAGGACTTTGGCAATTATATCATTCGAAATAGAATGTAAAACAACATAAGGGTTTCAAATTTCGTTAAAATTAGCTAAGTTGTCACAATGTTATTAAAAAAAATCAAAATTTGGACAGACCGACCGATTGACATAGCAAGATGTAGAGTCGCCCGCGGCTAAAAAATCACAACTTTCTAAAATTTTATTAAAAAGCAGAATTAATTTATATTAAAATATGTAGTTTTTTAATTAAAATGGCGGGCCTTAACTTTTTAGCACACCTCATTTATGGAATTGGAAAGGCGAAAAAATGGTCACACACTAATTGCATAGTTTAGAATAGTATAGCATAGCACATTATAGCATAGTATAACATAGCATATTATTGCATAGTGGTGTTTATCATATTATAGAATAGTATAACATAGCATATAATTTTATTGCATAGTGGTGTTTATCATATTATAGAATAGTATAACATGGCATAGTATATTATAGCAAAACATATATAGTAAAATATAATATAGTATAGTATATGTAGTATAGTATCTCCTAGCATAGCATAGCATAGCATAGAACTTCCTAGTATAGCCTAGTATTGTCTAGAATAGTATAACATTCTTTATCATAGCCTAGTATAGTCTTGAAAAGTAGCCTGGCAAAACCTAGCTTAGGTAGGATAGCATACCATAGTATTTCCTCACCTAGAATAATAAAGCCTAGCATAGTATAGACTAGCCTAGATTACCTAACACAGTAAATCCTACCTAGCCTAGCCTAGCATAGTATATTATAGCATAGTTTCCTATAGTATAGCCTAGCTCAGCATCGGATAGCTTAGTCTAACCTAGCCTAGCTTAGTATAAACAAGTCTAGCCTATGATTCCCTATAATACTAGAACTTAACATACCATACTCTAGCGTAGCTAGCATAGTATAGCCTAGCCTTACATAGTATAGCTAGGCCTGGCATACTATGACTTAGCCTAGACTAATCTAGCCTTAGAATTGCTCATTGTCTTCTGGTATTATTGACAAGATGTTTCCCCAATGCTGACGGAGTCTCTGTTCATTTGACTGTTTGTCGAGTTGGTTCTCCGTTCTCGTTATCTAAGTTGCTGTTTTTTCTTTTCGCTCTTCCTTTTAATCAGCTTATTGTTATCCATGCTTTTCTCAGGAATTTTCTTTCTCTGCTTTATCTATTAGCTCTTTCCATTCTTCATTCTACTCTTCTTTGATTAGTAACAGCATTTTGTTTTTCAACCTTTGCTGCTCTCACTATAGCTGTATCTATGTGCCTTGTTGCCTAATTAGTTGTTTGTTTCCGTTATCCTTCTGGCATTTCTCTTCATTTCAGAGGTCCATTTTGGGTGTATTGATAATCTATATTTTATCCATGGAACGTTTTTCTTGTCCGCTTTTGTAACTATCCCTATAATATATTGCAGTTTTGCATTGATATAAATTTAGCGTGAACATAAACGCAACAAAATGGACTAATCACAAAGAAAAAAAAGAGTACAAATTAACGTTTGCTGATTTGTTTTTTCCGAGCATAAGCACTACAAAATGGGCCAATTACGTTCCAGAAAATATATATGCGATTAGAGTTAGCTGGTATTAGCGGCGGTCACCCCTTAACACATAGAGTCGTCGGAAGGAACGTCCTCTGGCTGAAGCGGCACGTAAATCGTTGGTTTCTTGTCTTGGGCAATGACGGCGTTGGTCATTCGCAATCTTTGACGGTTCTGGAGTCGCCAGTTGATGGAAGTGTTCCTATTGAGCGTTTAATGGAGCCATCTTGTAGGTGAGTGGCCAGTCGCCTCGATAGGGTTGTGGAGGTTAAGCCAGTGTACTTGGAATCGCAGTGTTTGCAGTCACCGACTTTACACGAATATTCGTACACGACGTTAGTCTCTTAGAGTTCTTCGTCGAATGGAGGCAGCTGTTCTTTATAATAATACGATTACTAGTCTTCTCCGTATTGTAATTTATTGTTAGGTTCAAATCTGTAGTAGGGTGCGTCGAAAAGACGTTTCGGTGTACAATAGCTTTGAGAGCCTTTTCTTCAGCGCGATAGAATATATTCACAGTAGCCTTATAGTAAAGGCCTATCGTCTTTTTCTTCCGTAATAAAGTCAACCACAAACAAAAGTAAAGTCAATTTTCCTCTTTATAACGGCAACAATAGATTCTTATGGGTAGCCGTTGTTAACCAGAACGCGAGGAGGCTTCTTCAATTCAAGATCTACTGCCGTTAACGAGGAGGAATGAAAAAACACCAGAGAATAGATTGCAATTTGCAACAGATAGGCAGGCGGGTCTAGCTAAGCTGACCTTAGTAGTAACAGGCGTCAAGAAGCTGGTCGAAATAGAGCTCGAGGCGAAACCATCTCCAGTACTAAATGCCAGAGAGGCTATAATCTGCAGGCATATCTACCTGTGGGTTGGCAAAAGATCAGCAGAAGAAGAACTTAAATTGGAATTAGTAAAAAACAGCAGTGGAAAGAGGCGGTCAAATTCCAAATTCCGTAGCCTCACTCACGCGTTCAAAGTAGTGTTTAAGGAAATGGAAATGGCAGCGAAAGCAAAGGAAGTAGGGCTAAAGCTGTTTTTCATGAAGATTACCCCCCACCAGATAGACAGGAAAATATTCTTTGAGCTTTCCATATGCTTCATTGCTACAAAGTAGAAGACCATCCTACCAGCGCCTGCCCAAGCAAGAACAAACAAAAGATAAGTTCAGAGCGTGCCCAAACTGTTACGAAAGGATGCACTACAAAAATGAGATTAAGATGTGCAGCGAATGTGTGGATCACATCGAACACCAGCATGCGGTTCCCGGTAAGAAAGGAACAACCTAACAAGAAGACGGCTTCAGCCGCTACCTACGTGGCAGCCACCAAATCATCAACGGCACAACAACCCAACCCACAGCCCGTCCAACCCCAGAGCATCATTCAGTTTACCAACTTAATGCCCCTCTCCCAATATGCTGTCCATCTTCATACATGCGCATGCATGGATACATTCAACGCAAATATGAACAAGATGCTAGCTACGAATGGTCTGGAACCTATAAAGTCCCGGACACCTCGCAGTCGGCCAAAGTTTTCTTGGACTCTAAGGCTCAGAATTTACTGCACAACCTATCACACCCGTCCAATCACTAAAGGAAGAAGAAAAGTGAATCCTGAACATTAATGACCTGAATTGACCCAAAAGTCGGTGACCACCTCACCCAAAACCAAGCAGCTGATTGTCGCTGAGGAGGAACCTAAGAAGCATTAAGTGGACGGAACAAATCTGTCCTCCCGATTGGTCGCACCAAATAACTACAAGTACGAGGATAAAGAAATCAACCGTATCATCTCGCTTAATTAGCACACTACCAAGAAAAAGTCAATCTCTCTGGAGAAGGTATCAACAGGAGTCCGTAGAGGCTATTTCAAATGGTGATTCGAATCCTTCATAGACAATGATTAGTTCAAGGCAGCGTTGATGTAAGAGAAGATCAAGCTGTAAGACGACTGCTTCAAACTCTACGATCCATCACTCTACAAAAAAACTTCGTTTGGGCAGGCCCTACAGCCCCCAGACTACGAAAATCCTATAAGCCAAGCGAAGAGACAAAATACGAGCTAGAAATCGCTTTACTATTCTAGCACATAATGGGCAGGGTTAGCATTTGCACAAGCATAAGCTGTGCCACATATATAAAGAACTAGACCCAGAAATTCTTCTGCTGTCAGAAACTGGAATCATTGACAAATACAAGCAGAAAGTTTTTAGGTATTACGTTTTCCAAAAGATCGTTACAGGAGAGAAATATGACAGAACTATGATAGCAGTCAAGAAAGATCTGCAATTTAAGCTAGGGAACCCAATGGATGAATCGTTCCTGTCGATAATTCTTAGGTGCTCTTTAGGGGACCTCGAAATGGACACAGCATATCAACCTCCCTGCCGCCCTTTGTTGCCCATCGATGACATGTTCACCCTATTTAAGAAAGAGAACCTAGTATATTCGCCGAGGACCTTAACACGAAGAACAGGATAGCTGGCTACACAAGAGCGGAAGCTAGAGACAGGAATCTAGACCTCTTGCTGAGAAGGGATATCGTTGAACGCATTCTGCTGAACTTCTCTATATTTCTATATACAGGTATAGCCAGAAACCAGATGTCGTTCTAACGAATTCCAACTTTACATTTCACCATCTAGTCGAACCTGGGTTCCTGACGCCTCGCAACCACATCCCAATGCTAATCATCAGGGCAGCTGCTCCTATACCAGTTTGCGTTACACCTAGGAAAAGATTCCCGAAGGCAGACTGGGATACATACAGGAGGGCGTTCCCGTTGGACCTCCATGATATGTACGGTTCATCTAAAGAAGACTTCGACGATGAGCTTACTGCTATCAATGTCTGTATTTCAGACGCAGACGCCAACTACCCATTCACAAGGAGAGAGTTGTGCTTCAACCTTGGTTCACCGCTGCCTACCAACAACATCTTCGACATGGGCTACATAAAGCCTATGGACTTGCATTTCGTTCAACAACTCATGAGACAGCTTATAATCGAGCTGGCTCACGAAATGAGGGAGAAGTGGAACAGCCTAATTGAAAGATTAGACATTGCGAGTGATCCGAAGTCCTTTTGGGCGACTATCAGCAGACTAAAAGGGACTAACAGAACGCATGGCAGAACCGCAATTTCGCACAACGGAACCACGAAGACCACTCCCTGTGAGGGAGAGAGAGGCTGTTTCGCCGAGTCTAGGAAGGAAAGTTTTAATCCAGGCTTCAAAGACAAGGTTCTCAGATACATAGAGAAGAGGGAGGAAATTTTCAATCCTTAGGGAATCGCGAACCTCGCTCGACTCTATGGAAAATCATAGGAGAGAAACATCATCACTAGTACGGAATTGTTTGATACGATTTCATCGTTCGGACCCAAAGCTCCAGGTCCAAACTACTATCAGCACCGGAAAGAGGTGCCCGAAAAACTTCGAACTAAACTGGTGAACCTACTTGATGAGTCCCTGAAAATGGAATACTTCACTGACGGCATGAAGACTTCGAAGATGATCTTCATCCAGAAGCAGGAAAAGCTGGAAAACCAGGTGACGAAGTAAAGACCTATCTCATTGCTCGAGATCATTGTGAATGGGTTTTAAGAAAGATTTCAACAGTAGACTATCAACCCTACGGTCAGAAAACGCTTTACTGAATGAGAAACAACATGAATTTAGGAGATACGGGGACACATAGACAGCTATAGCTAACAACTTCAACACACAGCATCAGAGAGAGCTAAGAAGTGCTGGGTTGACGTCAGCTGGTAAAGAATGCCTTCGACAAAGTTTGGATCGACGGCCTGAAATACAAAATCTCGCGGATGAGACTCACAACTGAGTACGAAAAAATCCTCTGTAGCTATTTAACCAACCGCATGCTGTCATTGCCTTCGAGAAACATACAGGAGAGGCCTTTGAGCTCCTGTTCCGTGTCTCAAGGAGGATACCTTAGCCCCACTCTCTTCACTACTTCATGAGAGATATCCTAAAACCTCTAAACAGAAGAACTCTAGATATCCAATACGCGGATGATGTCACCCAGGTTGTGGTTCGAAGGATAAACTCAGGAAGAATGATGTCTTGAGGCACGCTTAATTAAGCTGAAAGGATTTTCAGATTCGAAAGACGCTGGAAGGTATAAACTAACGTGAGAAAATTCATGGAAGCTGCGATCAGGAGAAATCGGACTGTCTCTCTCAACATATACGAAACGGAAATAGACTACTCGCCACGTGTGTCTGTCCTAATGTTCAAACTTGCCAGCACTAGAATGAGTGGACATATTGGCACAAGGATTAGATATGCAAAAACCGAACTAGACAAACTAAACTGATTCAGAAATCTAAACTCATATACCTTGCAACACTGCTTAATATGACCTCAACAAGAAGCACGTCAAACCTCCAGAGGGTGTAAAATCGAGGAATCCCGTTTATCACCAACACGAGGTGTCAAGATTAGCTGACCTCACTGTTTTTCGACGAAGAGAATGGAATAGAACCGATCAAGTTTTCTTTGGCAGAAAAGAGGTCGGGACATCTGAGCAAGGCTAGAATAAATCCTCCACAGTGAGATTCTTGTAGCTCTTTACCCAGAGACGGACAGAAACAGATGCAAAAGATACCTCCGGAATACCTGAAAACCAGAACTCGTGCCAAATTTCAATTGGCTAAAGCGAGGTAAAAGAAGAGAGAACAGAAAGTCCCGTAGTAGGACACTAAAAAAAAAATACCCAAAAGATTAAAATAAAATCGATCACGTAGTGGACATTTAGATCAAACACAATCACAAAATAACAAAGAAGGCCCTTTCACCGGGCACCTTTCAATACTACAACTACTTCCTTCCTTTTTCATTATTACTCCCCTCTTATTATAGATTTCTACCAAATCAAGATCAAGATCTCTCATTTGCTAAAGATGAACGTATATATATTATATATATATATATATATATATATATATATATATATATATATATATATATATATATATATATATATATATATATATATATATATATATATATATATGGGGAGAGATACACAGAAACAAGAGAACAGAGATCTTACTAGAGATGATCCGGAGAAAAGCTATGAAAACATATGGCATATTGAAAAAATAAATTCAATGGATATTTAATATTGTAATAACGAAGCGCCAAAATTCAATGAACTGGAATTAAAGCTAAAGGCTGCTTGCTTTCCATCACTCATAAAAGTATTATTAGGATAACCAAATTTAAAAGCGGAGCAGATTTTCAGAAAACTGAAAGTGAAGTGAAAAAAAATAATGGCCTTTTATTTTAAAACACTTTATAAATGGAGCTGTTATTGATTATATTAGAATGTTTTATTATTGTTATTTATTTTGAAGGAAATTGGAAAACCGACGTGCCATCTAAGGAATAGCATTTTGGAAAAGAGTTGCGAAAATTTGGGTTAATATAAGAGAAAATGGGCCAAACACACAAGTGGGTCGCTAGGAGATTAAGGCTTAGCTCAAATCTATCCTCGTTCTACAACGAACTGACGTTTCCTTGTTTGTTCATTTCGACAACGAAGAAGTTAATTAGAGTGTCGAGGTGGGGTCAGTGGAAGCAAAAAAAGCACTGCATCTCCATTAGAATAAAAACAAAGAAAGAAAGTATTAAAGATTGAACAATTTGGTTTGGTGTTGTTGCATATCGGTTTTACATTTTTTTAGACAATTAATTGGTAATTATGTTGAAATGTGTATATTTGATGTTTATCATCGAGCAAGAAACTCGACGCAAAATGTATCGAATAGGCAGAACTTAACAAAATCGATTTTGTTTCCTCCAGATATATTTGATGTTTTTTTTTACTTCTCTAAATTGTTTTTTTTCTTCTCATTCTTAGAATGAATTTCATGTTTAATGCATATTATTTATTAAGTTCAACACAATTATTACAATAATTTTGAACGAAAAGCAAGTAATGAGAGTTTATATCTGTGTCTGACTTTCTGTAGGAAATAAAATTACAACCCATACATACTCTCAGAGCCGATATAAGTGCAAGAAAGAAGAGATGAAGATACAAACAAATGAAGTTATAATAGAAATTCGTAATCTATCATCAAGAATGACAAGAATGTCAATATCAACCGTTCAATAATAATAGATAAAGATTCATTATAAAGCCTCCAATTATCTAGTTTTTCCTTAGATTTCAGATATTTAAAAATACGAACGAGAAAATCTACTTTGCGTCAAATAAATATGATAAAAGAGAGAACAATGAAAGAATTAATTAAAAAGGACAAATATTGACTTGACCAGAAACTATTTCAATTGCGCTCGAAGCAAGTTTGCACAAATGGTCGCGAATCTAAATTAAAGTTTACTTTGATATCTACCTAGCATGGTGCTTGAGCAAATATTGGCTGTTATGAATTATTAATAAAATGATCTTAAAGCAATATCCAAACATTTACAGGTAAAAATTCCAGATTTTCACAAAATATTTAGAAGAAAATGAATTTGGCATTTTAACAATGGCTTCTGTGTTGTGGTCTCGTAGAAATTTAAAAAACTGACGCATTTTATATGAAGGGAAGGACTTAAGTAAGGTGATTTTAATATATAGAACAAGCAAGATTGCCAGTAGATTACCAAGTATGAGTATTATACTCGAATTAGGTAATGATAATGAACACGAGCAAATAAAACTATGCAATTGCTGCCAAAAGGAAGAATGGGCAACGCAATGTGACAATGATGAATGATTTTGATAATTCATATATTGCCTGATTTTGCTAAGTGTTTTACAACCTAAAACTTTTTATAGTACTTTTCACCCAAGAGACCTAGTGATTAAAGTAGGATTCGACCCATGGGTAGCTACACTACAGCCGTCATAAAGCCAAAAACGCTGAATAACTAAACCCTATTTAGCTAAAATTTCCTAAAATTTCGAAAGGATGTCTTTATTCGACTAGGCCGTAGCTCTCCATCCAAAACACTATTCCACTTCGATGGAATGAGGACGCAATATAGGAATAAGAAAATATTTCTAGTTATTTTTTTTAACAAATCCTTTAATGAATGAATTGGTGTTACTAAATTAAAAAGGCTAGCTGACTATAAAATTTTACAAAGGCATTAAAATTAATTGTACAAAATTTTAGTCTGTTTTCCTTATCTTTCGTTTTAGAAAGCTTTATAGTCTATTAATAGAGACCAAATCGAGAACTCGATCGAGAACTCGTTGGCCGGTCGCAGGGAGAGAATCTAATAAATGGAGTTAACTCAAGCTTAGAATCAGTCGCAATTGGTGTCCCTCAAGAATAAACTTTTGGCCTCTTGTTGTTTATAATTTATATTAAGAATATTGGCAGTAAATTATTATGCTAAATTTAAAATTTTGTTGTAGCAGTTCCCGAGGCAAACAGACTTCGAAATTATATAGTTTTTTCTATTTAATTCGTAAATATTATTCCTCCATTTATTTAAGCGATTGTTAGATTTCACATATAATATGCAATTCAATTTTGGTCTACTCATCTGTGAAAAGATTTCTTATGTAACTTCATAACGACTTTAAGGGAAAGCGACGAAATTAATCCCTGACCAGAGAAATAAATCATAAAAAAAACAGACACAGAAATCTTCCTTTCACTGGAAAAGCATCCTTTGAGGAGTCAGCCAGCCCATTGAAGTATTTAAAATACGACACGATTTGACTAATATAAATATGAGTTGCTACTTGAGCTAGATAACCGAGAGACCACTATAGAAATTCTCGATATATATAATATATTATATATACACTCAAATATATGATATATTTATCCGCATTTGATTAGGATTCGAGCAAGAGGCATTCGAATAGCGCAGACATCAGAAACTACTTATCCTATCATCTCTTAGCTGTAGTAAATAAGTCATAAAAATATTCATTCCTTAGTTATCAAATATTATATTTTGGAGTAATTCAAAGATTGGGGTTTATTCCCAATGACCTATGAAATTTTGAATGGAATATAAATTCCCAAATAAAATGAATCTATGGAATTCACTCGGAAGGGTAGGACAAATCTGCATTTAGATAGGACTGTGAAATCGAATAAAGATAATATTAAATGGTCGATAGACTTAATATTTAAACCTTATTAGAATAGATTTAAACATTTGTTATTGGTTATAGGTATTGGTCGCATGTTATAAACTAAGATTGTATTAAAGATCGAGGTTGAGTCTAGAGTTAACATAACTAAGGGACGTAAAATAAGAACTTCAAATGTGTAACATTGAACTAAGAATATTCTCCATTAACCCTAAATTTGTATATTTTTTGCCCGTAACATAATTGGTATCGTGGGGTCCACAGGACCCCACACTTAAAATATATATAGCTACTTCGCTTTCAATTTTATGGTACTTTAATGACTATTTTATGTATTTTTAGTCTCTTTTTAATTAAAAAATCCATTAGTTTTACAATTCAAACCCAATTAACAATGTAATAAATAAAAAAATAAAAAATAGACATATTTTAGTATAATTATGAGTTTGATCCAATAGTGTTGTAGTTATCACAGAGAATGACGTGAGACCTAGCATGCTTGTTGGTAATGCATAGTATTTATGTTATTTGTTGTGAATGTAACTCACCAAATCATAAAAAGTAAAAAAAATAATAAAATAAAAGATGTAAAATGTGTACTCACCAAAAGAAAATTTTCCGTCCTTTTATGTAGTTGGCTATTCTTTTTTCCGTAAAATTAAAAAAATTAGGTCAAATGTTTTTTATTTCTAATAAAAATGCACTTGTAATTGTTTTTAGGCCTTTTTTTATAATCTAATGTTTACATGGCACTTAAAAAACTAAAAGTAAAATGTTTCCTTTTCTTTTCCTTACACACTAGAGGCCATATTTCTTATGAGTTCACATACAGTCAAGGCACAATGGGGAAGAATGAAATCCACATACTGGCTTTTTTCACTCATAGCAAACCACTCTCCTATTTTTGTCTTCTTGTCTTGTGCAAAGTACACAGCGTTTTTTAACATCTAACAGGGAAGTGATTGTCTTGAAAGGGAGATTTATATTGAGCACATTTGCAATGGTTTTCTTGAGGTCTCTTGACAGTGATGGTTGTATCAGTCTATTCTTACTCCAAGGACGAATAAGTTGCAGAGCTAACTCTTACATGAATTGCAGACGCATGCCAACCTTTTCATTTCTGCTTTCTTGGTACTATAAGTAGATGATGAGTGCAGTGATGGTTGCTGCATTGATTAGTCCGTAGAACATGAAGAAAGGCCATCTTTGGGTTCTACGGCTGCAACTGTACGTTGCCCACATTTGATCGAAAGTGTATACATCACCTTCCGTTTTATTATAGAAGTTAACAATCTCTGGCCTCCCGTTTGTGGCAATAGTGGGTTGATTGTGCATAAAGATAACGTGGGAATGTACGTATCTCCCTCATCGCTATCGTAGACCTCCTCCAATAGTAAGTTGTCTTCATTTTCAGAATCTATACTGAGATCCATAAGTTGCCTCTGAATATCCTCATTCGTTCTTATCTTTCTCCGTGAAGTGCTCGCCATGGTCTAAAAATAAGTTGCATTATTATAGTGTATTAGATTATATTTTTTCATTATAATATATATATTTGTTATACATATATATTTCTTATATATTTATTTATTCGATAATTTCATTATTATTATATATTTTCCTATACAGATAGATATTTCATTACAAAATATGAAATATAGCACGTTTTAGGGATTTCTATCAAAAATCATTACTGTTACGTAAATGGTATCGTGGGGTCCAGTAGACACCAACTCACCAGTTTTTGTGTTTTGCCCAGACTAGTATGTGTCTTTCAGAATTTATTTGCTTCTATTTTCTTATCGTGCCGCGATAAAAAGGTACCTGGACTTTGAGAATTATCGCTTAATCAGAACCTGTGAATATAAGAAAGTCAGCGGTATCGTGGGGTCCACTGGACCCCACGATACCAATTAGGGGTTAAGGAAATTATTGTCGGAGGCTCGTAAATTTGACTTGTCTTCGTTGCTATGCCATCGAGATAAATGAAAGGTGTGTATTTTTGCCTCTCCATAGCGGACCAAGTTCGCACTTCATTTACACCCTCCTTATTTCACCACTTTAAGCATCTGAACTACTACTTTGATCTAAACCTTTCTATCGAAGATTACCCTGGTGGATTTACCTTTCATTTAATAAATAAAATTATTCAATGCTCAACAGAGTGATGGGGCAATGTAGCGGCCATGAAATGAAAGTATTTCCTATTCATATTTAGTAAGAAAAATTGCAACATAAGATATATTTTGGATGAAGGACAACCCATGTGTGACCAATATAATGTGATGGTTACTTATTGCTATGCTAGTCGCATAGCATCACTGTGTGCAGTGAAGTTTACTTAACCATTGTAAGAGAGAGCGCGCGCACACGGGAGACGGGAGGGTGAAAACGATCCTGTGCAACTGATGGGTGAAAACGACCCCTTGTAGTACGACGACAAAGGTGAAGTTTAAAATGCTCAATTGATACAGTTCTTAGATTGGTCTATATGACACAGTCACTTGCTTGGCGTGGATGAAAAGCGTCGCCCAGGTGTACCCGATGAAGTGTAGAGATGGCTAGTTATTGCTATATTAAACGCTATCCAAGTCTATTTCACTTTCATTTTAACGCGGGCAAAAGAGCACAATAATCATTTGCATTTAGCTCTAAAACAAAAATTTGCTTCGTCGTTGGAAGAATTTTGGGTAAAAAAGTTAAAGAAATTTTATATCTTTCCTGTCAGACACTCATAATTTATGGATAAGGATTGCAATACTTCTTTGTGTTGCAAGAGAGCTACCATACAATTCATTCCCCCGAAAAACTATAAGTGGTATCGAACAATCATTTGATTTCTCAACCTCAAATGTCGGAGAAAAAAAAAGGACAGATAAAGGCTTTAAAAGTAAAAACAAAGAAATAAGATATACTATAGTAGAGAGAAACCTGATAAATGAACCTCAAATCAAAGTTCGCGGAAGAACAGCCCTGTTCCAGCAAGTTAAGTTATTTACAAAAGAAAAATAAGGTTTAAACGTGTGTTTAAGGCCTTACTTTGATATTAGATAAGTGTGTTCATTTATTCACTCGTCAATGCCTTGTGTAGATGTATTTAAAAAAAAACAAGCTTTCCTGATCCATGGAAAGCAGAAACTTCGAG